>WUAM01000267.1:1165907-1182633 GCA_024336885.1 Actenoides hombroni | reverse complement strand
TGCTCTGGCAGGGGGGTTGGACTAGATGATCTTTCAAGGTCCCTTCCAACCCTTAACATTCTGTGATTCTGTGATGCTCTTGTGGAATTAGAAAAAAAGGACATGTTATTGTATATTTGGCTTTAGTGAGTACTTAAGGAAATGATAGACAAACTGTTCAGAGAAGTAACCTTAGCTTAAATACTCATGATTCATTCAAACTTAGGAGAAGGAAAAAGAAACTAAAACTAAATAATGAAGGAAAAACCTCAATGAGCTTAGGGAAACAGTTAGTGACACAAACTGGTCTGAGAATTTCTAGGATTTGAACATAGATGAAGTCTAGACTATCTTTGAATTAAGGTACACAAAGTTATCTGGAACTTGTGTCAAACTGTTGTTTGGAGAGGGATTTCACAACAGCAGAGCAAAACCAGTAAGAAATTCTCCTAGTATTGAGAAAAGGATCCATCTTCAGAAAAGATCTGTCAAAGAAAACCTGTGTCTTACAACTGGAGAATTGTAGGGCTATTGTTCTCTGATGGACAAAGACCTTGCTAAGATGGTTTTTCACCTGAGAACTCTTGAATCTTTACCAGATGATCAGCAAACACTAATTATGGGAGAAAAGTTGTCTAGCTGTCACGTCAGTCTGACTGCTGATCTGTCCTGAGGGGCCTCCAGCAATTTGGGTTTCTCTCTGGTGGGACCATGGAAATAGCATGCTTTGACAATCACAGCAGAAGTTGTCAGATGGGTAAGCACTGAAATCTGCAGCCAGTTTCAAGAGTTATGTGACGAGGCTGCACCAGGGCTGAGTTCAAGAGAAAGATGCATCTTGGTCACAAATGCACAATAGGGATTACCACATCCAAGGTGGAAGCAAAAACATTCCTGTGCTCTAGTGAAAGGATTAGCTTTTGGACTGATCCCTTCAACTATTTTCATGAATGGTCTTGGCACAATAATAGGAATGCACAGGAACACATTAATCAAACTTTTTGATGAGAATTTGGGATATTGCCAGTACAGCAAAGGATCAAACTGTCATACAAGAAGAACGGAACTATTAGAATAAAAGAAATATAGTAGGTCATGCACTTATGAACTAATGATAATAGTTTCTAGAAAAAGCTGGGAACTCTCCATTTGGAAATGTTCAGGAAGAAAAAAGCTCAGGGAAGGTTGAAAATACCGGTCAATACAGCATGACCAGGAGCCACAATTTGAGGCAGCTATAAAAATGATTGCTCTAATCCCATGATAACTATTTCCACTCAAAACAGGGAAGTGTTTGTATCGCTATAGAGGGCAGGGACAACTTTTTCTGGAATACCTTGTACTGTTCTGTTCATCCATGCTTAAAAGAGAGGAATTCAAACTGGGACAAACACACAGGGACATCAATGATGCAGTTTTCACACCAGGGTGAACTGAGTCCCACTTCATTTCACACCCTTTCTTGTGTTCACACAACTGTGTGGTGAACCACAACAAGAGGGGAAAAAACTTTTGAGGCAGAAATTATCCTTATAAGATTTGAGGATGTAGTTCTTCTAGAACACAAAATACTTGAAGTCATGCTATTTTATTTCCTTTTAAAGAATTTAAATATATAAATGGATTTTTAGGGATATTTAGCTCCCATTATTTTAGTAAGAAATTCAAGTGTTCAAAATACTAAAAAAAGCACCTTAACCATCATTTTTCCAAACCTGCTCAGCAGTTAAAAAGCACGGGCAAACTGTCAAAGAGCTAAACTGCCACCAGGGAACTCAAAACACTTGGGTTTCCAGAAGTGTCCTGTACCTCCCAGGTTTTCTCTTCAGATGGAACACTGAAGAGAGCTGAGACGACACAACCTCTGACACTTCAGTCACTTCAGACAGCTGTGTTAAGTGTGCCTTCATGAAAATCTGTCCCTTCATTGCTACAACAGCCTGCAGAGGAACTCCTGGATGCTGATTTCTTATGAAAATTTGGTGCTTTAATAGATCATCTAGATTAATAAAAGCATCAGTAGTCCTTAAGCATGATATCTGTCTTCATATGACATACAGTAACATGCACAAATAAATCAAATGCGTTAGTGAGGCTGACTATTGTAGCACTACAGAAGAGAACTCAGTAAAATCTTGTTGATACAAGAGAATGGCAAGGATTTCTGTCATAATTGCATTAAGAAAAGGTGTAAAAAGGTTAATTCCCAGATTCATGTAGGAACTTAAATATTACAAGTCCTTTGATTAGCAGTATGGGTGGGAGCGGAGTGCTCACATTCCCTACAGCATATGTGGAGCATGTTGGGTTACAGCTCAGTGTATTGATGAAGAATACCAATCCAAATTCTCTGACCATGGTCCCTTCCCCCAGACACTCCCTTCCTGAATGGAGGCCACAAAGGCCCTGGTGCTAGGATGCCATTCAAAATTGCCCAAACTGTGAAGTCAGGGACTGTTCTGGCAGGATTCATACTTCAGATCTGCCCCCTCAAAAACTGAACAGGAATCCTTGCTATCTTTGTAATCACAATTCAGATTTGGAGGACTCCTTTTATGAGATATGATGGTGGTTGAAGAGTTGAGCAAGAATTGGCAGGTCTGTGATTGGTATCCCTTCAACCTGCTACCTTTGAGGGATTGTCCACTGCTTCCCACCATTCCAGAGCAAGGGGGGGATGAAATTACATAATCAGTTTGTGGCACAGAAAGAGCACTTCAGGTGGCACACAGACTGAGGGACTCATTGTCACAAGTCACTCCTGATATCAAAAGTTAGTAGAGGTTCAAAACGTGATCAGACAAAAACATGGAAGAGAGGTCCAGCAAGAGCTTTGTATTTAATACAAAGATAGCATGTCTTTGTTGGGAGGGTCCCTGACAGATTGTTGTAGGCTGGAAATATACTGTGGAGAATAGCATGACATGTTTGCCATGCACTGACACTGTTCTCCAGGCATCTGCTACTGGGCCCTACTGGAAACAGAGTAGTGGCCTACACGGACTTCTGGTCTGTTCTAGAACTGCCATTCTCATGTTCCTTTGGAGCATAATTAAGTTAACTCATCACAAAAAAAAAAACCCACCAGTAAAAAAACTCTCTCAGCCATTCAGAGATAAAATCCTCTTCCTTTCTAGAAAAAACTAGGCTGTAAGGATGAACAAGAACTCCAGACAATCAGTAACATCAGCATGTTAAAGGGAAACTTGTAATAACAATTCTCATGAGTAAACCAGTCACTTATAATGACTTCTAACTTCTTTAAGGAGATCAGCACCTGAAAAAATTTAGACAGCTTTTTTCCCCCTAAAAGCAGGTTTCTACAGGCAAGTTCCTAATTCCATACTTAAGCATCTGTCTAATTCAGGGGCAGCAAGAACCCAACTATTTCTATTTTCTCCATTTCTTCTGCCCAGTAACTGTTTAGTTGCTATCTGTATTAATAAAGTCAAATCTGTATTTGTAAATTCTGGATGATTCTTCAGCCTTAAGGATATCCTGTAGTTAAAAGAATGGCTCATCTTCCTCAAAATTGTAGAACACAGAGATTTAAAAGTCTGGACAATACCTTCTAACCTGGAGGTGGAGGATGAGCAAGAAGATAAAAAAAAAAGATGGATATTAATTATATTGCAGAAAAATGTTGGATGGCTTTACCCTTCAAAGCTGATAATGACTCAGCTGTTTTCTTCACAAGTTACGGAATAAAGCTGTTGCTTTAACACTGATTAGTTGTATACAACTTGCTTTCTTTAGCCAGATTGCATGTGTGAATGTATTCATGGAAAATAAAAACACTCCTACAAATGAACTGTGTGTTTATAGAGTTGATGTTATCTTATGCTTCATAAATAGTGTTTCATGCGAACAAGCACTGACAAGATAAAACAAGTATCCATAAAAAATGTTTGGCCTGGGAAAACTCTGCTTCTGAATTGAAAAGTTACCAATTGCCACAGCACTGGACACAGACTTTCTGAAGCTGCACCAGCCATGCTTTCAAGACCACCATTAAGCGCCCACACTAGGGACTGGATTCTTCAAGACAATGCAACTCCAGTGTAAGCACTTGAGCAAATGTTGAGCTCTTTGCAAATGCTGATAACAAGCAGGAGATGCTTGCTGTTACTTTTGAAAGTCTGTCCACAGCTTAGAAGATAAGCAGACATCATATAAAAATATAGTTTGATTTATGGGTTTTAAACACTTGGAATGGTAATTCTGTGTATGAACTTTAGTATGTGAGTATGCAGAATGTTTTTCTTTTCAGAGACATTTTGTAGGTGCAATGATGAGGGCATAAAAAACCAGTCTGGCTTGCATGTAACTGCTCTGTTGGATTTTTCTTCCCTTATTTTTGCTTTTCTTACTTTCAGACTGTAGCTTCTAAACATTAGACAGCTCTGAATACATGTATGTTGAGTCACAGTAAAGTTACCCCACACTTGCTGACCCATGCAATTTCTTACCTTAAGCCATTTTACTGTGGCACGCAATGGAGACTTCACAGCAATTGTGATCCGAGACAGCAAAAGTTGCAGGTGCTGGACTATATTGTGATACCATAGCCCAAGTGCTTCCCTAATGATGAAGCAGGGTTTTCTCTAGCACAGAGAGAACTTTGTTTCAGACCCTTCTCATAGTCACTCCGGTAGATACTAAGCATGGTGGTGGAAGCTTATGGCATGCCTAAGAGTCAGTTAGAGGACTACTGTATAAACAATAGCAAAAGTAATGCTATATGTTAGATACAACACCTGGTGCTGTAACGGGCCTATTTCCATTTTGTACATGTAGACCAAGTAGGCTGCTGTAATCTGAGAAGAAACATCTGTTTCACAAGCTTTTGCTCATTCTTTTCTAAACTGGGAAGAAAACAAATCCAAAACCCTCCAAAACTCCACTCATTCAAATGCCCACGGAAATGTTCAATAATTATCTGCCTTTTCAAAATTAGCTAAGTATCATTTGGTTGTGATTAAGCTCATTACAAACCTGCTCCTCAGGAAATGCCACTATTAAATTCCAAGCAATTCTTTGGGCAAACCCACTTAGCATACAATAATAGAGAAATACATTTGTTCCAGGTGCTTTCTTGGTGGAGCCTGACATTAAATTCTGTTTATTCTTTTCACTGTCTCCCAAACTCCCTTCAGACTTTGTTATTCTGTAATCCTCCAGGTTGCCCTATCTCTTTCTCAAGCAAGAGGTGGCTGTGGAGGGAAGGAGCTTTAATGAAAGGAGTATAGACCAGAGCCACAAAATTAATCCAAATATGGCCTTTGTTTTCTTATTTTGCAGATGATCTACATGCATTGTAAACCAGACTCTTCCATAACCACTATTCCATAAAAAAAATATTTATAGCCTCAAATATTCTGCATGTTTAAAACGGAATTTATTCTTTTGTTTGCGTGCTTGTTTATTAACTAACATTGTGGAAGGTATTGCATAAAGCACAAAGAAGAACATGCTATTTTCTTCAAAAGTCTTGCAGGTTAAGGAGACAGTCAAAGAGAAGACACTGCAACCCACCCATAAAATGCTGGAAATCATGGCTACAGCTTCCAACATAGACTTTGGTGTATTTGATTTAAAAAAAAAAAAAAGGTCTGTAGAGTGTTTGGTCATTTTCAGGGGGTGGGGATGGGATGACTAGCAGGTGATGAAAATTAGGTGCATAAAGTCTTGAGCAGAACTGCTAAAACCAGACGTATCCCATTTGATCATTTCTAAAAGCTTGATACTGGATTTTTTTATTCCTTTGTACATATTTTGAGCTTCATTTGCCATTTCAATAATAGGTGTTCATAGTACTTTTATTATATAGTCTGATAACTGTTGAGCTCTCAAAAGAAAAAAGCTTTATCCAGAAGGTTTTGTTACAAATTAGCCTCCTTTCAACCCAAAAGTCAATGCTAAAAAGGTTTACAGGATTGGGTTTTTTAACCTCTGAGTATGAAGAGGACTTTTGCAGTGGCCAAAGAGTCCGGTAAAAAAGGATTTGCTACACAACACAAGAGCAGGCCAGTAGAGAGATACAGAGAGGAGAATAATATGATCTTACTGATCGTGGGACTAGGATTTTATATTTGAGTAACGGTACAGATGTCAAAGCCTGGGCTTTCCTCTTATGTACTATACATTTTATTCTACCTTTTATCTCATTTGCCACTGAATCACTTCAGTGCAACCTCTCTTTTCAGGTTACTGTTGTATCAGATTAGGACATCTGCTTCATATTCAGGGTAGGTTTTTATTAATAACGCACTTCCTGAATTGAATTCGAGTCATGTGTCTACAGGCAAGCCAGATACTATTCTTCTCAGCAGAAAAGGCCAGATTCCTAAATTAAATACTCATAGTTGTCTGCCTGTAGAAATGTTTTGCTTTCCTGAAGGGTTGACCAGGCATCAGTTCCTACTGATTCTTTTTAAGAGCTCAGGCCTCCTTCATTTAGAAGCCTTGATATAAAATTAGAAAGTTAATTTTAGGTACCAGGGTTGGAAAATGTTGTTGGCCTGTAAATATGATTACCTGTCAAACAGTACAATTAAACTTCCAAGGAAATTGGTATTTTACCTCTCTCTCACTATACTTACACACCCATATATCCCTGGCTACTCACCTCAAGAGAAGAAATAAGCACTGGGACCATGAAATACATCTGCCTTCCCTTAACTGTGGCCCATTCTTTCTGAATGAAGTTAGCTACCTAAACATAACTTTTTGCCCATCTATTTTCCTTGAAATTGGAAAATAAATGCTATGTGATGTTACTTTGCCCATCCTTGGTTACCTCACTGAGAAGCTCCCCTCCCATCTTGGCACCATCTTTTCAAGACAGGAAGTATAAAATTGTGACCACATAGGGTAAAGGTGGTGCCCCAACAAAGCCACAAGGACTCTAAATTTAAGCCTGCCATAAAAGCTTTGAAAATGATGACACACAAAGAAGAAGAAACTATGGGGAATGAAACACCTTAATTTTGAAACCCCACAATGATCCACCCAGCACTTTTAGAGCTTTAAGCTCTGAGGCATGAATTAACCACAGGCAGAGTTTTTAACCTACCAAACACAGGCATCTATTCTTTGTAACTTTGCAGCTGCTTAAAATGGGATGGATATACTTTACAAAATTAAACCAGACTCTCAACATCTCTATGTCTGTTTAAAACAAAACAAAACCCAATCCACACTCACAGCCCAGTAGGCTGGGCACCTGCTCCAACATATGCTTGGGATTCCCAAAGGTGAACTGGCAACCCTTCATTCTGGAATGCGGAATTCAAGACACCTGATTTAGAAAGCCCAGAACATCCTTGTTCGTCAAAAAAGTGCTCTGCACTACTTCATCTTGAGCTTGGGTGCCTCCTGAAAAGGCATCTGAATTAAGCAGTGTGAAAATCTTGGCCTGGAGTTTGTGATTTCAAAACTCTTGTGGGTTGGCCATGTTCCCCAGAAAGGTGCTGACATCGTATTTAACTGTGACTGTAATCAAATCTATTTATTGCATCACTCATGATTCATTTGCATTCATTAGCCAATTATTGTTATTAATTAAGTGTTCTTTGGACTTTCATTTGAATAACACTCTTTAAAGGACAAGCAAACGGTATGAGGTGCCTTCGCAAACATGATGCTATCCAGAACCAGCGGTGAGTGGAAAACTGTTATGTACATTAAGCTAACCTCTTCCCTGATTAGGGAAATGCTGACTAGTGTTTCCTCTGAAGGCATGTTTTTTTGGAAACTGTGTGCTGATAAATGTGAATAGCAAATTAAATTTAAAATAAACCCCTGCTCTCTGGAACCTACTTCCCCTCAAATCAGTCACAGTCTAATCACTGCTTTCCCTGGATAAACACTGTTTTTTAATTTGGTTTTAGAGGGGTATTTTTTTTTTTCCCATGTGCTCAAAATACAGGGTAAAATTATAGGAATACAGGGATAGAGGAAACTCAAATGGAAATAAAACATGTGGCATGCCCAAGAGACAGTTTATAGTCTCTTGCAGGTTGCTGCATTTCTCTTACAGCCAGGATTTGCCAAGGAGTGTCTTTGCTGAAAAATATTGAGTCCACTGCCTAACGCCGGAAGATGAAAATAAATAAATAAATAATTAAAAAAAGGATAATACAAATCTCAGTCCAGAATCATTCAAAAATTTGTTACAGACATCCACTCTGGATCCCTAGCAACTCTGAATCCTAAATTTGAGGTGGTTTCATTAGCATCAAGAAAAACAGTTTTGGGTTAGGATCCAGAGGTGCCCTGAGCCTCACTCAGGTGGGAAGCAGGCTCTCATAGGGAGGTGCAGTGCAGTGTAACTGGGAGTGCTGGTCTCATCTTCCTGCCTGCTGCACCCTCTCCCTCTAACACACTTTATCTCCCATTTGGTGTAGCTCCACTGAGGTGGGAAAGCCTTTTTTTCCTGGTTCCCTTCTGCTTGGGCAGGCCACAGCAGGTTTCTAGGTCTCTGCAAAGCAAGACCCCAACCCAACAAGTGAGCGAGGCACTTTGGGGTGAGTCAGACGACTATAACACTGGGTGTTCCTGGGGATGACAGCATTCACCAGGGAGGCAGCCAAAGCTGTCCAGCAATGCAGTGGCTACATCCACTGTGTTGGGCCACAGGGAGGGGAAGATGCTATGGTGCAGGTGCAAGGCTTGGCTTTGTGCACCTATACACATGAAGCAGGAGCCAAGTGAATGTCAGGTGTCTGCCCTGGCTTGCTGTTAACTTCACTGCCTACGCAGGAAAGAAACTGCTCTAAATACTAAAAAGCACTTTAAATTTCTAGTATTTCTAAAGGTCTTTTTCTTTTCACTAGAAGCTGACAGTTTTATTCCTTCTGTTATGACCAACTTTGCAATAATACATGCGTTATAGAGACACTGGGTCTAAAGGCAGACTGAGAAACCCAACCTTATGGAAGACAAAACTCTAGTAGACATCACAGAAAAAAAGAGGATTTAATTCCTACTCTTTTCATGTGCTCAGAACCTTTTCCCCAACCACTATCATCTTTTTACTGAAATAAACAGAGGAAGTTCTAGTCCAAAATTTTTAAAGAGGTATTTCTGTGCATACGTGTACACATGCACACGGAAACAAACTTATTAGAGCAAATGACGGCCAGAAACAACATTTATTATTGTGACATGATGTTACTCTGTCACTCTGACAACAGAAGCAGGACCTCTAATCCATTACAATATCAAGATGCCACCAACTTACTCAAATTCCTTTGAGATGCACAGTAAAATGCCATTTTTTCATAGGAATGAGATGCGAGGGATATCATTCAGGAGTCAAGAAGGCTGAAGGAATCTTGGGGTTGCAGTTAGCCCACTACACTTACGGGATCTGCCCAACTGTAGAGGAGAAATGGAGCCCAACTCCGCTGAAGCCAGAAATATGCTTTTGAAAAGATCGACAGCAGAATGGACAGGGTTCCTGTTACAGGGATCTTGTTGCCAAGACACATTCTTTGCTTGAAATAATGAAGGGAGAAGATGGTGGCTCGTTTTGCTTACTTTCAGAGTTGGGACACTGTTACTTCTTTAAGGCATTTCAGTTCCCCAGGAGAGGCTCATGACAGGTGCAGGTTTCTACTCCACAGGGGATGCCACAGAGAGGCAACCCCCCAGAAACCTGACAAGGCAGTGTAGTTTGTCACTGCTCCTTGTGCTGCCTTGAGGCCTGACTTCACAGAAGGAGGAAGGAAGGAGCTACAGGAGGGCAGATTTCCTGGCCTTAAAAGGAGATTTCCAGTATAGAAACATTGTGCACAGCCTGATTTTGCTGGTTGCTAAATGAAAGGGAATATACAAATAGGCAAGCACACTCAAACAGATGTTCTTAAGGAAACATTTACACACCCCTCTTCTTTCTAAAAACATATTTCCACTATTCACCTTTCAATTACAGAAAAGTCCTCATTTCTGTGACCTCAATAAAGAATTATATTCTGAGACCAAAATGCTGAGTCCTTTCTGGTGAGGGGGGTGGATGAGTCTTATACATCATGCTGGAGATGGACTGTTTTTCCTCTGTGAAGTTTCTAAAGGCAGGGTATACTATTAAGAGGCTTGTCTGTAGACGTAAGGGCAATAATCTGAGTGGAGCCAGTCAGTCCGTGACCTTAAGTGCACCATTTGAAAACCACACCTCAAGCCTTGCCCTCATTCTTACTCCACCCTCTACAGAACAAATCACACCACTCTAGTTTCATAACTCTGGAAGGCTATTTACCCACTTTGGCTATGGTGCCGTCAGCAGCTTTTGGAAGAACTGAGTTAGACATTGTGGGGTAGCTTTAAGACACAAATCTTTCTTCTAACTTTTCTTTTAGTATTACCTTGAGTTCTTCTCTTTTCTTTTCTTCTCCCTTTCCTAGATTGACAGCACGTCTGAATGAGTTTGCATGGGGTTTATCAAGAACAGCATTACGACTAACATATTTTCATGGGTCACAGAACAACTTATATCAATCCAGCTAATTAGCCCTTTTCTGTGGTACTTTTTTTTTTTACATGAAATATTTATTCAGTTTTCTTATCTACTGAAATTTGTGATGTGCAGACAAAGACATACCACAGAGTGATGCGTTATGAAAACCACAAGCCACTGATCTTTATTTGTACACAAAAACATTCAAAACTAATTTCTCTTAAGGGATAAAAGAGGAAGAGAGAGCAAACTGAAAAGAAGATGAAGATAAGGCAGACTTAAAGAGACAGAGCAAAGCTTTGCCCAACATCTGGATCTGGGACCTCACCCTACAGTCATCTGTATTCTTCTGCTTTCAGCATCTTTGTTATGATACTGGCATTTTAGGGTGACTCCTGCCCATTTCCTGGTAGAAGGCACAACCTGTCTAATGAAACAGGTTCTTCTGCCAAGTAAATATCTACCAGCTCTTATAGGGCTGGACAAGTGCTGGGGTGGGGCCGTGTTCTGTAACAGCCCCTCCAGACCCAGTGGCAGGACTAGGAGCTGGAAGGTCACCCAGGTCATCCTTTGCCTGACGCAGGTTGGCTGCATCCCTGTTCTCCCTGGTACATGTTTATCAAGCCTATTTTTAAAGATCTTCACAACCCTCCAGGTAATCTAATTCAGGTCTTCATTTTCTCTGACATTAGAAAGGAAAGAGTATTTCAGCTGTATATTAGTTGCTCCGCTTTCTCTTATTGAGCATGCACATGGAGAACAGAGCATCCTTTTCCTTCTTTTAGCTGTCTTTTATATATGTATGGCATCATGCTCCTCCTTCAGTCTTTCCTTTTTCAGACTAAATTGCCAGTGATGAGTCACATTTTTTTTTTGTAGGACATTTTTCTAAGAGCTTTGATTATATCTTCTGCTCTTCTCTGCTTTCTCCAATACCCCAAACTACAGTATGCAGGACAACACTCAAACCATGATCTAAAGATTTATTGAGTGCTAGAAGAAATAGAGTGAAAGAATTATTTCACCTGTTAATCTCTACCCCTGGTTACACATCCCAGGCTGGCATTTGCCTGTGTTGAAAACCATGATACTGCTGGCATTGTAGTCATCCTGGGTCCAGTATACCACTTGGAAACTTTTCTCTGCAGTATTGCTGTCTTTCAAATTCATTCCCATCCCTCATGTCTGCAGTTGATTACTGCTAAGTGTAGTTTCTGGAACTTACTGAACTGCATGCTATATTTTCAACTCATTTCTATATGGCCAATTTAAAATCTAATCTTGTCGTGCAGCATGCTTGCAAGTCCCTCCTAAATTGACATCTGCAAATTCAAGAAATGTGCTGTCCTCCTCCATTACCAAGCTCATTAATGTGAATATTACACGGTACGAGATCTCTCTGGAGCTCCCCAAATAATTTTTCACTGAATACAGTTTTTCACCTAGATTTTCAGCCACCCCACGGTAGACACCTCCAGGTCACATCTTCTTTGCCAGGTTGATGAGAACAACCTGTGGGACAGAGTCAAAAGGCTTGCTTATTGGCTACTTGTTCTCTGGGTGTACAGTGTCGCAGCTGGCATCAGGCCTGAGAAGTTAACACGCAGGACTGGAAACCACCACTGCTGCTATCACTCCCTTTAGATGCTGCCCTTTCAGGAGCTCAGCCAAACCAGAAAAGCAGAGCCTTTGTGTTTCAGCACACTGCAAAACAAGTCTCAGAAGGTACATATGAAATCAAAGTAGTTTCTACCTTTATGCCAGTTTTAGATTGCAAGCAAGAAGCCAAAATTCAGACATCAGCAGATGGTGGTGTGCATTTCCCCATGTCATTGCAGGGGCAAGTATACAAGTATTTTAGGGCTGAATTTGGACACATTGCTTATGCACATGTTTTCTTTCTCTTGAGATCTATGATGCAGAGAACTGATATGATCCTGAAAAACTCATTATCTGAGGCCACTGAGCTCCAATTGTTGTAGAACAAGGATGTTTCTTGTGCTTGGCTTACACGACCCTTCACCTATCACATTTGTGGTTTGAAATTTTGCTACAAAAATTATAAAATACTATTCTAAAAGACCTGTCTGCATTTGAAATACTATAAACATTTTACTAGTCCCAGATTTTCTTCAAAATATTTTTTTTTTCACTGCAGACAAGACTTCAACTGATTTTGCAAAAGATTTTGCCAGAAGGACTGATGTGGTATCCAAATCTTGCAAATAAGACTTAATTATTTTGTTCTGCCCCTGACTTGCCATTTATCTCAGTGAAATTCCCACCTGCTTCTTCCAGGTGCTGCCAACACAATTTCATAGGAACTCTATTAACTTTTAAAGTGCTAGTTAACGTCATTCTAAAGAGCTGCTTGTTTTCATCTTACTGCCATCAGTCAAAAAAAAAGCAGCACTCCTCTTTTCAGCAGCTCATTAAATCTTATTAAAATACATGCCTGCAAAATAGGTAAATTAACTCCACAAATCCGCTGTGACAGTGTCCAGCCTGCCAGCCATTCTTTTTTCATTGTGTTGCTTTTTTTTTGTTGTGGTTCCCTTCCCTTCGGTAAGAATATGTACTTTTCTCCCTCCCTCCACACCCTCCCCAGATTTCATTTAATTTGAGACTTTACCAATTCATGCTAGAGAGATTTGGTTCTTCATGCCCTACATCAGGGTGACTCTATCGACATTTTCCTTTACAATAGTTCAAATTGAGGAAAATTAAGGCCTCAGGCTTGTCTATCTTTAGGCAAAGTATTTCTGTTAAACCTAGCTAATATATGCTAAATGGGTTTTTTTAATTTCACTTTCTTTCACTTTTCTTAAATATAGATAGGTATTGCATATGTATCAGCCAGCAGAACATTCACAAAAGAGCAGCTTGTATGTCTCTAGTTTGCAAAGAACAAATAATAACCACTGATTTCCAAAGCAGTAGTTCTGATAAGAGTAGCTGATTAAGTGAAATACAGATGGAATAAATGACTGCCATCTGCCTTCCTGCTTTAATTTTTGTGGTAAATTCTCAGAGCCTGTATCTCTCGTTTTTCCGTATATACACATATGAATCATAGCTGCGGGGCAAATGGGGTGTACATGAGCGTTATTAATTTGATGACACAAAGCAAAACATGAAAAGAAAAATAATTCCTTGTGTTATTTTTGAAGGGACCTTTATCTTTTGTTTGAACTTCAAACAGAGCTAATGCCAAGTAACCCAACCTTAATTTACCATGAAAGGCATTAATATCCAGTCCTTCACAGAAATGACCCACAATCAGCATTCCCTGCAGAATCTTTGCAACAGTCAGTGGAGATTTTCATTGCTGTTTCCTACTTGTGAATATGCTTTACAATCAATTACTTATCCTGCATTCTCTACCTCCGCTGCATTTCATCAATATCTCTGAAGAGGGAATTAAGCTGAGAAACACAATTGCTACAAATTCATTACTTCTTAACCATCATTCTCTTCTGTGACTCCTTTGACCAAAAGAGCACTTCATTCATTGCTGGATTGTTCAGATCATTTGTAACTTCTAAAATACTATTACTATCTAGCACTCGCTAAGTTAAACTTCAGGCTTAACAGGAGAGGAAAGAGAAAAATGGGGAGGCACCTGGGTTTAGTCCCAGCATGAGCACCAGTATTGGTGCAAAAGCTGTCTGTCAGATCATGACTCTTGGTCATGCTGTTGCCCAGCATCCCACTTATACTGGCACCATATCTAGCTCCTCCACCATCTCCAGTCTGGACTAGGGAGCTTCCTCTGGGAACAGCTGTGATTTAGGGGAGAAGGGAATCATCTCTCCATCCTATAGAAGCTGATATCCATAACTGAATCATGACAGATCTGTTTAGTCTAACTTTATTCTTATCATTGCCTATGCTTTGGTTTGCAGAAGTGCATAATTACCTGCTAGCTATAAATAAGAGGAAGCCTTGCTGTGAAACTCTTTGTTTGCATGTGGTCAAACACACTGGTACAGAAAGGAATATTATGGAGAATATTCTGTATAATATTTCAAAATTATGGCAACTAGATTTTTATTTATTTTTTTTATGCCTCAAAGTTTAGGACACTGAGATGTTTTGGCCAGAACCTAACATTCAGATTGAATTTTATTAAAAAACAGAAAGAAAAATGTGCATATTTCTGTTAATGTAAACTTAAGAAGCAAATTGACACAACATTAAGGAATCTTTGTCAGTTATACCAATTCCCTGATTAAAAGGAGAAGACGACCACAACTGAGAGCAACGCTTTGCGAGCTTCTTATGAAATGGCACCCAGCAATGTGGTAACTAAGGATGAGTAAGAAATCTGGAGCTGGATAAAATACCAGGTACCTTATGGATTATGCCCGAGCTCGGTTGAAGGGAATGAACATTTGTCCCTTTACAAGAGTGCAACAGTCCATTATTGGTTTTCATCTTTTAACTCCCTAATGTAACTAAGATTATAGAGGAAACTGCACAATATTTCCTTAGATGGCAACTTAAGCAGTTTGTTTCAAGCTATTGTCTTTGCTGTGTCCAGTGCACAAAGGTCTTTCCTGGTAGCTGCTGTGGGTGGGTGTAACCTAGTAAGCAAGATGAGAAAAAGAGGCTTGGGCTTGCCATGCTGTTTAAACTCCAAGTTTAATTGTATCTGGTTGCTGAGATGCACATAGCTTTTTTAAAACTGTAAATAGAGACTGGCTGCTCAAACAGTAGCTGCAGAAGCCTGCTGACAATTTCATCTGGTGACAGGAGCTAGTTTCAAAGAAGATTAGTCACTGCTATTGAGATAATTCATTGAGAACTCACTCTTTCTGCCTGCAGATTACAAAGGTTTACCGGCAGTCCCACTAAACTAAACAGAAAGGGGTTGCTTTAACCATCCAGTTGCAGCAGTTCCCTAATGTCTTCTGGACCCAATTTACTACCAGATTCTTTTAGCTGCAACAAGTTGCAGAAAGGAATACGACTCTTTTAAGACTGATTTTAGCCAAGAAAACTACACTAAGGAAGAGCTACATCATACATTAACTGGGATTTCCATTCTGTTCTAATTAGGCTGCATAAAAATGTCTCCAAACATATTTAACTTGTATGCGGTGGCATAACGTTCAAGGCTTAAAATTTTAATTTATGGCTTTGGGTGGGTGCCTGATACTTCTAATGTTTAATGAATCTGTCCTCACTTGGCAATTTGCCATTGGTGATCATAGAGCTTGTGCATGCCCCTAGGTATTTATATCTGTAAAATTGATAGTGTGTGAAATGGCTTATATTTGACAAAACATGGCTGTTTTATTTTCTTCTAAAATGACATAATTACTCCTGCAGGATATGTGGTCAGTTGAAGATTTGTAATTTTTCATATTAAAGAGTTCTATGTATTATTTCTGACAAGCAATGTTTTATTTTCGTGAAAGATTCAGAGTTTGTTTAGTTGGTGACTGTATTTTGTTTAAGTCTCACACTGGAAGCTCCCTGGGGCAGGGGCTATCTTTGTGTTGTAACACAATTGAAACAATGTTTAAAAACTCTGTAAAAATGGGATTTTCCATTAATTGTACAGATGGTGATTTGCTACAAATAAGCAGAGAAATTAAAGCAAAGTGGCACAAAAGATAGTGTGAGTAAACACAACAGAAAATCTCTTTATCTAAGTCTAAAAAGAAAGGACCAAGTAACAACAAAAAGCTCATAGATGTTAACAGAAAAAAAAACCCAAACCAAAAAAGGATAATCTTTTTGTTTTTCAAGCAAGTCTTTTAAAATATCTAATTTTTCCTTCCAAACACCACCAAAGACATATTTAAATGAAATTCCACTACTTTACCAACAACTACTTAAAAACTACAATGCTAAAAAAAGACTGGAAAAAAAAAAACCAGGAAGGTATATATATGAAAATAAAACCAATCTAAAATCCTCTGAATACAGTCTGAGGGTTCAATGCTGGTACAACAATAAGTCTTTTGAAGGCCTCCCAGTTCAGCTACAGTTAAGAAAAATGATGGTGTTGTCAACTTCTCTGTACAAAAGCTCTGGCTTCTGTGCTAATAGGCCACCATAAAAATTCAAAGCACCTACACTTTCAGTGTCTGCCCAGGTTCATCTAGCTGAAAAGTAAACTTGTTCATGTCCCTTCTAACATGGTTTCACTGACAAATCTCACAAATCCAAGAGTTACTCTTTGTGCACTAAAAATACTCCCTCATATTCTCTAAGAAAGGAAGATAATAATTTAAAGGAGTCACCTTTTGGAAATGGCATCCACCAGGCTTATTCTGG
>WUAM01000267.1:1096037-1165896 GCA_024336885.1 Actenoides hombroni | reverse complement strand
TATATAAAAGAAAATACTTTAAAAATACTAATGTTTCTTGTGAGAGTTGCTTAGTCTTACACAGAGCTAGCCTGGGCTTGTCAGTGAATAATTAGCAGGTAAAAGGACTAGTTTGTTCTGATGCTAGCGTACAGCAATAGCGAGTTACACTACAGCAAATACTGCTTCTTAGTGTCCACAAAGTCTGTTGTCTTTGCTATGCTGTATCCCATGTGTAAAACAGAGAAGAAAATAGCAAGTAGTGTCCCTCACTTGCTGACTTCTTTCTGAGTGTCAGGAAAGGTCTCATACATCGAAGTTTTAGAGCTGCTTTTCTAACAACTCTGCCTTCCTCTCCAATGCACTACTTCCTGCATGTGGGAAACCCCTGGATATTTTTAACAGTTTCTTTCTCCTATATCTTCCTTCTTCTCCATAGCTCCCATTCTACAGGGATCCTTCATCCTTCTGGCAGAAGAATGGTCAAATATGCTCAGAGCCCAGCAGTTGTTTTCTGGAGGTCAGTTTGAGGGAGCACTGCTGCCTGATGTGAAACTCCAGCTACACCGGCTGAGCAAAATAAGCTCACCGGCCTCACATGTGCAGGAATAATAGTTTCTCCTAAAGAAACTAGGCAATAATAATCAGTTTGGATCAGTGCTGATAACACATTTTTCTATGGAATAGTTTTTTTACACAATAAGTTTGGTTTGTTATGAATGGAGACAGTTTGTAGGGGTATGGTGGCTCCAGAGAAACTTTCGAAAAAACCAGGCAGGCTTTTTGGCCAACTTGTTTACTTGTTGGCTTGACACTTTGTCAAGGGTACCTGTCTACTGCTGCTCTCCTCCTGGCCAAATCTGTTGTATCATTTGCTATTTCCATTCTTTATTTAAGAAATCCTTCTTCTTACAAAAGGTTCAAGTATTGGAGTTAAGCTTTCACTTAGACCAACACAAAAATAAAGGAGATTATTTGGCCTGACAGCTATAACTTTTTATTTGCTCCACTGTGCCAGCTTTGTTACTTGGGTAGAAGAGTGACCCATTTTGGGGCTATAGAAGTTTCATGACATTTTCAAACACTGAGACAGTTCGGCAGTTTGAGCAGAGCTCAGAGATATCACAGAAAGGGAAAATTACTAATGCTTCTAGGCTGTTTCTGTTCACTTACTAAATAAATGACTTAAAACTTCAAGGCCTTTTGTCATATCAAAATTTCAACTAAGCTAAATAATTACGTGCAAGAGGAATATAAGAGAAAGAATGTATATAAACAGACACTCTTTGCATCAGAGCTTGAAAGAATCCTTCAGTAGGTTCACAAAAGCACACAGACAGAAAAACATACAGAAGTGCAGACCTACATGCCTATGCACATGTACACTTCTTCAGGCTCTGTCATGAACATTTGTTTGAGGTTCTGTGGGTCTCAGAAAGTCCTACAAAATCAAATGAGAATGCAGTGAATACATTCACATTTTTTCAGATATTATTTTCCTAAAGTGAAATATTCACTTTCTGAATCAACATGCTTTCCATCCCAAGGGGATATTATGAGGACAGGAAGGAGGGGGAGGGGGAAAAAATTGCATCTGAGTGATACTCAAATTGTGATGTTCATACACATTTCTGTGCAAATTAGACCAAAAAAAGAAACAGTATATACACACAGACTATTTGTTAAATTCTGCTGTAAAGAAGTGGCTGCACATTTGTTTCTCTCATAAACTCCTCTGACATAAAATAACTAGTGTTCCTGGAATATTTCAGTTTAGTAAAGAGGTTTCACTGCTGAGCACAGCTTATTTTTTTTTTAACTTCTCTTTCTTCTCTTCCCTCCCCCCTTTTTCTTTTTGAGTCTGACCGTAGGATAAAACCTCAGTGATTAGCTTCATTGCCGGCAACAATCCCGATTCTTTAATGTAGCTGCTCTGCTCCTTAGCTTTGTTTTCATTATTATTTGCATTGTGCAGCAGATGACTAAGAGACAGTCAAAAGATCAAAGGTTTCCTTTGATGGTTTATATCACGGATCCCTGCTGTATTAAAAAGGATCTCAGGTCAGGACATTCTTGTTCACACACAGATCTGAACAAGGGGCTGCACAGGGTGATCAAACTGGATGAAGGCTGAACATATCCATCAAAGGCCTGACCACATTGGCTCAAACAGAAGAGGAGGTTCTACCTCCATAACCATGATATTAACTAGTGACAGATGTCTCCCTGTGGCTGCTGCTTTGATGTGTCAGGACTAAGGAGAACCAGAGAACACGGAGACGGTACACTTTCCACATTACTCTAGAACCGTTTTATAAAAAAATAAAAATAAAAATTATTAACAAGTAATTTCTAATATCAAAGGGTTTTTGTTCTTTACAGACGAACACAAATAGGCCCATCTTGCATAACTGAGTCACACGTGTCAGGCCACAATATGTATCCTTTACACATTGCATTTAGTCTTGCAAACATTCAGTATATAATAAAAAACTAGTCATTACAGCACCTCTTTAAAGTAAAATATTATCATGCACAGAAGGAAGATGGAGACATTGAGACCAAAAGGAAGGCCTAGTCTACAAAAGGTGGGCTGAGGTAGCTTGTCCACTTCTACATTTAAAACTCCTGGCACTGGGCTAAAATGATTTTGTGTGTTTCTTTGTGTTTGTGAGTGAAGGTGCTGACATTTTAATACCATTTAGGATCTATAAGGCAAGGATTGCTAATGCAGCAGACCTGTCAAAACCCCTGTACTAAGCATGACACTTGTTTAATAGATGTCGGTTCTCCTCTCTTGCTAGGTGTCTCACCAGTGTGCAGAACAGACTAATTGCCACTCTTGTCTGTGACCCATATGCCAGATATAGCAGCCTGCCCTGATTTAGAAACCACTTCCCAGGCGCATCTTGGTTGCAATTTCATGGACTGGAGAAGAGGCCATGACCTGAACAGTGTCAAGAGGGTATGAGGCCAAGGAAATCCTGTGCAAAAGAGACCCTACCCCAGTGCTAGGTATGGTCATTTCCCTATCCCACAGCCCAGAGCAATATTTCCTCCAGGACATGATTCACATGCCACTGTTTTTCCTATCACATCATTGAAGGTGCCTCCTTCTCCT
Organism: Actenoides hombroni; assembly: GCA_024336885.1. Taxonomy (NCBI): domain Eukaryota; kingdom Metazoa; phylum Chordata; class Aves; order Coraciiformes; family Alcedinidae; genus Actenoides; species Actenoides hombroni. The sequence continues at coordinate 1,162,796 of WUAM01000267.1, read as the reverse complement.
GCACTGAAGGGACATTTCATGAGGTGTCCAAACAATCTACACTAATTTCCTGATTAAAATACAAAAAAGTAGCAACAAACCCCCACTGTTTATACCAGACAAATTTTGTTTACATTAAGAGTTTTCCCAGAGTAAGTGATGTCAGAAATAACCTCATGACTCTAAAGAATATTAATTTATCATTGAAAGCTCTAAGTGTGGACTTGCCCTAAATTTTACAGACCATCTCCAGCTGCCATTACTTGCATGGCTACATCTCAAGGGGTAGGATTCAGGTCTGAAAACATCATGTGAAGAGAGGTTTCTAACCTGAAGTAAATACTGAAGCCACCTCCCTCATGTTAGTAAGCCTTGTCTCTCATAACAGAGAGCTCATGGCATTTCCACAGCTCTCATAGCACTTCCAAATAGCAGTTGATTTTGCCTAGCCTACCATCCGTGTTATGATGATACAGAGGAAGCCCTGCTGTCAAATTTGACTTGGATATTTAGACATCAAAAATTAAGCAAAGAGAATCTCACTGTAACACATGATGGCTTTCCACTACACAGCTGATGCTACAGCTGGGATTTTAGAAGAAATCTTGGCTTGTGGTTTTGTATTCCTTCAACAGTTCTCACTCAGATCATCCAAAATTGGTATCCTTATTAGAAATCCACAGGGCTGATTTCACGTTTCAAGTAGTATGCATCTGACAGTATCTTTAAGATGGCTTGTTCAATTGCATTACATTCTGTGCTTTTAAAAAAACCCAACAGTAACACGTCCCTGACCCTTCATGTAGTCGGCATATGCAAAACTAGAATAATCTGAGAATCAAAGAGGTAGTTTAAATAGTCCATTGCCAAGTAGCTTTGAAGGGGCATATAGAAGAGGGCGTATGTTAGTGAAAATGTGAAAAAGCAAACCTCACCATCTAGCATCAGAGCCAGCTCCTCCTACTGGACTATGGGGGATACCACGCAGCAGAAAGCTCATGGTCTGAGTACAGACTGCTTAAGGAAGCCTTTGTACAAATATCAATATTACCTGTATTAGCCTCACACTTACTTGACTTAAATTTCAAAAACTTGACAGGCTTACAGACCAGGTTTTAGCTCTCCTCCTCCTCCTCTCTACAGTGAAATTACCTGACATAAGACATTTTTTTTTTGTCTTTTCAGAACATCAGATATCCAGTTCCAGTAACAGAGAGTTGTTTCTCTATCAGTTCCAGTCTTTGGCTAGTAGAAAAGAAGAGGAGGTTCTGTTTCGTTACTAGTGGACTTTAGCATAGAGTGCCTTGCTTTCCACAATGATTACTTTTTTATACGCCAGTTAGGAATCATGTTTCAAAATACCTATTCACAGCAGTGAAAGTTTACGTAATAGTTTTAGTGGTGGTAGTGTGGATACTTGTAAAGTGGAAAAACCCCCACAATTTAGTCTTGAAGATGTGTTGTTTTTAAATGACTGTTCATTGCAGGTCTCCAATTTCTCATCTAAAATGGAAGCATTTGCTTGATGACTGAATCTACTAGGAATTTTTAGATTAATAGTCTCTATTTGCTGCTGATGTATTATGAAAAGTAATAAGGCTTGTAAGTAGTATTTTAGTACACAGTATTCTCATGAGCTGCTTTTTTTGTTGAACATAAGCTCCAGAGTTACACTACTGCTTGCAGGGAGAATGCCTGGCAAAAACGTGAGGGCAAAAGAACATTTGTGTAGTCGCAGGCTATATCCCAGCCTGTCAACGACTTGAAATAACATGCAAATGGGTGCCAGTACATCTATCATTCTGTTTATTGTCTTTACTCACTTTGAGTTTGACTTCTCATACAGTTCTGGCTCTAAGCAGTTGATAAACACCATCGGACTACTGGATTTTGTTTCCCACCAACATCACATCTTTATCTTTTGGAAAGGTTGATGAAATACAAACAGCATAAGAAAAACTTTACTGTCAAGGGCCTCTGTGCCTTGCTACACCAGAGCAACATACTATGGTTGCTTTGTATCTGTTGCATAAAGTTTGAGTGACAGTCTGACAAATGATCATTTCGCACTGAAACTTAAACAAGGAGTGGATTGAGTAAAATCACAACCTGGACTGACTCAAAATGACATATCAGGACCATTTTTCAGTGGTCAGTTTCCTGATGGTTGAATTAACTGCAGTTTTATCTTGCTCTCTATTGGCTGTTTTACCTCACTTTCACCAAATTGCTTTCTTATCGTCACAAACACTACTGAATTACTGTAAACTGCCGAAGTGGCAGAACTCTGCTATCCAGCCCGTGGGTGCAATAACTGGCTTTTCTTCTCTCAGTTGTCCATTGTATTTGAAATCATCTCAAGAGAAACGAGCCAACAAAACTGTATTTTATCTTGAATTGCACAAACTGTTACATATAGTTAGTACCCATCCTGTTTTCATATGCCTGGATATGAATTTCATGGACAAAAGTATGCCAAACAAATACATGACAGAAAAATATTTTTGCTCAATCTTTTGGCAGGTTTAGGTGGGTTATAAAACCAAACACATTTCTAGGTAGGCCACTCCATTCATTTTGTAGTTGCCAAGGTGACATCCAGAGGAGACGGAAGGAAAAGCACTGAGGCTTTAACATGGATGGGTGGGAGGACCATGCAATTTTGTCTTCTGAGGGTAAGAAGTCTCACTGAGGAGAAGTGTGAGAGGGCAGGATATAATATTCTGCAAGTTAGGGATGAACTGTACATCTTAATTATTTCCTATTTCAAAGGAAGTACAAGCCACTTAGTCAAGATCCACAAAAAAATTTCTCTGGTCAGTAACATATGACAGAAAATAACCCTAAAGAACAGAATGATGAGCCCAACATCAGCCCCATAGCTGCTAAGAAATGAAACAAAAAGTCAGATATTTGAAAGGCCTGAAATTGTTAGCGTTCCCTCCTTAACTTCTTTGCAGGAGAAAGCAGGGTCCTTCTCCTCAGGAGACAGAAAAACAGAGTCTAAAATTTATCTTGCCTTTTCAGTAACTATGAGTCACCATTGGACTAACTTTATGACCAGTACACTACAAGTCACCATTGGACTAACTTTATGACTGGTACACAAGCATTGGTTTTCTAATCATCACAGACCTGTAAGAACTAAACTCATTTGCTACTGTTGTTACTGGAACACAGAAAAAGAGAGAGGTGAGTCAAGACAGTCTGCAAAGTATGCTGTGATCTGATTCCACTGCATGCTTCTGAGCCCATCAGAACTATTCTCCTGAAAAACTCCAGATTTTTCCAAATTGTCCCTTTCAAAGACAAAACAAGAGCCATAAAAAGCAACTAGAAGACAAAACTCTTTTTCTTGATTGGAAGCTACCACATTTTAGGAAATTGCAGTTTGTGTCCACAGCTTCAATTCATTTCACTTGGCTTTAGCTGGAACACTACTAAAAGGGGCAGACCCCTTTCCCTTATCATAAAATAAGGGAAACAACTAAGAGAAAAACATGTGTCCACAGGAAAAGATCAATTTTGCTTCTGTCAATAATGTGTTGGGATCTGGCAGAAGTAATTAAGCAGGTGTGTGTGGATATGATTCATAAGCAGCTTACAAGAAGCTATCATTAAAGGCATAATAATAGCACAGTTCTGGCAAAAGGAGACAACTAGACCAGTCAAGGATACAGGATTTATAGACTAGAGCTTTATGTAACATCCTTGAACCATGCTTTCTAGGTTGGCTCTCCAACAATCTCATGTTTGTACTGGCAGTTCTGTCATATGGTGCCCACATTTTCCTGGGATCTGAAAATGCAGTCACCATAAAAGCTTCAGTAGCCAACAGGACAGGATGTTCTACATCCACCATTTTATATTTATCAGTGATTACTGGGATCAGAGAGGAAGTGGTTATTGAGAGATAGGGCTTCCAAGGCTGCTGATCTCCACTTGAATTATAGCAGTGGTGACAGGCAAAGTCTTTTTCAACAAGTTTGTGAGTCATCAGCAAACAAAAGAACTAGAAAGAGATCTTGCTCTTCTGAGGGCGTTGTCCTCAGAGATTGTAAACATTGTCCCCAGTTTCTTTGTGAACATGAGGCTTTCTGAGCTGCCCCTTATCATCTTCTGAAATACAGAGAAAAAATTTATCATCTTCTCATTATACTGACTTTAGGATGCAGGCACTGTTTTAAGCTTCCTTGCTTTCAAGAGTGGGGGCCCTGAAAGCACCCCTCACAGAGGGGCCCAGCCACCTGTGCCCAAGGTGGGCATGGTATAGTAGAGCTGTGCAGCCCTGGATTAGCCTATGGGGAGAAAGTGTCTGGCTCTCCTTGCCCAAGAGCTGTACTTAAGCTCAGGTTCTCACCCAGGGTGTTTGCCTGAGCTGTGCTGCAGCTTTATTATGGTGCTGCAACTATCCCTACTCCTGCTGCTTTCTAAGAGTGGCTTACTTCTCCTGTTTTCCCCTTCTAGTTTCAAGAGTGCCGCTAATTTATGGTTGTGCTAGAATCAGACTTCAACCACTTTGCAGAGTGAACCACATGCTTCGTGAACTGACATTTTTATCTGCATTGCCATGTTCATTCAGTGACCTTATCCACACCTCCCAGTCTCTCCTGCAGACTGCTGGTTCCTAACCTTTGCTGTCACAACTTTTTGCTCCTGTTAGACTTACATACTTAAGCAACTTTCTCCTCACCTGCCACCCTAAGACATTTGTCTCAACCTCGTTGTTGCCTGGATTGCTGCTCCTCCTTTCCCCTCTAACCACTGTGCACAACTAATAAACCAAGAAAATCATCACAGCTTCATATCTCTTTCCTTTCTGGAAGCCTCATCTCCATTGGAGAAAACAATGCATGTCTCTAGTGAGGCCTGCCTTAGCACCTAGAAATCACTGAGAATGACCACAATATTGTTCTCTAAGGTGAATTAAATGAAAAATTAATGTTCACACTTTGAGAGTTAAAAATAAATAAAAAGGAAAAAAGCATGACCCAGCTACTGAGTGGCAACTGTGCTACACACTAGGGACAGTATCTTCAGAAAGTTTCTCTGATGTACTCAGCAGAAGTCAACCAAATGATGGGGGTCAAGCCATCACAGACACACCCGAATTCATCCTCTTATCTAACATGACAGAAATTGGACCGGATGCAAACCAAGGAAAAGTGCTTGGGTCTTACTGTGAGTAATTTCTGAATTTACAATGTGCCATACACTTTGCACATAGCAAACTAAAAAAGTGCCTGTAGATAAGCGGGAAGGGTAGAAACGGTGGTACTATACGATTTTTAAACTTCACTAACGTGAAAGGAATTTATTTTTTTTTTTTAATTCTCCTTTTCTTTTGCCTTCTGGATAGCTGCATGCCTGAATGGTTTAGATAGGGATGAACATTAAAAACAATGAGTAATCTATACCAGTTAATCTGCTCAACTGGAAGAGCCTATGGCTGAAGCTAGGCATCTGAGTGTGTGCTAGACAGTTGGGTTTATGTCAGCTGTCTGGTCTAAAGTTGCATCAGAACCACAAAAGGCTGCCTGATTTGAAGTGTGTAGACTGAAGGCTTCCCACAGCAACACAGATAGGGCTGCAGGGGTTGTGGAGAGTGGTTCCAGGCAGACAGCACATGAAAAACTATGTGGGTTGTCACAGAAAATAACACAGCTGGAAGGATCTTAAGAATTTAAATGGTTTCTCAATTATTACAATGGCTGAACAAGTATTTTGTGACTCAAGAAATGCCAAGGAAGGTGTCCAGGTAACATCCAGCGCTAGGATACCCATGTCAGGTTTTGGGCAAAATTCTCCCCAGAATAAGGGTCTATCGTACTACATATGAGTTGTACATGCACGTCTCCCTCTAGCAGGCAGGGTCTCTAAAGCTTCTTTGAATAAATCCAGGGTTATCAGGTTAATTCCCTTAAAAAAAGCTTTTGTTAAAGAAAAAGGAGAAAATCCTGCAGGATCTAAAAGGAAAGCTATGTTTAGGCCAGAAGTTTCAAATATCAGAAAAGTGTATTTTCTCAGTTATGCATGTGAGGCAGCCTCCAGTTTAAGCATGTCTTTGGCAGCCCTAGCTAACCTATAAGAGCACACTCATCCCTTGGACATGATAGCCGGGCTTGCTGAACAAGGATTATGTCTAAAAAATGCCTGTCTGTACTACTAACAAATTATTGTCCCATTTAACTGTCTCTTCATGGATTGGGCATTTTGTACATGTTTTTGTTGTTGGTGGTGGTTTTTTTGGCTGAGTTTTATTTTGCCTATATCTATTATATCTGACTAGTTTTCAATGGGTTAGAAGTTACATTGCTTTTCCTTTTGCACCTGCACATTCAAAACCTAAAGAGCTTGCTAACTCTCTTGCATTCTCTCATGCCTCTGTGTAGACTCCCTTCATGCTGCAAACCCTCTTCAAGTGCAGAAGTAACAGGCCCTCACAAAACACTGCAAGTGATGAAGTATGGCACAGAAAACTGGCAAGACAACCCAGCTTATGCCTTGAAACGCATCCTCTGATCTGCTGAATAGAACGTCAGTTTGATGTACACCTGGAAAAAATTGAATGGACTCTACAGAATCTATCAGACACAGTGAAAGCATCACTGAAAGACAACATCTACTTTCTACAGGCTGGTTGTTGTTAAAGCATCTGCTTTAAAATATCCACAGTTTAGGTCCTCAGTGCAATGTCATGTGATGCTGCACCAACAGTGCTTTCTGCTTTCTGCATTACCTCAAGATTATATTTATTTTTTTCCATATACATCTTAAAATAGTTGTCTCAAAACATGGAAAATATTAAAAGTTAAAAGTTTCCCTTCCATTTTATGTATGTAAATCCATTGACTTCTGTGGTTTCAGAGCACACTTTTTTGAAGATGGTTCTTACAACTGTCTTCATAACTAATTATTTTCCCTCATCTCACAACTACAATAGTCCCTGGTTTACATATACTTTTGAGATGAGACAGGAAAAAATCTGCAGAAGTAAATTAAAAAATGATACAGCAAGATTATTACTTCCATTCACCCATCTAGAACATTTCAAGAGGATGACAAAAGGTCTTGGAAACCCATTAAAGTATTGCTGGCTTTCTTGATGCAAACAAATAATAATACAGGGAAGAAAAAAAAAAAAAAAAGAAGAAGAAAAAGATAGAAGGATGAGTGAATCCCTTCTTGTAACTACCTTAAGACCTTATAGAACTTTGTGCTCATGAAACATTTCATCTGCTTGCAAGAAACCCATGAGAAATAAAGAATGTACCTGAAAGGAGATCATAAGCTTAGACACAGCTGCATAGTTTGCTCTATTTTGAGCATATATGATTCAGAAATCAGTAAGGGAAAAACACCTCATAAGCCAAAGTCAAAATAAGTTTAACTGAATGGACTCAAAAAGTTCTACCCAGAGTGTTTTAAAATACTGGGGACATCTTGAGATTTGCAGAGGTTTATGGGCATCTACACCTGGTGACTTTCTGGTTCAATAAATTATGTCATATAAATAATCCAGTTTAAAACTTAAAATGCCAGCCTAATGCCATATGACCAACCTAATTTAAAAGTCTTTTGTAATAACTTTGTAATTAATCAAGTAGGGTTTTTTTTAATTAAGAAGTGGATTTAAATGTGATTACTGTTTTATAAGCATTCTAACCAAGAGCCAACATGTTTCTATTTTGTTTGCATGAGCTTACAGTAGAAGTCAATTAATCCTGATGAAATTAAAGTCATTGTAATTTTGAGTAACAGCATCTATATGAGATCATGCAGTTTAGCTTTAATGCATTTTAATCCACTTTTATACTTCTTGTTAATTTGCATTATTTTTCCTCAAGGTCCATGTAGGTAAACCCTAAATACAATTCTAAAGGTGTTTATGCAGGATCTATAATTTATCTCAGTTTTACCCTAGAGGAGTTGGGGGTTGAAGCAGTATCAGAGCACCTACTCTCAGGTTGGAAAAAGGCAGAGGAGATCTCTGTGTCAGGTTTTGGCATAGAAGAGAAGCTGTGTTTTCACTATCCTGCTTTTTATTTGCAACTAGCATTTTTTTTCTCCTTGCAGCTGAAGCCCCTAACAAAAGGGAAAGAATGAAGTGAGACAAAAAAAGCATCTGCTCTGCATGGAATTGGGCCAGTACTGTCGAGTTTAAAGACTCTGAATCATTTGAGGGGTATGAGACTGGCAATTTACTAATGACTACAACTTATTAAAAAGGCATGAAAAGCTCTCTAATTACATATTTGGATGCTAAGCAGCCATTCTGAGCTTCAGAGACAGCATGACTTTCTCTTCCAGTCTTGTTCCAGACCACACATTAAAGAAAGCAGGCATCATAAAGAGTCAGGCATTTTAGACTCTAGGAACTAAAATATTGTAAAGGAGTTAAGCAGACTCTTACCTGAGGCTTTAGGCTACTCTTTGGTTTAACTCTTACTGAAGATAAACTAAAAAAATTTTGGTGATCTTATAGTATATGCATTTATAAATATATATAAATCTTCACAAAATTACCATATATCCTAAAACTTTCAAAAGCAACACAGTAGAGTAATCCCAGCCACCTTTTCTACCATAGCAGACTACGATCACTGGCTCATTAAACATCTATTATACTGAAAACCTCAAACAAATCCTGAAAATCTTACAGACAGAAAGTCAGACATGCTAAAGTTTAGAAGTGCCAACGTTAATGTTGACCACAGACTTAATTCAGCTTCCTTGTGGGTATTAATTATGAGAGAGTCTTTATGTACATATCATAGACTCTTTTTTCCCCAGGAACCCCACCTCATTTAGTGCAAAGTTCAACAGGGCCCAGTGCAGGGAAATATATTTACAATTTCTATTATACAAATTGCTCAGTGCCTTTATTTACTGCATATCATCCAAAGCCAACACTAAACAGAAAATTATTAATTTCCTCATGACTGTTTTTATTTTTTCCTTAAATAACGTATTGATCTAGCATTGGACTGCTCCAAAACCAATCTTGAATTTATCTGAAAAAAACACTCCTGAAAGATGATATTAGTGTTATCATAGGTCCCAGTTTTCCAGGATTAACCCATTTCCCTCTCCATCCATGAAGTCAAGTTAATATTTTCTGGAAGTTATGGATTCACTGTATAGCTGAATTATATAATGTTGTATATTACACAAAGTCCAGTATAACCTGCATGTGTTGGGTTTGCAGTGTGTGATCAAACCAACTGCCTGGAGTACAGATACAAAACAGTCCTTTTTGAGACATACCCAAACCTAGGCAGAAGCACAGAGGCCCTCCATGAGGTGCACTCATTTTAATTTGTTTTACAGGAAAGGAAATGATGCACAAATAGTAACACTTGTCAGAAAAGGAGAGTCTAGTCAGTGCGTTGCTGTGGGTTACAAAATTTAAAATCCAAAAAAACCCTACCAAGCAAGCACACAACGAAAATCAACAGCTGTGTCTTCATCAAGCATTTAAATACAACATACGTATAAAACACACAAAAAATAAAGCTGATCCTGTATTTTTATATCCACAACTCTACAGCTGTATGATGACTTAGTATACATCCATTTCTTTTGCTGAAGCAACAGTCAGATAACACAGTAACTTTTATGGAAACTACTAATCCTGTGTGCAAAATTCACATAAATCTAGTACTACTCTTTGGACAGACATATGTAGACAGGTAGCACACTTTTGAGGAAGAGAGACAGACAAGATTTTTGTGGCTAGTCATTCATATGAATAGCACCCAAATCACAACCAATATTTCACTGCAGCTGAAAGCACTACACATGAGACCGATCTCATGCAACCTCAGTCATCTAGAAGATCAGTGTCTAGCTGAAGGTACCCTTCCAGATTCCTTCCCACCTGTTCTTGCTTAAACACAGGCTATATAACAAGCAGACAAACTCTAAGAAACACAGCCTGTACAAGTTGACTAGTCAATTACATTATGATCTGAAAAGCATTTGTTGCTTTTTTAAAAACTACAGACTAGTGAGTGCCTAAATCGCATATAATCCAGAAGAAGTCAGCAATTATACCAATAAAATTCCATTCATGAAGAAGACTGTGATGCCAGCAAGGCTATTTACTGCAGCACCATCTACCTTTAAAGCCTCCCATCAAAAGCAGAGCCAGGCACACTTAAATCCTGAGATGAGGTGGCAAGTGCAACTTCAAGCATGCTAGCTGCATTACTACCTTATTTTATTTATAGCAAAGAAAGGAGTGGCAAGGACTTTCCGAGTAACTGAATCTTTCCTTGCCACAGGGATATGGCCACATTATGTAACTCCAACACAATGTCGAAAAGGATTGACACAGGCGTAAAATTCCTCAATGCCATAACCCCTTCTCTCAATGCTCACATCACTAACAATTCCTACAGTCTCCTAACATGGAGATGAGCAACTGGCAGGCAGTGCTCCTAATTTTGTGAGAAAGGCTGTCACTGAAGTTGAGGCATTTTGCACACAGTCTGCAGAACTTTGCAGTTTTCCCAGAAAGTCTAGACCTTGATAGAAGACACACGACACAGAGGTGGAGCAATGAAATGGGGCTGAGTTCCAACTTAGTGCCTGCGAGTAGAGAGGGATCAAAGAAAAAAACCCGAAGTCATTCGTGTATGGCCAGACACAATCTGAAGACCACAGTAATTTTCTGGACAGTGCTTCAATAAACTTGAACAAAAGCCATATACTACAAAACCAACAGAGGCACAAACACCAAGTTTTGTTTCAGCTGATAGGACAATGAAGAAATAATAGTACAACTCAAGTGCTGTAGGGAAAAAGGCTAAAGATTATAAAGGTATTTTTATTCTTGGCTGATACTTCTATCAATCCAAGCCAAAAGTGACAAGAAAAAGAATAGTTGCTTTCCTTATCCACATAAAAGTATTCTGTGCTGAGCAGCACTTAAGAAAAATGGTCAGATTGTGATTATGTAACCCTAGCATGAACTTGGTGACCAGGATAATCATGTCAAATTTGGATGCATTATTCAAGCAGCAGGGAAGGATGAAAGTGTTTACCATCACATATAGAACCCCCAGCATTTCCCTTCTAACCTGTTCTCTTTCCTTTGCTCACTATGTTGGTGGGCTGGTTCACTTACTGTACCAGCTCTTCTTCAAAAACAGAGAAATTATCAGTAACAGATGGTGAAGGTAACTGAAAAAGGAAAGATATCCAGTCATTATTTCTCCCATCTGCCTTTACCAGAAGCTTCCATCTTCTTCCTCTGTCAGGAAGCTGGTTTATTTCTTGCTCCTCTTGTCCCTCCCAGATGTCTGCCTGTTCTTTTCTCTTTCATACTAGGGTCCCCATTCCAATTTTTTTTTTTTTTTTTTTTTTTTTGCCAGGGGCTCTTCATCTGACCACATTCCCACTTTCTTAATCACCTTTTTCTAATGTCTTTTCATTAAAATGCATATCATTGTGCCCATCAATGACTAGACCACACCTTGGTGTTTTTGTTGTTGTTCTTGATCAGATTTTAAAAAATGGAAAGGCAAGGAAATAGAAGAAATAAATGCCATTGAGCTTCATGGATGAAACAGAAGATGAGGCTTAAGCAGTCGTATATAATGTAAGTTTTTAGATGCAGTTTAACTATGTCTAATTAGTATAATGTAAAGCAATAGTTATATTATTCAGGTATATTTTGTGCATAGACATTTTTACAGTCTGAAAATTACTGACTGTATCATGACAGCTAGCAAGGTTAATTTTTTGACTAATTTAGAGCTTTGAAAATCAACAAAAGCAAAATTTAAGCCCCCGGGCCCCACAAAACCAGAATGCAAAAGCCAGCTTTGGTGTTACTTAACTGACCATCACAGCACTTCTTTACATCCCATATGAATTTATTTTATACAGTTTCTACACTCCATCTGAAGATCACAGTTATGAGTTTGGAAAAATTCAGTTAAACAATATTTAGTTTCTCTATCAAGTCAGTTTAGATTGTCTTGTTCCTTTTCTCAATCAGTTATTAACAATGAAATACAGAAGAGATAGTTATCTGCCTTGATACTATGGAATTACTTGTGAACATTCACACAGGTGGTGAAAATTTCCTTTTCACCTCCTTTTTTGTAGTATGAACTTGCCAGTAGAAATAAGCTTTTCAAGCCTTGGGTAAATAGGTTATTCAGATAACGTGGTCGCTTGATTCTCAAAGTGAGGTGAAAGGCTTTCCATTGCACAGAGCAGTTTCATCTTAGATGCCTTTAAAAGATTCACTGGCTTACCATTAATATATGATAGAAGTCATAAAAAATTACATCCCTTTTGAGGATAAGTAATGCAGTGAACTGGTAACATCACTGTGTTACCAGAGACATGAAGCCATAGTCCTATTAAGAATAACCTTAGCCTTCCATTGCAAATAATCTTATTTTACCTTTATTTGCTTTTTAGAATAATCCATCCAGAAATCAGAACCACCAAAACTAAAGACTATTGTTGGGATGAAACAGCATTCATTCTTCCTCTCCTCTGTTCTAATTCATACACTCCCTTGAACTGTCCAGCTTTTCCTTCTGTACTCTCAAGGGAATGAAGTGGCTTTCTTCAGAGAATTATTTTTAGCACTCAGCTTAGGTTCCTACTCAAAATCACTTTGAAAAAGAGCATCCACCTCTCTCCTTGGACTGTGGCAGGGGTCTCAGCTACAAACTTGTACACATTCTCTGTTGGCACACCATGCCTTTTTCAAGAGGAAGAGGGGTGTGTGGAACCACACTATATAGAACATGACACCTTGCATCATTTCAGAAGATAAGGGATGCTTACAGGTAAACCCACTCCCTCTTCAGTCTGAATATTCAATTATTTCTTTGTGAGGAAACCTACCTAGTCCTGAATTATTCAGAATCCTTTCCTTAACATTGTACACAAACATTTAACATTTCAGCATATCCTTCTTTTTAGAACACTGATAGTAGAAACTGGCAACTGTTCCTCAGCCCAGAAACAGTCTGTCATCTGTTTGGAAGAAACTTCTTCTCCTGCATGCATGGTTTTGTGTTGTTTCTTATTTATTCTGTAGAAGATCTTTGTGCAGATAGCAGTACATTTGTGCAATAGTGGGTTGCTTCCGAGAGAAAACACATGCCACCAGTAACAGAAGGCAGTGCAGGGTAATTTCAAAGAGTGAGCCTGAGAGGCAGCTCCTTATTGGACAGATTGAAAGAAAATCTTACCTTCTCCCTCCCACCTTCCTTTTTTTTTTTTATCCTTCCCCCCGTACTTGCCTTACCTTTCTTGGCACCCCCTGATATTCCACCAGACTGAGAGCCCAGCAGCACCTCACTAATGTATTACCTGATTACATTAAGTACTTTCACATGTGGCATTTTGAACACCCAGTATTCAACCAGTGACAGTAACAAATAGGGTATTAATTAACAACACAGTGATTTAAGACTTAGGATTCTGACATCTGTAATAAATGTTCCCAAGATAGTGTGCTTGCGTGGGGAATCTGTAAATCAGGGTGCTTGCAAAATGAGCTCTGCTCTTTCTCAGCTCATTGCCATTTGCTGAGTACTAACAAGGTTAACAATGCAGAGCTGAAGCATTTGAATCAACCCTTACTTTTTCAGGGGACTTAATGAATCATGAGCAGACCATTCATATCATGTGTTTTGCAGCAGAAGGGGAAGTTGATTAAGCAGTTTACTTACCCTACAGTGTATGAAAGTCACAGTATATCAGAGGGAACCTAATCAGTTACATAAGAAATGTTTTTATTTCCTTCTCAACATTCAATTTGATTATCTCATTATGTTTCACCACACTTTGTCTCACTTAGCAATTTGCATCTAGAACATTTCATTCTTCTTTTTTTTGCTCATTGTTAAAAACCAGTGACAGGTCAGATGGAAATTCCTTCTCCAATAGGCATTCAGTTCAAAGATGAAGCTGATTAAAATGTTGTATATTTAACAAAAATATTGGCATTCAGTCAAAATCCGACAAATTCGTTATGGCTTGTCTAATCCACATTCTGCTCTAAAACATGATTTACTAAATATCCTCACCTAACAATAGGTATTGGATTTCTTACTGAATTCCCTCTATTTGACACTCTCATAATCTGCAAACATATATGGATCTTATTTTTTCACTGCCTTCCTGATAGAATATTTCAACCTGTTAATGTATACACAAATCCTGGTAATCCTGAAACTTGTTTGGGCTGTATTTTTCTTTCAAATTATATTTTCTCTGATTCTTTTTCCTTTTCTTTATGTTAAACACATCTTTGTGCATGAATTTACAAGAATAGGCAAATAGTGAAAACGGCACATTGTCTCAAAGTAGATAGTAGATATGGGCAAAAGACTAAGACTGTAAAAAGATATTTTTAAAATCAAAGCTATTAACATCCTAACTGGTCTTGAAGTTCCCTGAAGAAATGTTTAAAATAGTCTCCTCATCGTGCCAATAAAGGTAAAGTTAGCAATGGCTAGGGTCAATTACAGAGAGGTACTTTGGAAATGGTTTTTTTTCCTAGTGCTTCTACAAGGTGAAGATTGTATGGATCCTGGAATTGTAACCTCGTGGAAACACAAGTGCCTTTGCATCTGTTAGGACCACTTTCAGATTTGTGTCTTACGTACAATGGAGATGTGAAACTCAATCTGTGACATTAATGGGATTGAGTGGTGATGCTTAATCCTGTGGAAGAGGCAGAGACCATTTGAACACTCTTTAGAAACTTCATGGCTCTTGCTAAGGTCTTGACCTTTATTTTCTTACAATAGTTTGCTAACCAAAGGCTTTCTGTTGCTCTCTATGTATTATATTAAATTAGATACATATATGTTTCCCTGTTAGGTGATATCAGAATCAAGAATGTGCGAAAAGCAAAAAGTGACCAAAAATTTAAACAGAAATTCTGGTCTTTTTCCTTTGTGCTACTATTTTTCAAAGAAAAAAACCCCACATATCACTCATTTTTTTCATGCTAAACCATGCCAGAATTTTTTTTTTTTCTCTTAGAATGGGCACCCTGTGTCTGATGCTGTGACTAACTATATCCCTGAAAACACGTTCTTTTTTACAGAAAGAAAAAAGACATAGTAATTGAAGTGGTTATTTGGAGAAACCTGTTTATGGTACTCATGTGCTTGGACTAATATAAGAAAGCAAGCTACGAAAACAGGTGTAGCAGAGAATGTGTCTTGCTGTAGCAAGTGCCGCTACCATGTACACACCAGAGACAATGGAAGGTATTAAGAGTTAACAATTGAACTTTGACTAAACAATAGTCAAAGTCAAGCTAAGGAAGTTGACTAAAGTTTAAGATAACTCCTTCTCCAAATGTCTCTTCAACAGGCAGATGTTTAGTGAATGGAAAATTCCTAGACACAAAATAACGACCCTATGGGTGAGGGAAGACAGGGGGCGAGAAGAATTTCTGTGACATGCATTATGTGAGGTACCTTCCAAACTGAAGCTCAGCTAGAACATATCTGTAGTTCAGAAGTCAAGACAATGCTGCAAAATAAAGATCATGGGCAAGCTATACCAAAATAATGTTGAGCAGCAAAAAAAATGCAGTAAGCATCTTCTATAGTTTGTTTTTTTTATGCCACGCAGAAAGAACAATAATGTTTCAGAATCCTGGGCACAGCCTCTGTGCTCATCATTAGCTACGGCCAGTCAGGTGTTGAATTGTAAGCAGCAAGGACAAGGCAGTTGAGGAACTATGAGAAGTGATACATCAAGAGATGGATTTGGGAGAAGCAGAAGTTCTCTCTTTTTTTTTTATTTTTTATTTTGATGACAATAGACCTGAGAATTTCTTGCCTACCATGGGGCAAGAAATAGCTTCACAGGTAGCAGACAATATGTTGTCTAACTGAGAGACACCAACCACTGCAGGCCCTAGCTTAGTTCCTACCTGCACCAATAAACTCTAATTTGGGAATGAAAAACATAACCTGTCATATCCATACTTGACAGGTCAGTCACTCCCAGCTTAGCATATAGAGGCTTGAGATCCAACAGTGGAGTAAGTGGCCAAGAAAGCAAGGTATGACAGTTCTGCATCAACATTGTCTCATTTGCTCTTCAGCAAAAATAGATCAACTGTCACTGCCTCCCTCTCCCTTGAGCCATGTTCCCTATGATTTCCTTCCTATTTCTCTTCTCCTCTTCAATGACAATGTTAGTATGCTTTTAAACACTTCTGTTCCACTTGGTCCTTCTTTATGGACCCTCCAGTGCTTTCCTTTTCAACCATCATCTACTTCACATTTTCCCAGTTGCCTCTGTTACATTCTGCTCTTCCGGATGCAACCTGTCACTGCTACTGCCATCTCTGCAGATCTTTTTCTCAGAGAACATCCAAAATACACACAGCCCTCTTGTAAGTGTTATGGTCTCTTTTCATTTGGGTCTTTTTCTGACATCTAACTCTTTGGAGTGCTATGTCTAATCAACACAAAATGATTGTCATGTCAAAAAAAATCACCTCATCTTAGAATCTGAGCCATTTCAGGATAAAAAGGAAATAAGGAAGAAAACCGCTTGAGGTCCCAAGGAGTAATAGCAAGCCAAGAGCTTAAACAGAAACCTCATTTTTTTTCGCTGTGTGGTCTTTGTTCCTCCTTAAACTCCATGGGACAAACTCTCTAATTTGGATGAAACACAGCATCTCATGATTGACAGGTCAGAGCATCCTCTCCAAGAGTGTAACACACCCACAGAAGCAGACTGCTGTCAAGCCACCTCTGAGAAGCAGCCTGACTAACATCTTAGAGTTAGGCCAGTGTTTTCCAGCTGTGGGTTATGACCCCACATGGGCTGGGGTCAAGACAGGGTTCTCATGAGGTCACAAAGTATTAGAAAGAGCTAAAGAAATATTTAAGCTGAAGGATTTCTGTTCAGTTTTCTCTCAGTTGGTGGGGGGGAAGGGAAGGAGTGGAGCTGCACACAACCAAATGATCCAGGACAGCTAACTGTTTCAGAAATCCTGACTTGAAATATTGTGAATACCACCCTTGAGAGAAATAAAATGGTTCTATTGCTCGTGTGCAGGGGCAATCTTTTGACTACGCACTTTGAATTTTTTCTTTTCTTTTCTTTTTTTAACATGCTAGTTTGAAAGTAGCCAGAAGTCTGGGAAGGTTTCAGTAACCTTAGAAGACAGACTAGGAAACAAATACAAGAGACATCAGCATGAGCATCCTAGTAATAGTACCTGGCTTTTATCAGAAGAATTTGAAAGGGTTCTCAACAGTGAAAGCATTTATACTTCCAGCAGAGTAAAAGGAGGTTTTCATTATCCACATTTTACAGAGGAGAACCTGGTTAGGTGACTTGCTCAATGTCATGAAAAAGATCTGTGGCAGAGTTGAAAGCTGAGTCCAAAACTGAATTCTTAATTAAGCTAATGCCCTTGCCGCAGGACTATTCTGTGCTCAGAGTCCTGAAAAAACACATTTTCAACCATATGGATATCACCAGCATCTCTGGAATTAGAATTGTGCAATTACAGGAGCATTGCGACAGACCTCGGTGTCATGAAAGGTGTGAGAGGGATTAATCCAATGACTGATTTTTTTTTTATTTTTTTTTTTTTAATCTTACATAAATAATACTGATACAGATATAGATAGTGATTTGCCAATATGATTTCACTCCTAAAGGGAATACTTGTAAAATCTTGCCCACACTTGTTTATAAAGATCAAATTAGATGGCTGCTTTTTGTCTGTCAGGACAGACATTATGGTTCCTACTAATAACAACAGTAGTGAAATTGCCAAAGGTCTTCTGAACATGGGCCACCTTGCAGCCCCTTTGCTGGTTACTGTAGCTTTTGCTAACCTGAGATAGATTGAGACATGGGAACTGATGTGGTGTGGAACAGCAAGCCATGGTGGGGAGCCATCATACAGCAGTGAAGCCAATTTGGGCTTATGAAGAGCTCCAGAATGTCCTTCCTTTTGTATTCAACCCAGAGCAAGATGTGTAGCATGGACCTCGTCTGCAAGAAGACAAAACCTCTTCAACAGCATTTCTGAACTTGATTAAACTGCAGCAGCAGCAAGACTAGTCCATAGGGTATCAGCTCACCATGACCACAACTCTTTGGACCAGCACCAGAATGAGCCTGCATTGATTACATTTTACAAGTTAAGATACTTTCAGTTTGCTGAAATATCAAATATTGATATTTGGCACTGGTTCATCAAACCAGCTGCTGGCACAATCCTGTTTTCTTGTGTAGATAAGAACTTGGCCTCACCCATTACAGAGTGATTTGTTAGCTGGGAAAAGATCATTTATTGCTTTCACATCATTGCTTTAGCTATCCTTGGATAAACTGGATATGGAAATTAATAGTTGATAGTTTTCTGCTTTCAGTATTTTCTTGATATCTGCTTTCTATATACTTTCCTACTAAGTTTAAATGTGTCCTTTTTACTTTAAAGTATTTTAAAAAGTGAAAACTTGTAGGAAGTTTCTTTATTCCATTTCCTAGTGATAAAATGAATCTTGAAAGTATCTTTGCATGTAAGTATAAGCCTTTACAAACTAACAGATTCTCCCAGTTTTCCCCCTTGAGTTTGGGAATCTTCTCTGCTTACAATCACCACCTCTCTTTCTGCAGGGGAAGGTTGCAAATCCTGGGACTTTCAAAAAAATATTTCTGCATGTGCTGAGTGGGGTGGAGTAGGAATAGATACAAACTGGGAACATTTTGATTCCAGAGATCTTAGAAAACTGTTAATAGGATGATGAAAGCTTGATCTCATAGATCAGTTACACTCTACTGGGCTATTTTGCAAGGTTTCTTTGTGTATGGCAATTATTAAGTTCCATCAAAATATGTGTAAAATTTTTACCTGCTAGAAACAAAACAACTTTTCTTTGCCTAGAAAAACACAGTGATAAAGGTGCTTAAAAATACCTGCTTACAGACACTCTAGACTCCCCTGCTATCTAAGATCTCCTACCCTGGCAGGTATGACACAGGTAGTATTGAAGACCTGTTCCCTTCTGGAAAGGAGGCTAGAGGCCAGTGGAGGTGTCCTAGGGCATCTTAAATGGCACTATAAACTGTTGTTTCTGTGATAACCAAATCCCACATATATTTTTCTTGGTTTTTTGTTTGTGTATGTGGGTTTTTTGCTTGTTTTTGTTTTTTTGTTTGGTTGGGGTTCTTTGTGCTTTGCTTTTTTTTTCCCCCCCCCTTTTTCTTTTTAAATAACAGAATGAAAAATACTATGGCTCTTAATTTCATTGTTGTAGGTACTTGTGTGTCTGTGTGTACATTTATAAACAACATTAGGGCATTTCACAGCAGCAGTAGCTTGAAGAAGAATAATGGCAAGTAAGACAGGCTTTCCTGACAATACAGAAACACAATGGACCTCTTAACTGTTCATTTTCAAGACCTGGACTTTTTAAAACATGAAAGTTTGTTTAGAATGTGTAATATCAAGCAGTAGGTGTTTGAAAAAGACTTAATGTTGAGGTGTACCTAATTGTTTGCTCTGGAAGGTATTAGTAACATATATATGTATATAACTATATAATTTGATATATTTTTATATACACATTACATATATTTAAATGTGGCAGCTCATCATCAGAATCAGCTGATTCGCACTCCTCTTTTAGAAGGGGGAGTATGGGTAAACACAAGTTCAAAGTTTCTGTTAAATGTCATACCTAGGTACTCAAGATGGGGAAAAGTATGGTACACAAATATAAAGATGGCTTGGACTAAAAGAAGTAACACTTTCAGCTCACACCACTCTCTTCTCTGTGACTATGTATGAAAGCTCCATTGTTACTCAGTTGCACACCACTGGGCTTCAGAAATTTTCAGTCGGAGCAAAAGGACACTCCAGAGGTGCAGTTCACTACCTTCTGAGATACAGAAGTAACTTGAAGACCACCCCTAATGTTCCATGAATAGGAAGCCATGAACCAAATAAAATATTTAAGACTTCATATAGTAATGAGTAGAACTACTTCAGGTTTTCTTCAGGTTCTTAAGCAAAATCATGTTTGGAGAGAGATTTGGGCTCAGCATTTCTTTATGTTCCTTCATCTGGAAGGAAAGGGCAACTCATCTATTTTGCTGGAGTCTAAACAGGATCTAAGAAGATGAATGGTCAATTTCCAGATGGGCTAGTGGTTTTCAGTGTTCCCTACCTGCATGATACACTCACAGGTACTGGGCCAAGAAGCAGAAGTGTGATGAAATCCTGGCCCCACTGAAATCCAGGCAAAAGTTTTAGAAGGTGCAGTTGCCAAAGGTAATCTCAGATTGTTTGAACAATGAAAGGATCACCAAACTCAAGTATGTTGTGAAGTCTGACTTCATGCAGTTGTAAATAGAAGAAGAGTAGATGTGTCCAGCTGACAGAAGATGGGGGTTTTTTTGAAAGATCTGACAGACTCATTTCTGCAAAAAGCAGAGCTAATTCAATTATAAACACAGAAAAAAAAGGCCTTTCAAACTGTTCTAGCCAAAGCCACATATTTAAAATGCATTATGAAGGGTGTTAGACTCAACCAGTCATTATCTGGATCTAGGCAATAAATAAATAACAATAACTTTAATTACAAATCTGTGATAGAACTCGGAACAGAAAGATTTTATCTGGAGCTAATTAATGCTCAATAATTAGCAAACAAGAGAAAAATCAACAGAATGAGGTCATCTCCAAGTACTATGAGGAGCTAAACTATGGGGTATTCCCTAGACAGAGTTGAATACAGTGAGAAATCTAAATCAGTTTTCCTGGGAATCACAAGTTTTTTGGAGGGCATATGAAATACATATTGCATAAACATTCCTGATACCTAATTCCAAAGAGCTCAATGCCAGGCATGGTGATTTAAAAGTGCTCAGTTTCCTCATGTCAGCAGAATTCTCATAAACATAGGCATGCCCAATATGTTGACTGTGTGATTTCATATAAAACCATGATTATCCTTGTGTTCCAAGTCTGTAAACAAGAGTTATATAAATGGCACAATTTCATGCAATGTTTTATCTGAAGCGGCTGGCTGCTGTGCACTTGCCCACACCAGCACATCTATCAACAACTCTAAGCCTTTTCAAATACAAATCTTGCATTACAGAAAATACAACTATTTGAAACCTAAAATTATCTCTGTCTTCTCAGTTCTGTCCTTGGATTGGTCTGAGCAAGTACCGGTCCTATGTTTTGTACTGTAAAGCACACTAGTAGGCATCATCGCAATAGCACAGATATCAAAAGGCATTGAATAAGTCAGGTAGTACTTGTCAACAGTACGTGTGTCTCTCAGCACTAAATGTGGCCCTGGTGAGAGACAATTTTCTGACACCTTGCTTCTATTTATCCACAGAACAGGGAGTGAAGAGATACAGGTAACATTTGTCCACAATCTAATCTGTACCATGTCTGGAAATGACAATGTCCAGCGGTCCCCAAAGTCTACCTCTGATTTCAGAGACTCTTAGTTTGGTTGCTGGAAATGGCAACAAGGTTATCAGGTGTGAAGGTGGTATTTGTACTATCCTGCAAACACAGGTCCAACAAGAACTCAGTTGAGACTGTGACTACTTAATAATTCATTTCAGGTAGGCTACTTTAGACCATTGCTTTTCCACAGGCTTAAGTTGACAACTAAAAGGTATTGATGCTTTAAGGTTTGTCCATCCATTTTCAAATACTCTAAACATGCACCAGGCTTTCTCTTTCCCCCTTGTTTTTCTTCTTACTGTATGACCCATGATTACAATTAATTTCTTAGCAGAGACATGTCCAAATGCTGCAGATTGCTGTAATGTTACAACTGTCTCCATTATGAATGCTTGAAGTTACTAATAAAAAATTCTAAGCCAAGTAATAAAATGTTGTTTGAGTAACCTAAAACTAAGCTCAAAATGCAGAGAAGGGAGATTCTCCTTTCCCCTCCATAAAACTGTTCCACAGTTTTACTATCAAGGCAGATAAAGGGAGTTTATTTCACTGCCTATGTCTTTACTCCAGTAGGTCTTTTTTCTCTTATGGAGAAAAGACAAGTGAACGTTTAATACCAGCCAAATCCAACCTTGAGACAGCACAAGAAACTCAGGTTCATATCACTGTCTCAGCATAACTTTAGCTGCTTAATTTGTTTTCAGTTGAGCTTGCAGCAGGGCAAGAAATTATTTTTCTGTGAAAAACTAATGATAAAAAAGTGCATTTTCATTAAAAAAAGCAAGTTCATTTCCCAATAGTCAACCTCCAACCTGTCAAATTTGTGGATGACAAAACCAGAAAATTGTTCTTCCACAAAATTTTGATGAAGAGTTAATACAAAAGTATCTATTCTTGTAAAGAAAAAGCAATAAAACACAGAGGAGCTGGTTGTTCATGAAAATTATTTCATAAGCTGTTCTTCAGAACTTGTTTGTGTCTCGTTTCCACGTCTGTTAGAAACTTTAAAAAGAAAGAGGAGGAAAGTGCTGTAAAGTTTCAGAGAATTAAAGCAAAAGGCCTTACTGACAGCTAAGGCTGTGTCATGATTGTGCAGGTAGTGCATGGTCTGTCTTGTTTCTTCCAAGACAGAACCAACGTGTAACAGAAGAGGAAAGTGGGGCAGTGCTGAGGAAAGCCTAGCAGTAGCTATCATATAGAATCTAGAGCTTTTCTGAATTTTGCTGGTTTTTCTTCCATGACTAAACCCATAACTGATGTAAATCACCTCCTCAGGAGAAGAGCAAATATCGCTTTAGCCTCATGGCAGAGTCAAGTTCTTGCAGCAGAAAAAGGTGAAGTTTGCATAAAGCTTGTTTCCCAACTCTTTTTGCCACAGATTTTCAGTTTACTAAGTCAGCTAGTTTTTCTGTACCTTGGTTTTCGCTTTGATATATGCAAAGCATATTTTATATATATATGATTGTATATTAGCTTCTGAAAGTAAAACCAGGAAAAGCCTATCTGTAAGATTTTTGACACTACCTAATTCTATGTAGAAGCAGATGATACTTGCATAAATCATCAGGAACACTGACTAGAAATGGGCCTTGGAAGGGGCTCCCTTCCTCAGGCAGAACTGACATTTGCACAGCACAGGCTTGGCATGACTACTTTTATTTGGGGCTTCACATTGCTGGGCTAATGCATTCCTGGTTCTGGCTCTCTTCCATATTAGAAATAGTTGATCATGCGTAATTTGCAGAAGTACAACATGGTTTAGTCTTCCTGTCTACTAGAGACAGTGTTTGGCAAGCAAAAAGATCTGTAGGTGAGGATCTCTGGATTGTGGGAATATGCACACATGCACTGAAAGGAGAAGGGGCTTCAGAAAACATCAGCTCTTGGTAGTAACCTCTGGAAAAATTTCCAGGACTTGGAATCTCTCATGATTAAAAACAGTTGTTCTCTTTCTTATCTTCTGTCAAACATGACAAGTGTAACGACAGCTCTTAAGGATCACACTCTCCAAGGATTGGGAATGCTCAGAGTGGCACGTGAGCCACAGAGTAAGGGAGATAAACAATCAGGGGTGAAAGTTCCCTTCTCCATATCACAGAAATGTGGGCATGCTTGGCTTTGCCTCCCAATTAATGATATAAAAACATATCATCCTTAAAAGTATTTGGCTTTAGAATGGAAATCTAAAAGGCGTGTGTCGATATTGATATTACAAATATTGCACTGTGCTCCAAAGTGAACTTTTTTGGCTCATACCGTGAAATGTCAGTTTAGAAGAAGAGTGTGCTCTGTTGTGGTAGCCTTTGATTGTCATATGCGTATACGCATCACTCACACACAAACAAATCTGTTAAGTGACAGCCTTCAAAACACAGTCTTTAGAAAGGTTACCGCTCCACCATATGTAGGACTTTGATTTATAGTTATATTTTTCACAGCATGACACACATTGTTGGTGAACTGAGGCTGTGATAAAATCATAGAGGTGTAAAGTTTCACTGGCTGGATGGTAAAGAGCGAGTCAGAGAGAGTGTAATGCGAGTCGAGAGCTGCTCTCCAAATGAATGAACTTGTATTGTGGATCTGGTTACAGCCGGCACACTGCCCTAATCCATCAACAGCAAGTTCACTTACAAACCAGCCTTTGTTTTTAATCCATGAGCCTTTGGGGATTCACTATAATCAAATGACCAATCAGAGGAACACATAAGAGGAAAAAAAGATTGCTACAGTGAAGTTTACTCTCAGCCACATACTCTCCGTCAAAACCCCTGAGGTAATGCAGATAACAGTATAATGCACAGCATTAAGCTTACAGGCATTAAAAACTCCACCAGTTGAAAGTTAAGGCATGGCAAACCAGATCTCGTTACTTTCTGGGGATGCTTCTCCAAGGCTTGAGAAGGCTTTGATTTCAAACCACGTGTGCTCGCGGCACGAACACAGATTAGTGATGGAAGACAGCCACGGGGTTTGCGATTGCTACAGCTCACTTGGAGTTTTCTCCTGTTCTGAATGAATGAAAACATCCTGGATTTTGCAATTAAAATATGTCAACCTGAAATAACACATGTTCCTTGGCAAGGGTGTGATATTAGGCCTTGGGGTGTGTCTGTGTACACATAAACAAATACTTTTATTTAAAAATGTGTATGTGTGTTTTATTCTTTCTCAGTTTAGCATAAAGTATAAACAAAGAGCAACCTTTAGGCTACTTTTCCTTGCAGAAGACTAGGTCAAACATTCATCACTGCCCAACAGCCCACATTAGGATGGCAAACACATCCATAAAGATGGAACTGCACACAGACCACAGTTCCCATGTTAGTACGGTAGTATTTTATTTTATACTATGCCATAACTCTGGGCTACCTGGGCCACCCTATCTAGCTACTGTCTTCTATAGTCCGTCAAGATGGATCAAGAAGAAAAGGACATGCAGTGCGGCTTACTCAGCGCCATATGGCTAAGCAACTCAAAGTGTGTTTGTGTGCATGCAGTAGGGGGGGCACAGGGGTGACAGGGAGAAGGGTGCAAGACGGACACATCATGCTATTAAAGGAGTGACAGATGGTGATGAAAGTGCCATAAAACTGTAAGCACTGGCAGCTCATGGCCAGGACCGAAGCAGCTGCTGAGGTATCACACTGTAAACAGCCCACTGTTAGAGCAGCCCCCTTGCAGCACCTACCACAGAAACTGTCATCTCTTGCAAATGCTGCCCTGTCCTGACACTAACCCACCTCATCCATGTCTCCTTCTGGCAGGGGATGCCATGAGGTGAAAGGTGAGTGAAGGAAAAGGACTGGAAGGTAATGTTTTGCACACTGAGAAACCTGAGATGAGCGCAACAATGAGGGGACAGCCATAAAGTCCCCCATGCCAAAGCACAGGCAGGATATCAGTGCCACCAAGCAGTCATCACACATTTCCTGGTACTCCTCTCCAACCAGGTCTTCCAGCTGCACATTCTGACTCCACATGCAGGAAGGTCTCATACCCAAAGGCATGGGCAGCTCCTTTCTAGTGATGGACAAGTTGAACAGCCTAAGCCCCCAGCCTTCAGGTCACTATAGTGAGGTCACGGTCTTTTTTAGACTTTCATCAAACCTCATGCAATCTGTCTTTAATCTCATTCCCATGATGCTGAAGACAGAAACATACAGTATTTCTTCTATGTCACAGCTCCAGACGTCCAGAAACAAGCTCTCTGCTCTTAGGGAACTCTTCCTTTAACCCATAAGGAAGCTAAGATACCACAGATTCTTCTCAGGAAAAACAATACTGTAGACCAATGCTCCTGTTCATATCAAATGTCTTTTTTTCACTTTTTAAAAAAAAAACAAACACCACCATACATATATACACACACTTAGGCAGGGCAGCTGTGACAGCGCATGATTTCTGCTGAAATTCCCAAGTTCCACTCCACTCACTGACTCAGCAGAACTCTACTCACCCACACAGCTTTGGAGGAAACAATCAGTTTTGATGCATAGAGGAACATAGAAAGGGGGCAGATCACTTACTTCTTGCATTTGATCTTTCAATACTGTTAGTATGGCTGCCCTCAGGGTGTGGAGCCAGCAGATTCTTCTAAGAGCATTTCAAGTCACTCCTTTCAGAGCAACCTCAGAGACCAGACAGCATGAGGTGACTCCTTTTGCTCCTGGCAGAGTCCCATGTCACAGTCCTATCCTGCTGAGACTCTTGTCAGTGGGCCATCTCTGTGGCCTGCAGTCCCTGTGAGGACACTGTCCCACCAGGTTTAAGTGGGTATCTTGTTTTATCAGACCAAATACCATCTCTGACTTCTCCAACATCTGGCAGAGAACGGGAAGCTTTCAGAGGATATGGGGTGTCTATTTTGGCTTTTTTTTTTTCTGGCATTGTCTGACTGATTAACACTAGAGCAATGCACAACTGCAGAGTTCTACTTAACTCACCAAAGCATCTATACTCTCAGTGCAAAACAGTTGGCCAGGGCTGCTCACTTAGGAAGCTTGCCCTCTTCCCTGATGTACAGACCCCAGCAGTCTTGCTGGTCTCCTCACAGTAAACCCTTCTCTACGGGATCTACCTGGGAAGGCTGCTATGAAGGAATTATGTAGTTGGCTACCATAGTGCTGCTTGCTGGACCAAACATAGATACATGGGAGTACTGTAGGGCTATTTATGTTAACATGATCCTCCCACATATACATGTGTTAGAGGTGTCAGTTTAAGGTCTATGAGAGCATCTCAACCCCAATTAATACTGCATAACTTGAAGCACTTAAATGACTAATTTGCTTTGTTTTCAGTGAGAAGGCAGGAGGGCCACTCCTGTCATACACAGGCTGAACTGCCTGCAGCAGGTGTCCCTTGCTAACCCAGCTTGAGCTCTGTTAAGATAGATACGTATAGATTACCTGCTTTCCTCTATGCAGTGGGAAAGGAACTGGGAGCTTCTTCACTGTGGAAATACTGTACAATGAGCAGCACAATCTGTTGGAAAAATTTAGCTGCACCACTTCTCATATGAAAAGTTCTGCTCTCACCCAAATAAAAAGTTAAAAATGTGCTGACTCCAAAAGAAATAGTAAAATATTACAGTTTTAATTTTTTTTTTTCAGGAAGGAATTTTTTACCAGTTGGGGTTTAATTTTTCTTATTTTTTATTCTTTCATAACATAATAGGAATAATTTACTAATAATATGTCATTAAAAATAGTGCAACAAGTTTATTTTAAGTCTTTTTTTTCCCAAGTAAGCTTTAGTATGTAATGCTGAGGTAAACATCTTGTCTCCTTTTTTTAACCTGTTTGATGTAACAAATAAGCTTGCGATGTAAATCAATGAACAGCTTTGGGGTGGGTCTTGTTAGATGATTCTGACCACTACATTTTCATGCACAATTTTATTGTGCTTTACTTCCTGCTTCACACTGCTTTGTACCTGTGCTGAAAATCTTGAAAAGTCCTTTCACCCTGGTGTGCCCTTCCTTTCCTTACATTTATCTCATCTGGACTCTGTACAGATTAGTAGTTTATTCCACCTTCCTTTTGGAGGGAAGTCTACATGGCAAGCCTGAAGTTATTTTCCATTCATACCAGAAACAGTTTAGCCACAGCAAAGCCCTGTCCAAGGCACTGTCTTTTTCAGCAGCACCAAAGAGCCCATGCAAATCTCACAAATGTGTCTGTTCCTAAGAAAGCATCCAGTATTTGGGCTTGCTCATTTAAAGCCACTTGCATTGTATGTCAGTCTGGCAAGAGACATACCCGTGGTCTCCTCATCACCCAAGTCTCTTGCAATCTGCTTGAACGTGCTTCCCTTCTCTTTTATTTCCATGTCTTTCTTTCAACAAAGTTTTTAAAAATTTGCCAATATATGGACCACTGTGTTTGAGGTGGTTTGTTTTTTTTTCTCATGGGTGTGGATTTCTGCATGAAGAATTTAAGCTTCCTGATTACTTTCTTAGTATTCACGATTAGCTTCTGTGGCCACCTTATAAGTCATCTATGGAGCCACAGAACATGGGCTGAAAACCACTGCTCTGTGGTACTTAGATACTTATGGCTATACTTAGTAATGAAAATGGTACTTATCTAGGCAAACAGAGATAATCAGGCCACAATGTAAAAAATATTCACAATTTTCAATGTCTCTGCTCCTGAACCATGATGTCAGTACAAGAACTTATTTTCCTCAAAATAAAAGTAAGAGAAAGATCTTATGAGTGCTGAAGAACATTTTCAACATGAACTCTGCATATTTAACAACAGAAGACTTTCTAGAAAACGGAGTAATTCCTCTCCCTCCATCCAGCCTTCTCTAAGTGTGCTTGTTTTTAAATCTCATGCTTTTGGGGGGGGTTGGGTTTCACAATAGTGAAGGAGAAAGGAGAAAAAATGTTTCAGTGTCACCATCAACATCAGGATATTGCAAATTGTCTGTCATCTACTGAAAAACAAGACTGAAGCTACATGGTGGCAATGAAGAGACACAGCCATGGTGATAGTGCAGGCAGATATCAATGCCTCAAGTGCTTCCTGTCATGAATCCAGACATCTGGCAGAAAACCACTGAAGATTGATTTAGTACCTTAAAAGATACATGAATATGTAACTAGAGGCTTGGATTTACAAATGGATTTATACATCCTCTTTAGAGACTTGGGTTTTATTTGCTGAATTTGTTTCCCATTTTATTTAATTTTTTGGTTTTATCATGTGCTCATTCATTATCTGAACGCTGATAAACTAGATTAAGAAAATACACAAATATTTGACTTACGGTTAAGTATCATCACCAAGCCTATCAGAGAGATGGTAATTACGCAAACCTCTGTTCCTTGTGCATAGAAACCAAGCCTCAAAGAACTGATGTTTTGCTAAGGTAAGAAAGCTGAAATCTGACAGTGTTGTTTTATTACCTTATTATTGATAAACATGAACTGCTAGAATGTTTTTACAGTGATCCAGCCCAGCAATCCTTTACTCATACAGGCTCTGTGTGTAAGCTTACGCCCTTAAATGGTTGAACTATTCTTAGCCTTATGTGGTTAATACCCAGGAATGTTCATGGGCAGAATATTAAGGACAGAAGATGGCCCTAACAGTGTTTGGCAAAGGGAGATGGGATTTACGGAAAATTTGCTTTGATGATGTTGACTCCTAACTGTTTCTGACGCTGCCCCAACATACAAAATTAGCATTAAACTTGCATTCCAGATGAATGACAGGGAATAAAAAGCAAAAAGGATTTCAGTTATAGCCTATGGAACTAGATTCAAGCCCAGAATCTGATCAGGTTTAAAAGTAGGCTGGATCTCTTTAGCTGGGAATCCCCTGACTGAGAAACTCCTAAATATCCTTCCTCTTTAATTGCTTTATACAAAACACAACATATCTGGTCCAACTGCTATTTGTGGCTGGCACAATTACCACGGGATGCTACAAAGATACTTTGTAACTGAAGCCATATTATACGGACATCTGACTTGGAGGATTCTCCTTTCAAATATGCTCAGTGAAAACAGGAATCTTCTACAAATCTTGCCCTACAGTTGTGCTTGTTTGCTATTACTAAGGCAAGAGAGAAGCGTAGACAAGCAAAATAAATACACTATTTAAAAATAAAATAATAATAATAAAAAATTTACTTCTACAGGTATTCTAAAAAATTAATCAAATGTTACATTCAGTGTAAAGTGAAGCCACATGTAAATAATTACTACTACCATATATTAATTTATACCTCTTAACAACTATGAGAAGTCACTAGACTGCAATTGCATGTGAATGTATTATGGGAACGGATGGCAGGTATTTATGCAGTGTTGTAGAGCTTTGTGACTACCAGACTGTATATTTTTAACAGAATATTATTTGTTTCATGGTAAGAATGAGCCTTTCTTGAACTTGCTTTTAAATCATTGTAATTACCACAGCACAAAGTTAAACAATGCCTTTTGCAAGCTAGAGATGAAGAATGACTCGGTTTGTGTATGAGGAAGATACTTGACCTATCATTTTGCAGCATTTCTGGGCTGGAACAGAGTAGCTATTAAAATAGCACCACATAAATATGTAATACTTGGAGGGCAGAATCTCAGGACTCCCCCCTCAAACAAACCCAACCTATCAGGCAAAACCACCTCATTCATTTAAAGAGAGAGGGAAGGTAGGCTGCACGGTTTTTATGTCTTGTGATCAGAATTTAAGAAGCAACAACTTCCACTGCTGGAAGGAGCAATGAGTGGTCTTCAGTAATCATTACTGACAGGGTTCTTCTCTTTACATCATTTTAGCCCCAAAGAACCATGTCGGAGTATTGAGTTAGGAGTGACACAGAGGGAATAGTGCCACCTACTGAAGTAATTATTTTTTAGCACCCTAATTTCTTGACCTAGACACTTTTCAGCTAAGTTCTAAAGATACTGCAGCATCAATATGCTATTCATCATATTAAATAACTCCTCTTCCTCCCTAATTTTGTCAGGAATTGAAAATTAGTGTTGCAAAAACACCACAAACCCAACTCCCAAACAAGTAACAGACTATCATCAAACTACTATTATCAAGCTATTAATTTGAGAAATAAAACCTTGGCATGAGGGTGTCTTTAAGCCTAGGGAGGCTTTGAAGCTAATCAGAATTTAATATCTGCTCTGATTCTATTTACATGAATGAAGAAATGCAAAATAATTATTTTAGCAGGAGCAATTTCACTGTGTGATTTTCTTACAGACTAACTTATTTAGTGCTGGACCAATAGCCTTAAACTAGGAATTTGAAATTTGTTGCTATAGGGACTGGAGATGTCTTTAAAAATCCTGACTTAAAGAGCTGAGGTTACCTTTTAATATCTCTCATTGGGTTTTGGTTGTTTTTTTGTTTGTGCTTGTTTTAGTGTTTTGTTTTCTTTTGGTTTTGTTCTGGTTTCATTTGGTTTTGGGAGGGGGGTGGTTTTGTTGGTTTTTTGTTGGTTTTTTTTGGTAGGATAAACACAACTCTTTTTAAAGCATGGTGATGAAGATAGAAATCCTCCTTCCTCCATATCAGTGAATGTGTATAATAATGCCAGGCTAAAGAACAACACTTTTCTCTTTTCAGCAGGTGGAAAAAATACACCAATGTCCTCTCTTCAAATATTGATTAGTGTTGCTATGCACTGCCAAACAGCTATGTAGAGTCACTTCACTGGCACAGTGAGTGAAGTAGTCCCTACAATTTCCCTTTAACTACTACTTAGACTTAAATAGTTAATGCCTGCAATGTACAGTGAGAGGCTTGTTAAGAGTGCTCTAGGAACACAGTGACATAACAGTCACAGCATGTGCCATAAACAGAATTTACCAGTGGAATCATTAATTAACAACCAAAGTCATAAATAACAACAATAAAAAGTTGCAATTCAAAAGTAATCTCAAATGTCTTCCACAGCAGATCTAACCAACTCTGGATACTGTTTCTGCTGACCCACAGTAATTTTATTGCTGCAAAGGCAATGCAGTGTATCATACCATGATAGATGGGGTTTTTTCTGACATCCAGCTGCTTACTGTTATTGTTGGCTGTTGATGATGTACTAGAGATAATACAGGTGTTCTCTGCTGTTAGAGCTGACTGTGCTAGAGAGAAGTCTGGGATAAGCACAGTGTAAGGATCTGTCTGCTTTGGTGAGTGAAAGCAAGCAGCCAGATGACACAGAGAATAGGCTTCTTTTTGGTCAACTTCAAAATTAATGGAGGACTGTTACCAGGCTCCTCCTAGTTAAACAAAGACGATGATCTATAAATAAAAATCTCTGTTTGGTTGGCTGCTTGGTTGGCTTTCATCTTATTTTTGGTGATCAACCTACTTGATCTGATCACACATGCCAAAACTATGTGTGTAGTCATTTCTTTTGCAAACTTAAAGCTAGTACCCATGTCCAACTTGTAACTAAGAGCCATCCTTAATCTATAGATGGACAAACTGAGGCGTTGACCAACTGACCGTTGTTTCATATTTAGATGAAGCAATTTTTCCAAGGCTACATGTTAAGTCTGGGAAAGAGCCTGAGTCAGGATACAGGTGCTTCTCAATCTGAGAAGAACATTTGAATAACCAGCTAGAGCACACAGGACAGTTCCTACTAAACACAAACTCAGGTGGATGATATCTCTTTCCTGTATCAAGGAAGCAATACAAAGCTAATACTATGCCTCTGTTTTTATAAAAATACTTGACAAATATAATGAGTAAATAAACATCTGCCTCTGAGTTATTTACAGTGCTGTTAAACAGTATTTAGGCTTCAAAACTGATCACCAGAGTCAACAAAGGGTTGAACAAGCATGATTCAGTATTTGTATTTGAGATTAAGTACACATATATGACCATGAACACATGTATTCAGCCAAACTATTGAGGTTAATTACAAAGAGACATTAGACTGTTCATTAAATGGCATTTTTGTCAAAAAGCAACCAAACTATTCATGCATCTAAATCATGCTTGTCCTCATCTCCTTGAATCTAATCTAAACACCTGGGACTCTTGACAATACTTTATACTGAGCTTTGACCTGATCATATTTTAATGAATTGGTTTTGGTTTCTCCATTTTAAATTATTTTCCCTCTCTCTACCAATGGTATCCTGTCTAAAGCCTTAGTATACTTTGAAAGAAGTAGTTCAATAGCAAAGGTTGCCTCCATGCACCACCTCATCTCTGGGAATACAAGAAAATAGGCAGCATACATCCTTGCTAGTGCTCCGCTTGACGTCAGGAAAGTAGCATCAGGAAAAAAAATTCAGTGAGGCCCTTTCCTATTTCAGGCTTAATTTTGCAGACTGCACAGAAATTAAACACCAAAAGTGCTTCAGGGCCTGAATTTGCTCCTCTGCAGCAGTACAGAGTACAAATGAGCATATATTCATATGGGTGGATATTACAGCTTTCAGTAGGGACTTGAATAAACAACAGAGCCAAAAATAGCCCAGTGGTAAATCCAAATAAAGACAAACAGTTTGGCTTTTGCATTTCTGTTTGATTTTTAAAACCATCTTTTTCAAAACCTGCAGGGAGTCATAATAACAACCTGAGATCTAGTCTTTTTGAAGTACATACACCATTCAGGAACTGAAATACCACGAGAAGATAATTCTTGCAGTATTTGGAATTTACAGATCACTCCCCTTAGACATTTAAAAAGACTCTGCAAACAAATTAGTCCAAATGTGAGACAATTTCTGCACCTCTTGGCATATGAAGCTTTTACACGTAAAGCAGTATTTTCTTTGGAAAAAGCAAGTGTATTACACAGTTAGGAAACTCGGAGTAATATTGCACTAGAAAATGTCACTATTCCTTTCCATCTACCCCCAGAAAGGTAAATGACTCAGCTCAAGTGGGATTTAGAAGGCCAGATGCTCCACTAGGCTAATCCAGGTTCCCATACTCCAATGACTTTGTGGTAAAGGCAAATGTAGTGTGAAGAGGAAATGCCCACCTGTGTTCTGCCTATGTCTGCCAGGCAGTGAGCAAACAGCCCTTGCAGACTTCTGTGACTGCACCTCCTTTGTAGTCTCTCGGGGTCTAGTCTAGGTTGTTAGCAACAAACATATACTTCTTTCTGGCAGATTTTGACATAATCTACTTGGAAAGCATTTGCTCTCCTGATTTGACTCATGTCACTCTATAGTTAGCATCAAAATGTACCTGCTACGGCTTATTATAGCTTTGGACTACAGCATGGAGCTGGCTAGGGGCAGTGGGTGGGTTTCCTGTGCTGCAAGAGAGCAGCCTGTATAGTGGGCAGGGGTTCAGTCCTACTGACATTTCCTACTCTGTTGGTATTGCTAACACTGTTAGTACCGCTGGTACTAACACAATACACCTTTGCTGGCTGCCTCACCACCAAGGCCAGGCACTGGACACTTCCCATGCAGCCTTCCCAGGAAGAAGAGCAGGTGGGGAAGGTCACCGTGCCTGAGCCAGTCCTATTTCTGGAAAAAAATAATAAAAACAGAGATAATAAAAAATCTCATTTTCTGCAGCAGCTAGTCTAGTACCGTTTGTCAGCACTAAATTTTCGTGAGATGAAAAAAGAGATTACAACCAAAATCACTCTTCTGCTCTGTGTTAAGAGATTTCAGGTGCAGGGGTTTGGGTCCTGAATAAAAAGCTACTTGACTAGAAGCTGATTTTTAACAATGCCATGTTCTTACATTAAAAAAACCTCCAAGCTTCATGCACTGTAGCTACACACCCTGTTTCACTCTGGGTCTATTTTAACAGGGTTTTAAAGCTATTTCACCTGAGTGCCTGCTGATTAGCGTGCTGAGTTCTTTAAACCAATCCATTGAATTAACTTCCGTTCTGTGTCCCCAGTGCCCATTCACTTATAGAAATATATAGACAAACAAGGCCACAGGTGCAGAAAATTGGGCCTTTCCTGCTGTTTATTACAATGTTGACCTCAGGGACTTGTTGCAGGGGATGGTGGAGAGAAGGAAAGAAAAGGAAGAAATACAGGATTTGCAATAGGATTCTGCTAAAATCTTACCTTCCTTTTCTTGCAAAGTTAAAGGAAAAAGCCTCCTAGCTGCCAGCAAATACAGACATTGAATTATTAGGAGGTGGAGAGGGGGCAGGTCTGTTTCTTTTGCATCTATAAAGAATTTTGGACTAATTGCTGCTGCCCAGAAAGCTTGCTCTTCCCTCAGCCTCCCTCAGCCTCCCCAGTTTGCCTTCTGGTTATTCTCAGGGGCAAGAATTTGCTCTGCCTTGTGGTCACTCAGACTGCTGCCTGGTTTCAGTCACAGAAGCACCAGGAGAAACAGCCACCTGCTTGCCATATCAGTGAGGTGCTTTGTGCTGTAAAGGCAAGCATGGAGAGGTTTCCTCTCAGAAGTGCATGGCCCCAGCCTAATGCCAGAGGCTGCACTGCGTGGGGACAGTTCTGGTTCCCCTCCTGGAGCAGAGTGGAGATGCCTGGATGAAGTGGGCTTTGTCCACAGGAAGAGTTGAAACCTTTCTTGATGTAAACTGGAACTACTGAGCAGGTCAGATGTTAAAAATCATGTTGCTGACTGAAGGGGTTGATGCTACCACTTACTTACCTGGGGTCACCCTTTAGTGTGCTGAGAGTTAAGGCAAAGCAGCACATAAGGGCTGTAGCAGGAGATGGATATGCTGGAGTGAGAGCATGTGTAAGGTTTCAGCTTCCTTTTCTGTCTACAAAGGTGTTTTGGACCAACTTCTACAGCTCAAATGCATCTAGTAAGGGCTAGATACTGACTCACAGAGCTTACAGTCAGTTTAAAAATCAGAGACCATGGATTGGAGAAAAGATGTATTATTCCCAAAATGAATAATGTGGATTTGATGTGCAGAGTGCAAACAGCTTGTTAAGGGTGCTCTCTCTCATCTAGAAACTAAACTCATTTCTACACAGCACCAGTTCGGTGCCTTAATCAGGTGACTGCTTTTCCTTAAAGCAAAGTACTTCTCAGCCTCACACAGATTTAGTCTGAGATTGGTGAGGCTGTTTAGGTGCTTAGGCCCTTTGGAAACTAATGTGCTTCTGGTCAGATTGACCTGGAGGCAAAGGCTACTGCTTGGGTTAGTGAAGACAGGTACTCTGCATTTTGCTGTATATCTGAAGTACAAAGCTGACCTGCAATATGCAATCTAGTCCCCACAGTCTGGTCTGAATTTCTTCTGTCCTGTTTTCATAGGCACTTCAGAACATGCACGAAGAGGACGCTTTTTATGTGACTATGCAGGAATATCACTGAGGGCTCATTTATTGTGTTAGAAAGTTGGTGCCAAAAAAACCCTCTGAAAAACCCGGACTGTAAATCCTAATCCAAATCACTTTGAAGCACATTGCAAAATCTGACCTAAAAGGTCCAGAGAGCAGCTTGCGTAAGCCTTGCGTAAGGCTGGTCTTTGGTGGACAGTGACAACTATGTCACGACTATGATGGTCTCAGCTCCTCAGTCCCAAATAAAGCATTCTCACTGGTTGCTACTTTTTTTTTTGCTAATAATTGGGAAATGCTCAGATCGTAGCCCTGCATTTTAATGACTTGTTTCCTCTCTCAGCACCATATTTTCTGTGACATGATTAGTCACAGAGCCTTTAGCCTGATGCTTCACTACCCTGCCCATGGCCTGAAGTACAGTCATTTCACAGAAACACCCATGTCTTTGCCTTTGATAACCACAACCAAACCCCAGTTGTTTCCTTTTTCTGACCTATGTCTAAGAGTACAGGCCCTGAAATTTTAAGACTAATGATGTCAATATTCCATAGTTGGTGTTAATTACTACTTTATGCCTTCCGTGGTTTGGACACACTCACAGATTAAGAGATATGTTTAAAGACCAGGGAAATACATATGAGTTGTAAGAGTTCTCCGTGTCCTCGTGTTCACTTTGATGAGCTAATCAAAAAACACAGTTTGCATTGTCTGAGCTATGAATTTAGCTCATATTAATTAACAAACCTCAGGCCATGAAAATTAAACAAGTCTTTTCTGTAATACAGGCGGGACTTAATGTTAACTCTCAATATGAAATTCAGTTTAGCCCTTTTTCATGTAAAGCCAACTTCATTTCTCTTTTTAATTTGTTCAATTTTCCAAATTGGAATCATTACTGTAACTGAAGAAGCATGTTAAAAAAGCAGTTATTGCAAATAAACAGGCCGGGACTTTCATTCTAGAGTTCATCACTTCATAAAACCATACATCATAAAACTGGCCATTCTGGCTCAAACACATGCTCCATGTAATCCAGTATCCTGTTAGCATGATTAATAGAGGAAAGTGTAGAGGAAGATAAAAATGATCTTTTCCTCTGATGTACCTTTCCATCTTCTAGTAATCAGTGGTTTTACAGACCCAAAATGTTGTGTTGTAATAACAGAAATGTAATGCTTCCAATAAATCAATATTAAATTGCTTTTTGCTTATATTGTCACTCAATCTGATTTTATCATGGTATCTGCTATTTCAAATTTTAATTTTTATGCCAGCTTCTGAGAATTAAGCTGGAAATATTTAATTCAAATTACAGTACCCAGGAAGAAGAAAGGGGGTTCTGTTGTAGAAAAAAAATAAAATAACTAAAGGCATGACCAAATCTGGAACGTGGATTGGATAGAGCTGTGAATTTGATCCCATCTTTTTCTGTAAAAACTATCTGGATGTTAATTTTTTGTTTTGTTTTTCTTTTCTTTCTTTTTTTTTTTTTTCCTTTTTTTTTCCCCTGAGGGTCTCTCTGGATCTTTTCACAATCTTTCCTTATTCTCCTTCCTAATTGCTCCTTGTTATTAACTGCATTTTATTCCACTGCCTCTTTTCTCAGGTACTTCTAATAAGAATGGAAATACAAACCCAAATTAAAACTTCAAACCCATAGATGTATGTTTGATTAGAAAACATGCAGGGATTCCCCATATCCCAAGTTGTTTTTAAACCCGTCTGTAAACAAACATTTCTATTTAGACAGTTTGTTTCCTTATCAATCTGTGAAAAGTTAATACAGTTTTGTGCCATTTTTGTTATGGAAACAGCTATGTAAAAATACCATATGGTCCACTGAGGCCTGCCCTTGTAACCCCAATAAATACAAATCACCCTAGAACTTATCATTCTAAGTTCAAATATGTAGCTAATGTAATCTCAAAAATCCTTCACAAAAAGAAAACAAACCAGCTCCTTTTAAACCCCTGACTTGTTGCTCTTGACTTCAGCTATTTGTTCAGTATTTCAACAACACTAAGTAAAAGTGCCGGAAATACTTATCATTTCTGAGTCATCCCCTTGCTATCCTACATCCCAGACACTTCAAATTAGTGGCTATCTTAAAAAGATAAATGTGATTCATTCTCTTTGTTTCTTTTATTTCAGTATTGTCTTCAGCATATCTCTTGAGAGTCTCCTATCATCAATGCTGCTTAATTCTGGCTAATCTTTCTTTATAATTCATTTCCCATCTCTCTATCACACTCTGTTTTGGCCATTCTGTTTTGTACCTTTTCTAACTCTGAAACATAAGTATTATTAATGACACACAACACTGTGTGTTATATCCAGCTTATGCTCAATGTCAGGGTAGATTTTTCTGTTATTTATACTCTGTGTATATATACCTATCAATAAAGTTTAAATGATATATGTTTCAGAAGAGCATTATTTTCCCTCACCTCCTCTGTAATATATGGCAATTAATTTGCCCTTCATTGCTTATTTCTACATAAGCATTTCAGACAATCCAAATCTTCCTTAATTCCTTGTGCTTTATAATAAAATAGAAAAATAAGATTCAAGCAAAAAATCTGTTCTCTGAATGCAAAAGTACTCTGGTTATTATGGATATATTGGGAAATGTTATCAGACAAACTATCATTTTATTATTTATTAACTGTATTTCAGTAGTGAGTATCTAGAACTATCTTCATATCTGGGAATCTAGTAGAAAGCAGTCTCTTTCAAATACCACATTAATCTCTGGTTCTGAACTAACTGCTTTTTCAGAGATGCTCAAGAGTTTATTTTTAAAACTGAGCAGCAGTTTTGGTGCCTCTCTTTCTGAGATATCTCTATGACACCTGATATTTAGAACAAGTTCTTTCCTGTCAAGGAGTTCCAACATAGAAATGTCAAAATAAAAAGTAGTAAAAATCAGATAGTTGCCTCTAATAATTTTAGTCTTCATGACTCCTCTGTCTTCTTGAAGTGTGGGTGAATGGGAAAGAAAACTGATACTGTACATGGTATTTTCAAGGATGTGATCTTGGTCATTGAAATGTCCTTTTTCTGGTTTTAATTCTGCTCTTGTAGTGGAATAGTAACAGTGGAAGTCAAACAACAGTAGCATAACAAAAAGCTACACCTTGCTCTTCCCAAGGACCAGATGACTTCTGCCTCTCTTTTAGGCTTGTATTTTCCCTTGCACCTTCCTTAGCTGTTGAATTTGTGTCAGCAAGAAAAAATATCACAAATGTAATAACATTTTTACAAAAAAATATTGTGCTTCTTTTTTTCTTATTTTCCAGTGTGGCATGAGCACCACAAATGACAGAAAAGCAACTTTGAAATGCATTTGTGAATTTGTTCTGCAAGTGCTTATACTTTCACCCTAAACTAAAGAATGGAAACAGCACCAGATGATTCAGCTAATAAATTCCAAATTTAAAAAGGGTTATTTGGGATCAACGCACACAGCAAACAGTTCTAAAAACTAACTGTAGGGTAAATCAGAAGACTGGATATATATATATATAGATTATATATATATATGAGAAGAAATTGCTGTTTACTCAGACATACTGCACAAGCAAAAGACCAGAGACATTCACCATAGGCTGCAAGATTCAGTCTACAGAGGCTTTTGGGAGAATTCCCAGGTAGCCTGAATGCCACAAGCCTGTCTGTACCTCCATCATGTTACTTGTGCAAAAAGCACACCCACATGTATATTCAGTGAAAAAAAGGCTTTGCCAAAGATTGTGTAAATCCTGGGGGAAGGGCTGGTTAGGGTTGCTTAATACTACTTTTGCCTCTGTTCTTGGAGCTGTCCTGAGTAGAGCTCTCCAGACATGATGCAGCCCAGACTCCTAAACTTAATGTGTTAAATACATTGTCCACTTTGGATTGCTCACTTAGCTGTAGCAAATATCTTGTATTTTTTCCTGTCTGAATATAATTAAAATTGCAGGATATTTGCCAGACAGACTGAGACTCTTTCACCACTCTAAGCATCCCTTTGCAGTACTGTGAAGAAAGATCAATCAAATCACTCTTAGTTTCACCCGTAAATGACATATTTTAACTGCCTTTGCAGGCCTGGTTGGAGGCAGCTTAATACACACATACGTGTAGTGAGCTATTCTGTTATCTGTTCCAGCCTGCACTTTCATTCACAAAGAAATCACACAGGAAAACAGAGGTAGAGTGAATTTATCAGTGAGCTAAATATTGCATATGATAAAAAATAAAACCAATCCAAATAATAAGAAGAAATAAGGACTCAAGAATAGGGGGAAAAGCCCACATTTGTCATACACTTTTGTATTCCTTCACATGCAACTCTTAGTGGTTTTTACAGGTAGCATATCACCATATATGCACAGAAATACCTAAGAACAACAAACATGCAGCCTTCTTGCAAACTAACTGCAGACATCTCTAATTATCAAGATCTGATACACAGTTGATTATACTCCAGGGAGTTTCTTGAACAGTGATTTAAGACAAATGCTCTTTGCATTCCACTTCATTTATGGATCCAAGAATAGCTACCTAGTGTAAACATGCCCTGGTCACAGAAAATAAATAGATAGATAGATAAATAAATAAATAAGGAAAGATAAATTAATTTATGCAAAGGCCAGGATAACAAAATGCTTCATAAAGATATCAGTCCTGAAAGCATTTGAAAAGTTATTTTCCCAGTAAGTTGATAGAAACTTTCTGTACATTTATATTTGTGACCTTGTCCAAAAGAAAAAGACCTTAACTATACTATATACATCTATTCAAATAGTTCGTTGTCAGATACACAAGCAAAACATAATTTATATTTTACCAACAGCATCTCTGAGACAAAGTGGACAATACTTCTTAAAAAACATTACAGGCCGTATACAACTTGCATTATTTTTTCTCACCATACACTGGTCTCCTGCTTTTCAGGACAAAAATTTGAAAGATAATTGAACCAGGTCATGACCAAATACACTCAGTCAAAAAACACTACAAAACTTTTTCTGTTGGTACGGAACTGCAACTACATTATTTAGCATAGTTCCTGTCCTGTTCTTCTCTCAATATAATTTTCTTTGCTCTCAACTTGGCCTGTATTGTTTCTATTAAAATATCAGCACTTTCAGTTTGTTTGAAACTAAATCCTCTAGTGCTATAAAGCAGTGTGCCTATATATGACAAGAAACACAGTAGGGGCTCTACTATTTGAAAGCTTATTTTAATATAACAGACCCTAGTAGATCACAGAATCAAATGCAGCCTAAAGTCACTGTTATACATTTTATGAAAAGTTGATCTAAAAAACCTGAAACTGGCTATTTGGCAGGGGGAAGTTGCCTGGACAATTTAGTTGCATCAAATCCCACTCTAACAGGTGTAAATCATTAACTCAGTGTCTTTCTATAGCTTCCCATACTGGTGAGCAAGTCCCAGAATATTTTTGTGTCTGTGTGCTTTTGCACTTTCAAAACATTTGTTTTAGTTCTCTCTGGGTTTGATTTTTGAAAACTGCCTCAGCAAAACAGTAAGAAATTAAGAGCAGGGGTTTTCCCCCTTGCATTTTTCTAAAAACTGTAATTTTTATTTGTGTATATGAGCTTCTGTGAGCCAGAACTACACCTGTAAAACAAGAAACTAAATCATATAATTTATTCTGCGCAAGGAGGTACAATTCACCAATACAGCGCAGAGAGAAAATCTTTCAGAGTGAATGCAGCGATTTTATGTTATCTGCCAAATAACACATACATCTTAGGAAACCACAATTAAGAACTATTTTGTGTTCTGGAAATCTGAGGAATTTCTTCTGTTTAAAAAAACCCCAACAACCAGATCTTCATGTGTATTTCTTACTCCTTAAAAGACAATCCCCTATAATATGGCTGCAACATGTGTATACAAAGCAAAGTTCAGAGCCCCTTCCTCAGCTTCCTCTTCCAGTATATACTCCTGGTCTCTGATTTCCTACAAGCTGCTCTCTTGTCTCTCAAAAGCTCCTCTGCCTCTGTCTCTGATATCACATGGATTTATTTATTACAGGAGAGTACCTCTGATAACTTTCCTAGCAAATCATTTATGTGACATTGATTTGCTGGTCACAATTGAGAGTACCATGACAGCAGAGTATAGGTATCACTGACTAAAAGAAGTATTCATTTCTGAGGAATTTATCCCAATACGCATTTGCTGGGAATGAAAAGTTCTGACCCTGCAAAACCTTCACGTGACGAGTGCCCCC
Source organism: Actenoides hombroni (assembly GCA_024336885.1). Taxonomy (NCBI): domain Eukaryota; kingdom Metazoa; phylum Chordata; class Aves; order Coraciiformes; family Alcedinidae; genus Actenoides; species Actenoides hombroni. Next base: position 1,120,866 of record WUAM01000267.1, on the reverse strand, counting down.
CAGATTCTGCGAGAACTCCATGTGTCAATGCAGGGACGGGCACATACGCTGCCAATATTGACTTGGGGTTGCTGCAAGTTCATCCCAAATTACTTAGCAAAGACGGGGTTAAGAAGCTCTATTTTGAGGTCCTGTCGTGAAAGCATCTCAAACATTTATATTTTTGTGACCAACTTTACAGGCTGCTGGAAATATATCTGCCAGACATATCAGAGTGCTGCTGAAGACAACAGCTTCGTCTCTCTCTACTCCCACTGGTTATTACAGGATTGCCTGGTTATTGCTCATGTGCTGTGCTTGTGGCTGGAGTGGCACCAGTCCTGCACTCACTGGGCTAGGTGATGTACAGATAAAGAACAAAAAGGCTATTTCTAATCGCAAGAGTTTATAGTCTAGTATTTTTATCCTTCTGGCTGGTCTCCTCTTAAATCTTTATTTTGTAATGCCGCAGTAAAGTCAAAGCTCAAATTATGACATTACAGTCAGCAGTAGAGGAACTGACCGCAAAGCTGTCTGATGGGAGCAAGAAGAAGGTGAATATGGAGAGAATGCAGAAAAGCTCCACAGTAGGGCTTGCATACAACACTGTCTTTCTTGGCTTGTCAAAAAAAAAAAGTTTTACAACCAAGGACTGAGCTTCAGGTAAAATGCCTTCCTTCCCTGCCAGCTGGAAGGAGAACATTATTTGGAGGGATGATAAGGAAGTGATAATCTGCTGCTTGTAGATGATTGACAGGAACAACTACTTTAACAAAGAAAAAGCCCACATGTGAATAACATTCCCTCTGCCTAACGATTCCATATATTGTAACTATTTGTTTGCTTTTTTTTTTTTTTTAACAACTCCCTTCTCTGCTCCTTGTGCTGTGCAGTAAATGCCACCACTAATGAGATAATATCAGTGTGTTTGAGAGCAGACTGACCCTGCTGTTTTCAAGCAGTTTCAACTTCTCGACAGTCAGGAGCCTGCCTAATGTTTTGTGGCTGCCTCTGGTCATTGACATGGTACAAACTGCCTTATCTCCCTGTGGGAGGGAGGTCATTGCCAAACCCACGGCTACTTGACTGGGGAAGACAGCAGTCTACAGTGATTCAAACATACAGCCTGAGCCAAGCAAAAGGCTTATAACAAATAGCCTAAAATAGCTCCAGTCTGAATGTGGTTCAATTTTTCTCTGTATGTCAACAGATGACATGCATTGTCATAGTGCTATTGTATGATTCAAGAGGCTTGCTTAAGTATTTTACAGTAAAAAACACTATTGTTTAGGATTTCTGCAACTTAGGCACTTTCTCAAATATCCTCCTTTACTGTGCAAAACCCTTTCAATGACCCTTTTTGAGTCAATGTAGAGCCCAGCTCACAAATCAATTGTTCTATTTTTATTTCAATATTACACTTCCTTCCAGAGTGCTTGTAGGATGATGTGTATTTTGCCATCATCTCTTGCAGAGTTCCCTAAGAACTCTGTTGTTTGGCAGGAAAGTAATATTAGCAGAGAAGTGGAGAAAGTAACAGGAGTTCAAGCAGTCCTAGCTCATTCCCTTCTCACCATTAGGACTTCTGGTGTAGAACATTTATTTGTGAGATCAGATATCCACCAAAGTGGAGTAATGTCTGTGCAGCTGACCATCTGGGCTGTCACAAAAAAAAGAGACCAGAAGAATCTGTGGCTTAGGGAGGGAGGGAGAACTGAGCATAGCATACATGTAAACTAGAGCTGGCCTCTGTTTCCCAAGGAGTCCAGTTCAACCAGAGCTGCCCCAACTCTGCCCACACTTGGCAATGTTCATCCATCTGTGACTTCCCAGGCCCATGACTCACTGTGTGTGAGCAGCATGACTCAAATGCCAAATTTCTTTCCAGGATCTCCCATTATCAAGACTTTCTAGAGCACCAGAAAAGTCTCAGATATACATTGCACAACCTCTCATCTGGCTCCTTCTGGTGCTGCTTAACTCCTCAACTCTTTATGGGAACTGAAGGTACCTCTTTGGGACTCCTCAGATAGAAGAGGGACATTCTGCATTAGAAAGGATGGCACAAGATGACCCTACTTGTTTTTCATTTTGCCATATGTTAGTAGACTGTCCTTCTGCATAATAGGGGCTTTGATGTAGTACTGCAGTACAATGAAGGAATACACTAGAGAAAATATGAAGTTGCTTCTAATCTCTGTATATGTGATATATTTGCATTATGGACCACAAAAGCAGATTAAAACTTGATGCAACAGATTTTGTGTATGGTATCAGATGACAGACACTAACCTGGTTATGAATGGAAACAACTACTATGAAAAGAACAACACCAAAAAAAAAGAACAAAAGCAACTGTCACATCAAACCACATGAGCTTTGTAGTAAAGGGTTATCAGCACTGCAAAGCATATGTGCTTCGCAAGCACTGAGAATTTCACCTGTGCCACGCCTGCAGCAGTTAAAGTAAGGGACCCTCACTTTACAGATATGACAGTGGGCTAACTGGAGAAATTAACAGACCTGCTCATGGTATTCTCTCTTTCTAGATGTCTCTCTATTTATAAACCACCTGCTTTTAACAAAAGACATTATTTTTCTCTTATGATACTAATTCAAAAGAATTGTGCATCATTCAAAGGAAGAGAAATAAGCCAGTGCAGGGCCACAGGATGGGGTGTGGATCAGGGCACTGATGTCAAGGACTAGGAGGCTGCAGGTCCGACTGCTCCAGTGCCGACCCCATTTGCCTATGGGCCAGTCACTTGGGGTTGCTAGAAAATGGGAATCATAGTAATCCCATACCTTGCCATCCCTTGTGAGGGTGCTTAAAGCTTAAAGAAATGGTGCAAGTACGTGCTCACACCACAGCCCTGTCTCTCTCTGGTGGTATATCCACCCATCCCTGCGACTGAAGCTCCTTGTGGTGGGGCAGGACACCTGCAAGATGGAACTCTGAGAAGAAGCCCAAGGCTGTGCGTTTCCTGCTAGGGAGGAACAGCAAAACTGTTATGAGTCGGCTGCAGGTGGGGAATTGCCTTTCTTCTCCATTCAAAGCACCAGTAGGTGCTGCTCTTTTGCTCCCAGTGCTCATGGCCTTGATGGGGAAACCCTACTGGTAGCTCCAGCCCACCGTGGCAGAAAGATACTTGCTGTTCTCCAGGGAGGCAGAGCTCAATCTTCTTTGCAATATTTTTACCTTTCTCTTGCCCAAGCATAACTTGTTGCATTGGTGAGTGGTGTTTTTTTCTTTCCTTTCCCACTGGTGTTGCTCATCTTGAATTTCCTAATTTAGGGCCAGACTCAGTAAAAACCCTGTCTACCTGCAACAGTGGAGAAACCCAAGCCCTGAAGAAAAGACTAAATATTGTGCCAGGGGTCCTCTGTTCTGAAATGTACTGCATCTCCCTAATTCTACAGCAGAAAAGCAGTCATTAAACAGCCATACGCAAAAAAAGCAGTATTGTCAGTTCACATTGCTCAGGGAGTCAGCTGAAACCTGTCTTAGTCCGGACAGAAGATGTAAGTGAGGCACACTGTCCCCAAGACAACTGTATTCTTCCTTTGGGTAATGGTCAAATGTTTTCTTTGAGCTGGAGTGTCATTTGTAAAGAGCTTGCTGAAGGGGCACTGATTTTTGAAAAGCCAACAATTTATTTTAAAGGTTTTCTTTTTTCCTTCATTTTCATACTAAAAATAGATTGTTTTCCTACACAAAAGTAGAAAATACCACAAAGAGTAATAAGGCATGACTTTTTCAGTATGACTGGCAAAAAGTTGTCTTTACTGCTTTTCAAAGGTACCAGCTGATGAGATGATCATAATTCACAAGAAAATAACAGACTTGTCAAAAATATATTCTCCTGGTTTAAGAGTTCAAACAAACCACTCTCATAAATAGCTTTTAAATCACATTTATGTTAAAAAAATGACAAGTCTACACTAAATCTCAAGTCAGAGCTCATCACAGATAAACAGGAGGAATCAATGAAAATCCATTAGCAGAATCAAAGCTCGTTTAAGATGATGGCACAGTTCTAAATAAATGTACTTCTCAATACATTCTTCTTTGAAAGAGAGAGAAAGAGAGCAAGAGACAGTGCGAGCTATGCATTTAATCTGTGCTTAAGCAACGGTAACAGCATAGTAAGAGCTTGTATTTTTTCTGGCACAGCTCTCTGTCATAATCCCATTGCATACTTACAAATGTATTTTTACATTGCTCAGCTTCTGTCAACATATTCATTCAGGGATATGTTATTTAAAAGACGAACGCAAAATTCACAGAGCTTGCAATGTCTACTCTGACTGACACATCTATAATGAAGGCTCACTAAATCACCCCTTTTGAAGTGAAAATAAAATTAGAAATAACAGATACCAAAAAAGGCAGACAGTCCCTGTATTTAGCTTCAGCATGCCAAGATGATGCCAAATATAGTTCAAGACTTATTTCCATTAAAAAGATACTGACCAAAAAAAAAAAGTGTTTACCTTGCCTGACTTTGCATGAGTAAACATTCCTCTATCCAATATAAGGAGCTATATTTAGAAATGTATCTTTACCAGGAAACTAAGTGGGCTTCAGTGAAACCAAAACAGTCCTGGGCCTAACTCTGTCAGCAGCCAGACAGATGAAGTCAATAAGAGCTCCACCCGCCTCACTGACCTCCAAGCCAGATCCAGAAACTGCACCCTCCCTTGCCCCCACCATGGAGTAAATCCTCCCTCCCAGGCTGCACAGATAGAGGAGGGTTTCTAAAGCCATATGAAGCCATACCATTTATTTAAAAAAGAACAGCATTATTGAAAATATGTTATACAAGCAGTGGTAAACCTCAGTGGTCTGGGCTTCAGACAACTGAAAACCCCTTTGACAAGTAGTAAACACACTAAAAATAGTACTTGGTTCTTTTTAAAGTCAGCTTAAAATAATTCTCACTGCTTTTTGTATCCTGTTTTGCAGTTTCATATGAAGGAGCCCAGCAAACTTTTACCAGCAGTAAAAATTACTAAGGTCTTATTCTGCAGCCTGCTGTGGAGCCTAATCGAAATAGAGAAGATCATAGGACTATCAAATGAGGGACACATCTCAAGAGCAAAATTCCAGGCTGTGAGGAGTGCCTACATCTCAACATGAGATTTTGATGCACCAAATGTATCTGGGAACACAGAAATACTAACTTTAATGTCCTGAGCAACCAAAACAGAAAGGAGAAGGATTAATGTGACTGCTATGTTCTTTAATTCATCACATCATAACTTGTCCAGGAAGGTCGTGACTGTATCCTGAATCACTTCCATCTTGTTAAAGACTCCCATATCTTAGGCACCCTTCCCCTCCAGGTCCCAGCTATCACTGGGAAGACATCACCCTCTGCTACCCTCTACCCCAGCCATGAGGAATGGGAACGTTTTCACCTCCTTTACACTTTACCTAGACATCTAGACTCCCTTAGCAGTCAATGGAGAGAAACAAGTAATTCCAAAGAAAGACTCATCTGACCTGTGTCAGACACATGCTTTAGGATGAATTATACCTCAAAAATGGATTTTTTCCTACACTGACAATACAGGGAGCTGGCTCGGAGTTAAATTTACATTTGGTAAATTCTATCCTAGGTTGGCTAATTCCCTGCCTTGCTTCAATATATGATGCCATCTGCAAAATCTCTATAATTAATTTAATCTCCTATGTTTGTTAGGTGCTCAGAGCATGTATGAAATCAACATCTGTCCTGTACTAACTGTGGAAGTCTAGCCCAGTCACTGCATTGGCTCTTCTAGATGCGCACCTGAAACACACCTCACCTTGCTCCTTCAGTTTTGGTGACAAGGGAAAAACTGTTCCTGTGGCAACTAATCACATGCTTGCAAGAGCCCCCAAAATCTACCTTCTGGTTAGTTATAATAGAGAACTCTGTTTCTACACTTCCTTTCTGATGTCAGTGTCTTAAACAGACATTATTTGTGTACTCTTTAAAGTACTCCTTTCTTTGCAACCTGCTACCCCCTGCTGTCAGTTCCAGATGGTGATCCTCAGAGGAATGAATGCCCTTTTTCGTCCTGAGGAGAAAGGCTTGGGGGTACTGGTGATGAAAAGCTCAACATGAGCCAACAATGTGTGAGTGCAGTCCAGAAAGCCAACCGCTGTCATCAAAAGAAGTGTGGCCAGCAAGTTGAGGGAGGTGATTCCCTCCCTCTACTCTGCTCTTGTGACACCCCACCTGGAGTAGTGAGTTCAGCTCTGGAACCCCCAACACAAGAAGGACATGGACCTGTTTGAGTGGGTCCAGAGGAGGGCTATGAAGATGATCAGAGGGCTGCAGCACCTCTCCTACAAAGACAGGCTGAGAGAGTTGGGGTTGTTCAGCCTGTAGAAGAAAAGGCTCTAGGGAGACCTTAATGCAGGATTCCAGTATCTGAAGGGGGCCTACAAGAAAGCTGGGGAGGGACTCGTTACAAGGGCAGTTACAATACTAGTTACAATAGCATGATGGGTAATGGCTTCAAACTGGAAGAGGGTAGATTTAGATTAGAAATTAGGCAGAAGTTTTTCACTATGAGGGTAGTGAGACACTGGTACAGATTGCCTAGGGAAGCTGTGGATGCTCTGTCACTGGATGTGTTCAAGACTAGGCTGGATGGGGCTTTGAGTAACCTGGTCTGGTGGGAAGTGTCCTTGCCCGTGGCAGGAGGATTGGAACTAGATGACCTTTAAGGTCCCTTCCAACACAAACCATTCTATGATTCTTTGATCTTTGAGACTAGGAGAATTACTATGTAAGTGCAGGTTAATGTATGCTTTTGTTAGTGTGGAACATATATTAGTATGTACATTTAATAAAACATCCTATATGTTTCAAATGTTTGGCATAAGCTGTTCTTATTTTCCCTTTACTTTGAAGTTGTTGTTTTTAAAAAAAAAATAATTTAAAATCTGTAATTTTGACAAGAGATTCCTTTTCATTTTGACTTAGCAGGCATTCCACAACAAGGGATTCTGTGATCCCAATCTTCTAATCTAGTTACTGAGTATCTCCAAAGTATATTTGTATTTCATTGCTGCATCTCCAGTACAGCCGTAGCTATACTTACCCATACCTAAAATCTGATGTGTTCATTAGCTTTTAGTTCATTATGGTTCAATTTAGCTTTTTTTTCCTGAAACAAAAGCAATGCTTCCATGGTCATAAAAAGTAGTAGCTGCAGGGAGAAAAAATCTTTGAATATTCAGCACAGTAGTTTGTTTTTTAATATTCTCCTTGTGTGTAAACTAAGAAAAAAAATAATGTTTATAGAAACCTTCAGCTAAGAAAGTAAACAAAGCTTCTTTTAAATATAGCTATTAAGGCAACTACAATGCAGAGTATGAAACAAGAATGGGAACTTACTAACATTATACTTACTGTGCAGTGTACAATCATACATTTTGAATCAACAGTAGAATCACAGTAAAAGCCAAGATCAGTGCATTTATGAGATACCTGGTGTCATGGTCTGTCACTCGGACTTTCCCCAAATGCCAAAAATACTTCAGAAATAACACTAGTTTCAACTACTGCATTCTGTGACAGTAAAATACAAAATCTCAAGTAGCTATTTTATATGAATTTTTAGTCCAAACCAGAAAATCTGAAGAAATCTGTTTAGAAAGAAACTATTACCCTTCTATGTTCTGTGTTAGTTCTATGTGATGTCTTAACCTGCCTGAATATCATTTTGACTTCCTTTACATTTTGTATGAACAGACGGACTTTGTTATCCAAGATATTAAATGCAGCATGGAAACATAAGAACTCAAGACGAACGAAACATGAAAATAATTGCAATAAATCTTAGATTTCTGAAAGAAAAATGAATACTAGGTATGTTCAGTTGGAAGCTCTTCAGTATTTTACTAATTAGTGCTTTATTGACTAACAAAATCTCCTATCTGTTGACTATGCTTTTTAAATGCACTTTCATTAACTTGAAAAGAAGAAATGGCACAGAGAGCAGGGCCCTTAGCTCAGACCTCTCACCTTGCTATCTGAGTGTCATAATGAGCGAGCAAGAGCATCAGAGTCCTGCTTATTCTGCCTCTCTTTGCAGTCTAGCACTCCCACATCTCTCCATTCTGGCTCACTTATTAGGGTATCAACCAGATTCAGGTTTACTTGCCTTAGACCAGAGTCCAGGGTTCTCCCACCTTCTCCCTGAGTGCTCTAAGTCCTGAAGTTATATGCAAAGCATGAGCGTTGCTTCCCCTGGTTATGCCTTTGGAGAAAATGGCTCTGGCTGTTGTTTCGTATTAAGCTCAGAGTTGTTGCTGTATGAGAAGTATTCTCCAAGGACTCTGCTGGGACAGACCGCAGGGACTTATGAGATGGGGAAGCCTCTTCCCCCATGAATCCAAGTGATTTTAGGCACTAGAGAGATGCCTACATGTTCAGACTGGCCAGGGCAACACTGCTGTCAATCACACACAGCAGCAGAATTCTGAGCATCTGACCACTTTTTCATAATCAAATATACGTGTTCTTGATGGTAAAATATTTTGTCTTACCTTTGCAGAAGTCATGGTCTGGATGAGTTGAACTCACTGTTAGCGACAAACTATTGCTGTCGCTTTTCAGATGGTGATATTGAACAACTTGCCTATAGAAGAAAAGGTGAGGGACAGAAGCAGTGGAGGAAATCACCTGCTCCTGCTGTCAGCTTTCTGAAAGACCAGCGGTGTGTAACTTTTGTCCTGCATTCTCCTTTACAGGTAAATAAGAAAGGGCCCATGCTGAGATATATGAATGTGTATCTTTTGGTAGATCAACATACTAGATGTAAAGTTGTTTCAACTTTCCTCCTCATCTAACAGTTACTGAAGCACAAACATGTGATCGCGGGAAATTACATAATTAACCATAAATCTCTGCTTCAAATCAAAAGGGCACTGAGCTTTCATTTCAGACTGAAAGACTGGAACAAGAGCACAACTATTAGAGAATCTACCTTTGAATCAATTTCTGTCAGTGTGCTGGCCTTGCATTTTTGTTCTACCCACAAATTTATACCTGTATGGTTAGCCAAAAACTGTACATTATTTACCAACATCAGCATTAAAATTGAAGGATCTGGCAATGCTCCATCTTGGAACTAAATTGCTGATAATGTATGCTTTAAGAAACATCACAGCTATGCTTGAGAATACTGCTCCTTGTATAGCTCCACATATAAGAAGTTAAGATGAAATAGAGTTTTCTTAAAGCTTTTTACTTTTTTTTAACCATGAAATTGTTTTGGGTTTGTGAGAAATTGAATATTCTCAAACCCAAGGCCTGATCTTCCAAAGCATTTCACACCTCTGTTCCCACTGAGGTATCTACTAAGGTTACTTTAAAGCACTCCTCCACCACAGTGTATGAACAATTAAATATTTTGAAGAAAAGACAACAATAACAGTACCACTTTCTCACTTCATGTTTAACACAAGGAGACCGCAGAAGAAATATTGATTGTAGCATAACTCTGGTTTTTCTATAATTAAAGTGCAAAAGCCCTAAGATTTAGGCTGAAATTGGGCTACTTTTTAAGAGCCTTAAAAAACTTGAGATTTATTTAGCTTACATTGCAATTTTCTGGCATTATGGACAAGGTCAAAATAATCTGAGCAGAGTGCTCCCAAAATCCAGGCTTCACTCCAAACCAGTCTCCCGCTTGTACTGTCTTCAGAGGTGGAGGTTTGATTTGTGTTGGAATTATTCTGAATATTCCTGAGGTTCACATTGTGGCTTGACTGTTCTTTACCTGACATTGTTGACTGCAGCTCTTGGAAAAGCAATGATAAAGCTATTACAGAAGGCGGTCAGTGTGTGAACTGACTAAATCAGATTGTGATATGTATAAACACAGTATCAGGGTAAGATTTCCAGCCAGCCTTTTGCAACAGATCCTGCATGGTTCAAGTGTAGATACCATGGCCTTGGAAGGTGAGCTGTAGCCAGTCTCAGAGAGCTTGATAAAAGACATAAGTGATGAATCTCAGACAGATTGCTACAACCAACGCCTACTCAGGAAGCTGGGATTTTGCTGAGGAGATGCGATGCGTTTTCAAAAGGAAAGTAAATTATATGTGTGAATGCTCGCTAGAAGAAAGTTGGGGTGGCATAACTGAGAGAAGGCAGGGCACAAAGTGGTGTAAACCACAGTGGAGTGTAGCCTTGGGGAGGGACTGCTGGGGTTCAAAAGCAGGTGTCCAAAAAGAAGTGATGGGAGAGAAACTGGAGAAAGATTAAGTGGCTGGCAAAATTAGCAAGTGCAAGGAGCCTGCCAATGGTGTATTCCTCCCCTTTAAGTGTGCTAAGATCTAATAGAGATGACAAGGAAAGGGAGAACTATCTGAACTCCCAGAAATGCTGACTGCAATGAAAGGGAAGGGATGGCTAAAATATTTTTTCTAAATTCTATCAAAACACTCCTCTCACCCCATTTATTTAATGTCAAAAACCCAAAGCAAAATAAAAACAAATGCAGATTGAAGCTTGCCTGCGGATAGCACATGTAGTTCTGGAGCAACGGGCTCAGTAAAAGCTACTGCAGTGAACTCATCCGGTGAGCATGGCAGAAATTCCCAGGGACTGTGACTTCCAGGGGGTCACAGTTAAGGTTCTGAGGGTATATGCCAAGACTTCTAATTTTCTGGTTTTTCAGAGGTTTGACTTTTGCTGAGCAAGACATTTTGGAAAGGCATGGGAAACCACTGGTCAATTTTAACTCTGCATTAACAACGATATTTTTTGGTCACTGAATTAGCTTATAGGGTATTTGCTTTAACTGTGTCAGAGTGTGTGTTGGAGAGGAGTTGCAGAGGGGAAACTAGGCATTCCTGAGGGAAACTCGCTTGGGCTGAAGCATTATACAGAATACTAGAGACTGAACTGTGTGATAAAGATAATATACAGAGGAGCTCAGGGTGGGTGAATGCGGCTACAAGTTTCTGTACCTGTCCATCCATCCTTCCATTCCTTTTTCTGAAGGAGAAATCCATGGGTAGAGAGGATCTCAGCACTGTCTGTACTTCAGTTTTATATATAGAAATCTTACTTATTCACTGTGAACTCAGGATAGCTGTATATTTCTGAACAGGATGCTTATAGATATATCCCTCAGATCCCCATAAGCTGCACATAAGTATATCATCTGATTCTTTAGAGAAGCATGAAGAATCATGGCTAAACATATCTGCAACCTGGTCAACAATTTTGTTAAAATGGCTTAAAGTGAGTTGTCTTTTTGATGAGGGTATTGTCCTCTAATGCAAAGAGCCTAAGCCAGTACCACCTTTTAAAATATCATTTAGTATTAATTTTTTATTTTATTTCAGACAGCTTTCTGGATTACAAAAAACAGAAACGGCTGTTTTGATTATGCTGGTCTGGTTCTACTTTAGGGAGTTCCTTTAGCTGCTAAGCTACATACTAATTCAACTGGAGCTCCTTCACCCTTCTCCATGTTTTTACACTCATTGTTCTGTTCAGAGACAGCTTTCAGTTACAGAGTGTAAAGTCAGGGTAACTTCTCATCGGCAGGTTTATCCTGAACTTAAGAGAAGTTTTACTCCCATGGTATTTAAAGAGTTCTGGCTTGTCTTGTGGGGTAATTTTTTCAAAGGAAAACAGGGTCCAGCAGATGGTTCAGGTAAAAAGATGTCTCACAGAGAGGATGACATTGTTAGTGGACAGTTATAAGGAAGGTTTCTGCTATAGCATAAATTTCTTTCTAAATACATCATGTAGTGGTTAGGTTGAGACTCTGAGGCATGAAGAGGCACGAGGCATATGTCTGGTTTTGAGAAAATGCTAAGTAGTGTGTTCTAGCTATCTATAAAAGTCTAATCCTGCAAAACTCTTGATAATCTATTTGACACTGTCTTCCATAGATGCATGTATGTTTATTTGGGACAATAAAGAATATCATTAAACTGCCTTTGTTTCTTATTTCATTTCACTGCATAACCCCTTCAACCTATAAAAGCATAAAAATTATTATCTCAATGGGGTAACATTTGATTTTTTTTTAAGAACATTTAATTACACTCCAGGCACAAGAATCCAATTCTCAAAGCCACAAAAATCACTATTGCTGCTGTGCCCTAACCAATCTGGAGACCCAGATTAACAGAAATGAGCTCTGCATCTATAGATGCATAGGAACTGAAAAAGTACTCCTGTGTAAACTCATGTCACAAAATTTCTCACAACTGGACCTATGCAAATAAAAATAAAGCAAGATTTACAACAATATACAGACTGAATAAATCAGAAAATTAACTAGAAATGGAACTTGACTTACTATAGAAAGCATATACTCTACGTTTGTATATATTTATATACACAGAATATATATTTAGCAAAATTGCGTCTTATGAGAAGAAAGTGCTGACATTCATCTCAACTTGAGATGTCTGTTAAAAACTTGGAGAGGAAGAAAGCACTGTTCTGATAAAGTACTGAGCATAAGATTTCTCAACTGCTTTTTCCATGCTGTCCCTGAGGTTAAGGTCCTGTGATATAGGTATTTATAGTGTTGGTTTACTATCATGAAAAATGTTACTCTTCTCTGAGTGAATCAGAATTTTTCACTTACACCAGCCACATGTACAGACAATTAGCAAAAAAAAAATAAAAAAATTTTACTTTCACTGAGTTCTCATCAAATCTCACCATATTGTTTTTGGATTTTCCTGCACACTGTTAAGGAGAGATGAATGTACTGTCTTTGCAGTTCCTGCCCATGACCCTGTACTGCCTCAGTCCTATTTCTTTTCCTCAGTAGGAAAAATTCCTAATACTTTTCAGCACTGGTGCAGCTCCACTGGCTGTAGTAGTAATATAATCTGAAAGCCAGGAAGATGAAGAGTTGTGTTACACAACAGTGCACACCACGCATGTTACCAGGCTCGCACTAGGGTGGAGACATGCAACTACATGTTTCCCAGGACTCGTGTCTGCCAGACAATGACATCATGCCAGGATAAACTAAGAAATAAGGCATCAAGCACTGTTTGGAGCTTGGTTACAGACAGGGTAGCTAAGATGCATCCCATTTGATGTCAGCTATTGGAAAGCTGGGCATCTAATTTAAACCAGTCATCTGGGCTTTTTCCACAGTTGATAGAAAGAGAAGTACTTCAAAGGGAGAGCCACCTTCTCCACTTCTGAATAGGCTGAACAGCATTTCTAAGGAAACTCTCTTGCTCAGTCAACTGGGTTAACTAAGACTTCTGACAGTTTGCAGTGAAACTTTTAACAGCCACTCGCAGGAGCTCAGCTCCATCAGCTGTGGACAGCAGCTTTCACAGACCAGCCAGGCTTCCTGGCTGTGATCTTACCCAGGTGACAGCCAGGGTCCAAGCCCATATGGGCTCACACAAACATAAACTGCTCTATATTAGTTATTTCTCTGAAGCACGTATAAATATCTGTAAATGATATTCAGCAGTTTGAAATACCTATAATTTTTCAGATTGATAACATCTATCATACACACAAGATATAACACCTACTTATCCAGAAATCTCTTTTTACAGTTACACCACTGAAACCTAAAGATTTAGCTCTATGCATGCAAAAAAGCTAAACAGACATTTTGATATTATACCTGATCTCCCTACATCCTTTGCAAACACGTAAGTTATTTTCCAGGGGCTGTCATATTCACTAATCAGTTAAATTTCTCTACTTATTTTGGCAAAGGTCAGTAATAGTCAAAATATTCGCACACAACAGCACAATTTTCCCTCAGTGTTGGAGTTTGCCTTTGGAAAGAGTAATGATTGTATCCTTACAAATGTATAAGAGACACTTCTTAAAATTTGGGGTCAATCAGATTTGTTACTATGATCAAAAGTGAAGCTGGCGATTTTGACAGGTTTACCGAGCAGAATGTAGCTTTCTACTAGCAAGGGGTTTTATGAGTGAAATTAGAATCTCACAAAATGTGACTTTATGCAGCTCATAAAGGAAAATGTCCAAACTATAATACTTCATTGATATTAAACACACATAAAGCATTATGCTGCTTGCTGCATGACCTGAAGACCATAGAGATGATAAAAATCAGCAGCTGGAAGGCATCCTGCTTTCTTGCAAGGCTCTCCATCCTATATAAGCATGGTCAGGAAAGGGACTAAGGTGGTGTTGAATTAAAATCCCTAGAAAACATGGAAGATATTGTTGGAAGGTTTGACATGGTCATTTATGCTCCCTGTCTCCCCCCTCCTTGGAGAATGAAGGATACAGCTGCAGCAGGAGTGTTGGCTGAACCATGGCCCTTCCAGAAGCTGTGGGGTCTTTTAAGAATGAGGAACAAAATTGTAAATCTTCAGAGGAAAACGTTAGTGAGGTGGCCAGGAACTGTCACAGAGGCTCAGGCTGCATGCTCAGTTACCCTGAGAGCTGTCCCAGGGATGCAGACTAGCCCATGTCTTTACACAGCAAAAATATCCTAAACATTTAACATTGAAGCTGTTTCAGTGTTGAAGCTTTGGAGACATGTGCCCCTTTCCTGTACACATATAGCCATCTATATAGTAAGTTTGCAATCAATGTGTGTGCCATGTCCTCTCAAAGTGATTCAGAAAGATTATATTGCCACAACCTCACTGACTGCTGGACCTGAAGACCATATTTTCCTTAGCCATGTGTATAAATCTGGTTGAAAATTAATTGTCTTTTTATTGTCTTTTAATTCATACACTTACTCTGACAGACCAGTGAAACTTTATACTTTGCCTTCTGATGTCATCCTTGTTTCTCACTGGGGATCAAGATGAATGTTTTAGAGGGGCTGTGGGCAGCCTAAACCAACCAGGAACCTCAGAACAAATGCCTCTGAGAAGGAAATGAATGAAACCAGTGCTCAGAGAATCAAATGGTATTTTCCAAGAGACAAAAGAACCCCAACTCATACACAGGAAACTAAAAAGACAAGCTCATGGTATTCTGAGGTAAAAGCCATGAATGAAGGGGAAGTCCATCTTTTAGCACAAGTATTATAACTAAGAATCCAAGTCAGAAGAGCTATCCTTTCTTTCCAATCTCTTTAAATGACAAAATCATGTGCAAATTCTGCACATTCAAATTCTGCATGAGAGTACACCTGTGTTGTCATAAACTTGTAAGTAAGTGCAGAGAATTTCCTGCTTTACTCTTGGAAACGCCCTCATTTGTCATCTAAACAGCACATGGGAGGCTTGTTTCCCTTCCCTCTAGGGAATGTGGCATTTGGTTGAGGTATGTACAAAATTTTCCAGGCTTTTTACACCAGAAGTTTTTGACCAAGTTCCAGCTGACTCCCCTCCTGTATTTTTTTGGAGTTTGCTGATTTTTTTCATAGAATCATAGAATCATTTAGGTTGGAAAAGACCTTTAAGATCATTGAGTCCAACCATCAACCCTACTCTACCAAGTCTACCACTCAGCCATATCCCCAAGCACCACATCTATATGGTTTTTAAATATACCCAGCAATGGTGACTCAACCACCTCCCTGGGCAGCCTGTTCCATGCCTGACAACCCTTTCAGTGAAAAAATTTTTCGTAACGTCCAGTTTAAGCCTCCCCTGGTGCAGCCTGAGGCCATTCACTCTTGTTCAACCAGTAACTTGTGAGAAGAGACCAGCACCCACCTTTCTACAATGTCCTGTCAGGTAGCTGTAGAGAGTGAGAAGGTCTCCCCTCAGCCTAAGATTCTTTTTGTTCACAGAAAAGTCTTTAATATGTCCCTTCTGTGGGATTCAGAAATGTCTCTGTTTCCAACAAGACAGAAATGAGTTTTGTCCAGCTTGTTGAAGAAACTCCTGCAGCCTCCACACCCTGGGGGCACTGTAAAGGAAAACAGGCCCTGAAGGTGATTAGCTAAGTTAGAAGTTTGAGAAGATCAGGACATTGTAGAATAATTCCTTGACTGTTCCCAGAGTTTCTGGAGAGTCATGGTTTGTCATCTGGTAGAGACTGGTATGGAGGCATTTGCCAGAAGAGGTATAAACTGTCTTTAGTATTGCAGGAACTGCTGTTTTTAAACAGCATTGTTTTCAAAAATCACTGGAGATTTTCAATGGAATATTATTATTTTTTTTTCCATGCTGGATGATAAGAATAGAATATAACATTCCCACACATGCTCAAATAAAATCATCTGCCTTATACCTCCTCCTGAGTCTTCACAAAATGACATATTTTATGGGAAGCACATGAAAGGATATTTTGGCATTTATTCTTGACATGAATTCAGTTATTTCATGAAAAGTGCTGAGTGTTGACACCTTTACTGAACTGCCAAAAAAAAAACCCCAACCCACAACAGCACCCGCTTCAAAAACTCAACCAAGAAACCCCTGTCTATTGTCCAAAATGCAGTGCTGGCAGCCACATGCCCCACCAGCCATTGTCAGTAAGTTTCATTTTTTCCCAAAGATATGTACAGTGCCTCTTTAACATTTCCCGCAAAAGTTTAGCATGGTTACAAGGATGCTAGGAAAGCCTTTCCCCCTTCTGCTTTCTGACTCCATATCACTGTTTAAAAATCCAACTGAACCCCAACATTTTTAACCAAAAAGCAAGACAAATAGTAATGATAAATCTAAAACAACCCCAAAACATCAAAACTGAACAAACAAAACACCACTACCACATCCATACTTCTTACCCCAAAAGGGAAAAGTGGCAAAAGGGATTTAATTACCACTATTGATATGAAGCAAACTTCCCAAACACTATTTCTATTGCATGCAGCTATGAAAGAGAAAAAAGAAGGAAAGATATACTAAATGAGATGTTAAATAATACATATTACACAAACAGTGTAACCAGCTTCACACAGAGACATGCAGTCTGACAAGAGGGCCCATTTAAGCAAGTCAAAATGTAGGGAAAAAAATATCAAAAGATCTGCTGCATATTTTTTCCAGTTTATTTTTCCCACTTTTCCTCTCTTCACTAACAGTTTTTAAGAGGCCAAAGATATTCAAAGTGAAATGTCACCATTCTTAGAAGTTTAAATAAACTATTTATTAGCGGTAGACTAAGTACTCTGGAGAAATGTATTTGCCCTGGCAATAATATTTATAAATGATCTATGAAATATTATGACATTGTACCAGTAGCATTGCAGTTTGCCTGTGAGGATTTAGTTGCAGCTAGCAAGTGCACTTAGAGGGGGGAAATATTTCTGTGCAGGGCCAGCTAAGTGTGCAGGCGGCACCGGGGAGAAGATGAAAAGGCCGTAAGCACAATCTTTTCTTTGACACAAGCAATAAATAAATATTGAAGCAATAAATAAATGAATCATTCAGCTCAAAAAGAAATGCAACCATTTTACAGTCCCCAGCAATCGAATTTCTGCTGCTTGTAACAGAGAGGTCTAAATGCAGCGTGGCTAAAACAGGGAGCTGAGTTCCTCAACCACAGGATGGTGAAGGCTGTGAGACTACCAAAGGGGGAACACAGGCACCTATTGAACATACGGACACATGGGCTGGTCTTTACATTTCTTTTTATGACCAATGTACCGAGGCAGGAATGACAACAGAAACCCAGCAATTAGGTATTCCAAAAAACCTGCTATTTTAAGAGGAACAAACTTCATGAATGATTTTGGGGTGGAGGGTTTAGAAGTAAAATCTCTATGTGCAGACAAAGATGTAAAATTCAGACTATTTAAATACTAATAAATACAACATTGGAACAGTTCCCCAAAATGACACAGAAGCCAAAATCTAGTTTGCTGTAAATTACAATGCTGCTGTTAAAAAATGGCTCATGCTGGTGGTATTTGTCCTCCACCACAGGACAGATGAAAACTGAGCAAAAAACATAAGAGAAACAATAAAGTTGATTAATTATAAAACTAGCCATCAATTCCTCAGGTCCTGATAGCAGTTTCAAGCATGAAGGGAAATTAGAATAAAGGACTCCAGAATTGGATTTCTTGAGCATTTTCAGTTAAAGTCTTAATTGATTTTATGGTCGTTATGATTTTATGGCATGCAACACATGCACAACAAAAGATAATTTTTTTTCACATAGTACCAGGTATATCACTGGAACAAGTGAACAGACTATGCAGATATCAGAAAGCAGCTTATACCTTCATTTTTATTTCCACTGAAGAAAAAGTTAAAGGAAGTAACTGTGGCACAAACACAAATATCTCCTTGGGATTTAAACATAGAAATCATAATTTGTAAGACCAACAGATGTCATGTAGAACATAAATTTCCAAACATCAACTCACTGAAACTACACATATACTTATGAGGTTACTCACTTTATGCTTCATTTAATTTACATATAATTTATTAGTTCATTTCCTATACTGCACTATTCTGCATTACAGTATCTCCTCATAAAATCTGCATTACTTTGGACAAATGCTACTCCACAGTACTAGCCTAGCAATTATGGTGAACACTTATGTGTTCATTCCAAGCTTTCACTGTAGCTATCTCATGCACGCAAGCCATGCAGGTTGAGATTCTTAGTTTTTAGATGAATAGTGGCTTTCAAAGATACAATCAGTAAAAATTCTATGTAGTATTTTTTCTGAGAGCGAGACAGTTGCATAAGGAGAAAAGAAACAAAAGAATATAATTTGAATGGCACTTGCATGAAGTGTAAAAACTTTCTTTTTAAAATACTGATTTGGTATGTGTACAGTCCTCAATAATATCGATCTAAAAGATTGTATCTGAAGAAAGCTGGATGAGAAAGAAAGTGTGTGTAAAGTGGATGCAGAATTCTATTCTTTATCTCTCACACCATATTTGCTTTATTCCAGCTCCATTGTGATAATGCTGCAGAAGCATAAGACTGACACAATGACACAAAAAGCCCACAAACCCCAGTCCTTTTGGTCCTCCTATCATAGGCTGTCAGACTGATGCAGTAGGCTTCAGTGCAGTAGGCTTTATACAGTAAATTTTTAAGTTTCCTTTGTTTAATTTTTGACCTGGATTTTTGTTTGGTTTTGGTTTGTTTTTTTTTACTGATCCCCAGTTCTTTGCACACAAAATTTTAACATAAGAAAAAATTGTGAGGCCTGCTGAGATGTGGTCCCAACAAAGTGCAAGTCACAGGGTGTGTCATGATTTTCATCTTGACAAATACATCAAGCCTTAGCTCCTCTAGAGAGTGGTCCTGGGCATGACTTTCTACAAACTTGGCCCACGTTTCCTGTTTCTAACCGAATAAGGCGTCTTTTGCCTAGTTTGCAAAACATGCACAGAACCACCCACTGCTGGTCTTTAATGTGTGCTTCTCAGACACACTTCTCATACTGCACAGCTACCTGCTTTTCTGCAGTTATCTGTCAACCCCATGTGAGTGTAAGGGGGTGAGTATAGAAATTTTTTTTCTCCCCAGAAAAAATGACCGGTGAAAATGCAGAAAGCAAAGCAAAGTATAAGACCACAGTGGCTAAGGCAGCAAAATTCAGAATCATGGCACTGCCTAAAATTTTTCATTGGGATTCTTCTTATTTGTCTCCTTGCCTTTAAGCACTTGTTGCTAAACACCTTTGAGCATTCAGAATTTTCTCTCTGTAAGGTCTAGATGCTGTCACATAACCACAGATCAGACTATGTGACAGCTCTCTGAGCTGGGCTTGGAAGAAAGCCCCAGCTGTGAAGAAGATCTACCACGATCCAGAAAACTATTCTGCACCATGTATCTGCAACCCCAGAGTGGAAAGCTTTCCAGCAAAGTGGTCATCTGTCCACATCCAGCACTCATGAATGCTGGCCACGGGAAGACATCAGCTATGTGTTTTTGAACATCAGCATCATCCATATTTCAGAGCTGACACTGGTGAGTTCTGGCTACCTGCAGGTACCTCCTGGCCAGTGAGACCTGCATGCAAAGCTATGTGCCGGGGATGAAATCCAGAGCAGATAGGACATGGGAGAGAAAGTGCTGCCCAGTATGGCCCCAAGCAGCAGTGTACCTGCACCTGCAGTGCAGGACTATGGTCTTTCTCCTGGTGCTTGGTGTCAGTGGTCGGTGATTTAGACTGATTCAGACCGGAAGGTGAATGATTTAGAGATTAGACTGTCAGGTCAAACCTGGTACCTGGAGCTCTGTGGAAACCTCAAAACAGTCCCAGAAAAGAATGAGACTCAGGCCAGGCTATCGGGGAACATAAGGTGAGGTTTCAAAAGTCCAGCTCAACATGTGTGAGACCTGAGAGGTCTCTTCTTAGTCCAGACCAAGGGACAGTCAACAAAGGAGCAAAGATCTATTTGCTCTGGAAAACAACAGGCTTGTTTTTGGCTAAATAAATTTCAATAGATCTGAACTTTATCTTCAAGAAATTAAATCGTGTCCTTCAGTTTCCTTTCTTTCTTCTTACTCTCCCCTCCTACTCCCATCATTCGTAACTTGCTGCCTAGCATCCTTCACGTCTTTGTGCTGGGGCTGTGTGCAGCTAGAAGGTGCATGTATGCTGGTACAATGAAGAAATGAAAAAGATCATAAATGTAGCCTGATATATTAAAAGGTGCAATACAAGATATATTTTGTTCATTGCTCAATCCAACTTAGTCCACTCTGCCTGCTTATTCTAGTTAAATGCACATGTCAACATATAAAAAGTTATTTCAGACTGCAGCATTTCATTACCCGAGCCAAGCCAAAGGAACACAGGAATAGCAACAGTACACACGCCAAGGAAAATGAACTTTTTTTTCCTCCTACTGTGACATTTTTGGAAGAAGCCAATTATACATTAAAAAAATCATGAATGAGCAGTGTAATTTTGGAGCCATAACTTAAAGTGAAGTATTCCTTTAAATAAGAAATTAATATAATCATGACATTTTAACAGTTTTTCATGGTTCTGCATTCTTCTACAAGGACTCATTCTAAGCAAACCTATATGCTATATAAAAAGACCACAATAATCTTTTCCCACTAGTAAAATTGCTACTCTTATGAGTGTTACATATATAGGAGTTTTTACATACATAAACAGAATGTGGTCACTTGTGGGATCTATAGATTACATTGGGGGTATATTAAGGAATAACGTGTGCGCCAAATTTGTTGGCATGTTTTACAGTGTCTAGATTTTTCTATCCTGTGCTATTTTGTACATTTCCTGCACTGACATAAATGACCTCATTAACAAGAAATTCTAGTAAGTATACATAGCTCTTAGTAATTTTCAAATCTGATCTTTGCTGGCTACAGCACACTTCTATTTTGTGACCTCCCTCTGTATGCATAGCCTTGGAGGAGAAGGAGAGAGAAGAAAAAAAAAATAATAAAATGAAACAAAAATTCTGCTCACATAAGGGAGTTTTCTGCTGAATGATGTAACCGGTACTCCCGTCAGTTCAAGCTATGGTCAGCCTGCCCAACCATCTAGCAAAATTAAGTAAATGCATAAAAGATATTTTGGGGAGTGAAAATCACCATCCAAATTCAAGCAGCTCATTCTTGCCTTCCAAGCCAAAGAAGGAAATCACACAGCAGCATACAGAATACTCTATTCCCTATGTATAAAAGTTGTGTTAGTTTTACAGCAGTTCCTGTCGCCATTCAGTATCTTACCCCCCAAGCAGATATGTTTTAACACAGGATCAGAAGTCTATTTTTGCAATCCCAACACAGGGTAAAACTTCATGGGGATTCTGGGATCTGACCCACTTGCAGCATCGTTACAGTTACCCTGTAGCTGGGGCTGGAAAGAAGAGTTGCTCTCAACATCAGAAATGCTGTTATGTTTTGGGGTTTTTTTCCCTCTACATATAAAATTCAGAATGTGCCATAGAAGGAGAGCTGAGAGTACCTAGCACAAGTTGTAGTCAGAAATTATAACAATATTCAGCATTCATAGAGCAGTCACATGTTATTTTTTAGACTCTAAAAAACTGGAAGCTGAAATGCATAAAATGTAAAAGCCAGAAAAAAAAGAAGATATAGATGAAAAAAAATAAAATATAAATCAGAGCTATGTATATATATACACATCCATACAACTGCTCACCCAGTTAACATATACAATATATCAACAAATGTTGACTAAGGTAGAGTCATGCCAGGCTGCAGGACCAGGCTCAGACAAAATCCGTCCTGAAGCATGATTTGGAGGTCAGGCTCCAAAATTCTCTAACAAAATCTAATTAGTTTGCAGTTTCTACATCCAGCAAGAGTGACTTCATGTTTCACCTCCATCTTTCTCCTCTGTCAAACTACTACTTCCTCAACCTCATGTTCCTGCCCAGACCTCATCTTCCAGCCACCTCCCCACTGTACAAATACTGTTACCCTGGGGCAATTGTCCACTAATTTAATGATGAGGGTGAATGGACAGGTCAGATCTAAGGGGGGCCCAGAAATGCCTATCCTCAGGGTATTGCTGTAGTCTTGCCCACCTAGCCATTAATTTCTGAAGATGGATATCCCATTTATATGGTAATCATACTGCTGTTCTTCAGTTTCTGGGTACTTGGCAAGGGCCATCCTTCTATGATACTTACAGGTTTTTGAAACGATCAGAGAAAAGAGCTGTTTCTTCTGTTTGATTGCATATACTCAGGCAAACTAAACAATTCACAAAGATGTTAATGCTCTTTGCATGGTACCCACTCAATCTTATTATAGTTACAGGTTTAACCTTTCACAGACAAGAAGGCTTGCTGCTTGTGCCTTTAGAAACTCTCTACATACATACAGCAACAAGTTGTACAAAGCACTTAAAGGTCAGAGCCACTAAGCACCTTGAAAGTGAGCAACAAAATTAACATTAATAGGAAGCTCATGGCAAGGCAGAGTAGGAAAGTTAAAGACAGTTGATGTGTTTGGGGTTGCTACAAAAGAACATGGACTGCTGCTGCCTCCTAGGGTATGTCCTCATGGCAGTTCCTGTTGCTTGGGAGATGCCTAAAATTCTCACTGCAGTGAAGCTGTCAAAGTACTTACGGTGTCAGACAAGTCAAGGTGCTCTAGTTTTGAGTGTTTACGCAGCCTATCAGGTGGCTTTTCTGCCTCCCCTGGATAGTGTGTAGCAATATAAACCAATGTCTTCTAGAGGTATTAACAATCAATACAACTATACCGTCTTAAAAAACCCTAACATTTTAAATACACATTTTATGCTCATCCTATTTCTTTTTTAAGTTTTGAAGCTTCAGGGTTCCTGCTTTTCATATGTATCTTCACAGCAAGGGCTAAAAATGACCACTTTTAAGTACCCCCATATAGTCACTTGTTTCCAGATACTGACGCCTTAAGAAACATGCAGAGTAGTAGGAGACTTGTGACATTATTGCAGAGCTGATAGCCTGTAACCTCCACTTCTGGAGAGGCAGAGAAGCTGTATGACCCAGATCCTGAATCCAGATGGAGATCAGATTGGACATTTAACCAGACCTGGCAGCAGATGACATGGCCCTGTACTAGCGCACATTTTAAAAGACACTGTTTTAGGCACTTCCCGTACCTGTTAAACTTGCTTTACATGCCATTGCTGTATGCTTCATATCTTAAAAAAAAAGCAATTCTTTTTATGTCAGTTATAGCCTCCTATTTTTGTTAGCATTTTTCAGAAGAGAAAATAAGACAGAATTTTCAGTACTTCTAGTTGTCAGGTTCTGAAACCACTGAGGCACAAGACACTGTCATATTCTATATGTGCACTTTAACTGTGGGCTGCAGGTCTCAGAAGCAAACATAGACCTGTCAGTTTGGTACTTAATGATTCCCCTTAAACAGGAGCAAAGCCTGCCATTGTATTTTTAGTGATTATTTCTTCATCTACATGCTACATGATATTACTAGACAATTGCGCTAACCTGCAGTAGAGATGGTAGGGTGCTACAGAGACTAAATCACTTCCTGAGGTCCCCTCCAAGTTGAATTACCCTGTGATCCCAAAATATTTTATGGTACCACAACCAGAGAATTGAGAGTGCTAGCTACAGCCTGATGTGACAGCAGATACAGGCAGACACTGGGATTTTAAGTTCAAAGAAAGATTAGAGAGATGTTTAGGATCGGTCAGTCCACAGAAGGGCATTGAACTCTTAAGCAAGCTGTATTTTAGCCTGTGAGGAATACCTCTAGATGCTGTGACATACTTCTAGACAAGGTCTTTATACATCTCTCTGTATGATAGTATCCCAGTACTTTATAGAAGCTGGAGTAGCACAGTGTTGTTCTGCAGGGGGGTAGACTATGTCTAGTTTGCATTTGGGCTGAGGTTTTCTGACAGAGCCCTCTGGTTTTCTGAAGCTGGAGGTCCCCATGTGAGCCAACAGACTGTGCATCCTTTCTTTCAGTCTATTCATGGTCAAAACTGGGGATTGAGTCTACCCTCAGTAAATTGGCAGATGACACCAAAATGGGAGGGGAGTGTCAATCTGCCGGAGGGTAGGAAGATGCTGTAGAGGGACCTGAACAGGCTGGGTCGATGGGCCGAGGCCAACAATATGAAGTTCAACAGGACCAAATGCAGGGTCCTGCACTTCGGCCACAATAACCCCATGAAGTGCTACAGACTGGGGGAGAAGTGGCTGGAGAGCAACCCAGTGGAGAGAGACCTGGGAGTGCTGGTTGACAACCAGTTGAACATGAGCCAGCAGTGTGCTCAAGTGGCCTGGAAGGCCGATGGCATCCTGGCTTGTATCAGGAACAGTGTGGCCAGCAGGACTAGGGATGTGATTCTCCTCCTGTACTCAGCACTGGTGAGGCCTCACCTTGAGTACTGTATGCAGTTCTGGGCCCCTCACCTCAAGGAGAATATTGAGGTGCTGGAGCAGGTCCAGAGGACAGCAATGAGGCTGGTGAAGGGACTAGAAGGAAAGTCTTATGAGGAG
>WUAM01000267.1:1006450-1087825 GCA_024336885.1 Actenoides hombroni | reverse complement strand
GGCCCAGACCTGTACACAGTACTCGAGGTGAGGGCTCACCAGTGCTGAGTACAGGGGCGTGATCACTTCCTTTCTCCTGCTGGCCACAGCGTTTCTGATCCAGGCCAGGATGCTGTTGGCCTTCCTGGCCACGTGGGCACACTGCTGGCTCATGTTCAGCCAGGTGTCGAACAGCACCCCCAGGTCCTTTTCCACCGGGCAGCTATCCAGACACTCCTCCCCCAGCCTGTAGCATTTCCTGGGGTTGTTGTGACCAAAATGTAGGACCCAGCACTTCGCCTTGTTAAACCTCATGCAATTGGCCATGGATTCAACCTGTCCAGATCCCTCTGCATAGCCTTCCAACCCTCAAGCAGATCGGCACTCCCACCCCATTTTTTGTCATCTGCAAACTTGTTGAGGAAGCTCTCAATCCCCTCATCTAGATCACTAATAAAGATATTGAACTAGACCAGCCCCAAAGCTGAGCCCTGGGGAATGCTATTGGTGACCAGCTGCCAATTGGATTTAACTCTGTTTACTACAACTCTCTGAGCCTGGCTGGCCAGCCAGTTTTTAACCCAATGAAGAGTACACCTGTCTATGCCATCAGCTTCTCGAGAGGAATGCTGTGGGAGTCAGTGTCAAAGGCTTTACTAAAGTCCAGGTAGAAAATGTCCACAGCCTTTACCTTGTCCACCAGGCAGGTCACCTGGTCATAGAATGAGATCAGGTTGGTCAAGCAGGACCTTTCCTGAACCCATGCTGGCTTGGCCTGATCCCCTGGCTGTCCTGCACTTGCATAAATAGATACCTGAACAGAGAGCACTCACAGCAGCATTAACTGCATACACTGGCATCTCCTGTAATGTTGAATGTTGCTCTTCTTATACCAAAATACCTCTGCTGTACTCTAAGTAAAGCTTTGAAATAAAAAGTTATCCAATACACAGCATATGTGCTAAAGCTGGACCAACGCCAGACACACTAATAACTTTCTGACCTCTTTTGTTCATAAATATGGAGCAGTCAGGAGACTATGCACAAACCCTTCCAGTACTATTTACAGTATTAGCAATACTTCTCACACAAAGCAATCTAACTTATAGATATTTTTATTGCTACATTTTAAAATCTGTTTTGTGGGTTTCTCTATATATGCATATTCAAGAAATCTCAATGAAAGCCTTTTTCACTTTGAGCGAGTATGTCTGCACAAGGAACCAAATCCCTTTAAAAGTTAACTCAGATAATTTGTTTTTATCTGAGAGGCATATTATCTGACACTGCAAGAAAGCTAAAAGTCAAATATCACAGTCAAACACCTTTGACATTGCAGTGTCACATATTTGCAATGTTGTCCTAGCAATGTTCATTAGATATTGGGCAAGGGAGGTAGGAATGGTATTTGTTTAATTTCAATTTCTACTTTTTGGCAAGATGTACAGTTCTTAAAAATAATGAAAAGTTTCCTTCCTCTTTTTTTCTCAACTCCCTTCCCCAGAGAAAGAGTGAAAAGAAAATTTGCATGACAAATTTGAGTAAGACAAGGAGACAAATAGACAAAGGATATGTTAAATTCAAATGGACTTTTGTCTCAGCTATTACATCATACCACATACCAGAGCTACTGCACTGCTCCTGTCCACAGAAAGCACATTGTTCTAGGAACACTAGTTTTATGGGTAGGTAAGAGAGTTTACCAAAAAAACTGAGAAACAGGTTCCCAGTTTTAAGCAAACTTGTATTTTTGTTATCACATGAGTGGGAAAAGCTCTTGAGGATGTTTGGAATTGAGAGATTTCACATTCAAAAAACAATAGAGCCTCACTGAGCTTTGGCCTTTAGGCATACTTCTAAGTAACTCTAATTCATAACAAAGACGAACATATTCTTGGAGGTAAGACAGTGGGGGAGGGGCAGAATTGATGCAAAGATAACTGTACATGGGAAAAAAAAATTCAGTACACATTAAAGAATTAAAGATTATTAACTAAGACATCTTTTAGCAATGAACTTTTCTATTTATCTCAATAATTCTTGCATGACAAACACCTCATCAGTTCACAGGACTTATTTACAAGATGTATGATTTGGCTTCAACATGAAAGTAATCCCTTTTAAAATCAAGAACCAAATCTGTATGGCAGGTAAATGGTTAATGCTGAACAACATGCACATGATACTTCATCAAGTCCCTTAGAAAAATGAGGATATTATTCTTTTTTATGGTGCCCTGTAATTCTAAAGTAAATCATGCCAAGATACTATCTTGCACATCTGTATATTAGATATCATTACTCAGAAAAAAAACCAACAAAAAGCCAAAGCTTTCAGGCATTTACCTTATCCTCTAGCCGGATCAGTCTGGCTCCTACAGTAGAGTATCCTTTGTCTACCCCTTTTTCTAATTAAAGAAGAATAAAAATGGGACATTCATTAGGTGGATAATACACATAAACTAAGAATTATATCTATAGTATTTAAAGTAAAAAATAAGCTGGTAATAGCAGGGTAGTATAAATAACATGAACATAACAAGAAAGAATTTTTTCATGGTGTACAGAAGTGAAAGAGGGTAGTTTGCCTAACTGATACATTTAAGTTACTCTAAAGGGCAATCTGCACCTTGGTAGAAGTAGTCAGTGGATATTAACTATAGATAGTGCTGAGGTAACATAATTCCTTGTTTATTTATCTTGTTTAACAGCACATTGTTAGATGGAATAGGCATACTTCCCATTTTGAATATCATCAAGATACATAAAGAAATCAGAATAGTTTTCAGCTAAGTTTGGAGATGTAGGAGGCAGCACCATCCAGGGGTTCAAGGGCTGGAGTGGCAGAGATCTATCTCCTCTTTGCAAATGAGTGACACAGGTAAAAAAACCCTTGCATCTCCATTCTCATTTTACCTTATAGCCTTCATGAGACCTGGTTGTTAAAGCCCAATTATGCAATTTGTTTCACTTGCACACTGCATATGGTAAGATTGAGCCAAAATTGAAGACTCTGCAGAGCAGGGTCTATGCTTTGTGTTTACATGGCCAATCACAAAGGAATGTCTTAAAATTATAAAAGCTGGAAATTATCTTCTCTGTTTTTACAGAGTAAGAGTTCTTCCTTGATTTTTACTTTTATGGTATATACATCTAGAAGGGAGCTAACTCAAAAAAATTAAAATTTATCTGAAAGCCATCAAATTTTTTTAATCAGAAAATTAGGATTTTGAGTATTGCGACACCTAGGATGCTTGCTAAAGACATCTCAAAACCCCAGCAAAATATATCAAGTTCAGTATTGGGACTACAGAAAGCAGAACAGCACGAGAGGTATCACTACCTTCTTTTGTCTAACTTAGTGCAGCTATAGCCTTCTGGACCTATATTTGTTCCAGTTCTGTAAAAGCTCTGTGTAGTGAAAACTGTGATCAGCATACGGCAAGATCTAGATTCTTAGGTTTATAAATCAGGTGTGCTTCTGAAAACGCAAGTCAGAATTGCCCTTTTAAACCCTGGATCCATAAAAGAGCAAATAACAAAGTTGCATCACAATGTTTGACTTTTTTCCTGTCAGCCAGAGTCTTTTACAACTGATTGGTAGAAGAAATCAAAAAGAGGCAAGACACAGTCCTAAATTAAATAATTGTGATTTCCCTTGGACAGACAAAAGAAAATTTAAAAAGTAATCTACCAAAATATTTTAGTTTAAAAGGCAACACAGAAAGCTTTGTGGTAAACCTGACTCTTCCGTGATGAAGGTACTACTGAAAGTAGAAATCCCTAGCTTTTCCAAGTTGCAAAGTTTCAGCTGCAGTGAATAACTTGCTAGGTTAAAGATGCACAATCATCTTTCAACAAACCAAACAGCCCTAAACAAAAGGTCCACCTGCCTACCTACTTCATTTATACAGTCTCTGAGATGACACAATTTGCTCAAGTAGCTCACAAAGCAAATATAATCAATTAATTAGAAAGAAGCCATATACACTGAATCTGGTATGAACTATATCACACTTCTGCCCTTCCTACAGAAGGTGCTGATGGCAGGATTTAGACACACTTTCACTATACTATATGTAAATCAATTAATATACCAAATTAAAAATGAAATGCAAGCTTCTTTATTAGCTTTTTATTAAGAATGTAATTCAAAACTGTTTGGAAGACCTGGATGAACAGTAAATTAACTGCAGTTTCCAAGCTCTTGAAGCAGGATACATATGATATTTCTTCTGGTTCATTGCATTAAGGAAGATCAACCCCAGTAATGAAATTAGCTTTCAGGGACAAGATTGTGAAACCATGAAAGCTACAAAAATGTCCTAAGTGGTTTTATCTTTGACCAAGTTCCCATGGATTTTGTCCCTAGGAGGGGTGGAATAAGTCAGATCCTGCAGAAATATGGGTATCTCTCATTTCAATATTAATTTAATATTAAATTACTTAAAAAGATAAAAATTAAACTAAGAGTATTTATTGTGCTTTAAAAGTATTGAGACCCAATTTCTTTTTAATAGCTGGGAAGGAAATAGCATCAGAAAGCTTAGGTGACGTTTAATGGGAAAAAAAGCCAACAGTGGAAATGTCAAAATTTTACAAGAAAGCATGTTTCTTCAGAGATTCCACCTGTGTTATGCAGACCCAAGAAGTTCACATGAATTGCAGATAAACATCACATCAGCCTATTGTGTGCTTTTCTGAACCCAAACAGTGGATCTTTTGTTTTGTTGTGGTATTATTATTTGACATTTGCCCCTAAAATCTATAGTAAGTCTTAAAAATTGCATTGAAAAGCAATTAACTCCATCACATGTAGTGAAGGTCAAGTATTATACTTTTCTTATTTATAATATTACGTAAGTGTCTGCTTTGTTAATTCAATAAATTTTATTTACATGTGCTTTGCATTTATATAAACATTTCAACTGTTAAGGGTTTTGTTTACTATTACAGGAATCTTTGTTGCATCTTACAAAATTGCATTACCTGGAACACTGAGATGGGCTTTCAGTGAAGCTATGACACAGTCTTATGGGTATACACATAAAAATGGGGTTCAAGTATCTGGAAAATTTATTCATTACCTTAATGTTTTTAAATACACTCCTGATACTAGGAGTTTCATAGAAAGCTAAGATAGGCCAAAACCAAAACAAACAAAAAGGGAGGATTCCTCACAAAATGTGCATGTGAAACTTATAAAAATTCTTGCCACAAAATATTGCAGATATTAAAAGTTTACAGGGGGAAAATAGGCAATCTTGTTGAGGACAAACCAGCTGAGACTACTAAGTACACAGAAGCCATGTCAGGAAGTCTCTGATCTGCAAAGGGCTGAAAGCTTACAGGAAGGTTAGAGGCTTATGCGTGCCCTTTCTTTACACATTTCCCAAAGCACCTTGCTTTTGGCTCTGTTGGACTCAGGACTGGTCTGACCCAGCATGCCTTTTATTCTGTTCTTGTATCCTTATCTTGTTTTAACACAGTTTCTAGTGATTTTTTATCTTTGAGAAACTAACTTGAAAAATAATAAATGTTTCCAGTGAATTCAGATTCTGGATCTTTCATGACATTATTCACTTTTGAAAGATAATAATACTATAGACACACTGCGATTACTTCATATAATGTTATCAAAGATGACAACAGGATTTCAGTAACAGCCTGATCCAAAACTCACTGAAGTAACTGGAAAGAATCCCATTCATTTCAACGGCCTTGGAACCAGACCTTAAGATTTGTTGAATGGAAGTATAATAAAATAGGGGAAAAAAAAAAGGAGCTGGAAAGGAAAATTCTTCTCATGCTTTTTCCCCTTGGTGGTTTAATTTTCTTTGCATTGTCATTTCTCTCTTGCTTGCCATCAATACAAAAATAACACAATCTGGAGGAAACACCCATAGATTTTACAAATAAGGTTTTTAGCAATGTCTTTGAACTGAAAAAAAATCATATTGAAAATACACTTTCACTGTAGAATAAGCCATCCATTCTGAGGAAAACTCAGGAAGAAGTGTTTTTCCAGAGGAGGAGGACAGTGCAAGAGTCTCTTTCCAGCCAAAATAGACCAATACTGTAACTACTCATCACTGTTTATCCCTTGATTTCTGACAGGTTAGATAATACTGGGACTATTCATAAACTAACCCTAGTTTTAGTTCTGCAGACCATTTATTTGGAAGCACCTTATTTTTGGATTTGTGGAGGGTTTAGATAAAATAACTACTAGATCAAAGAACTCTGGGTTTTGGTCTTGCAAACCTATAACTTAGCTTACCAGGTTTTCCATCCCTAACAATCATTTTACCTTTCCCAGACAGTATTTATTCAGTCCATTTGAGGGCAGTGCCATCTGTCTTTGCAAGATATACAACTTTGTAGAGTTGGCATGCTGTGGAGGCACCATGCTTTTGCATCTAAGAGAATTGTCCCAAAGGGTCTATTCAGTAGTACTGTTGAAAGAAGAGACTAACAAGTGAAGCTAGTGCATGGAAACAGATGCCATAATCTCCTGATCAGATTGGCTTTCCCAAATAACTCTGAAGTCGTATGATACTCTCCACAACAAGACTATCCATCATAAATTCTGAAGATTCTAACACATCTTTCCTCTGGTAGCCAGTGGGGTTTTTTTCACATATTAAGTCAAAGCAAGAATTTTTGATAAAAAGTGATAATGAATGATAAAAAAATACATGTGGCAAATTTTGAATTTAACTTTTTTTTTTCCCCTTAATCATCTGGGGCTGTATTTGCAGGGTCTTTTTCCAGGACATGGCTTGTACAGCTAGTTGCTCTGTAACCTCACGCGTACAGGTAGATCACTCACATTGCTTCTGTTGTCCAATGTTGTAGTGCAGGCTTTGCATATGAGTTGCCTAGGACTGAATTGATCATGGACACAACCCCATGTCTCTCAGTACTTTAGACTGTTTCCAACACTTTTTCAAATCTAGAGAATCAACTCAGATCCTCCCAATGGTTGCTATGACACTTTTGACCCAAGATTTGATGAGACTAAACTTCTTAAGTATCTTCAGCTTTCCAAAATTCTCAGAACATTATTTCATAATTAGCTTCTTTGCAGCCAAGACTTCTGATTATTCCTTACTCTTGAAACAAGAAGCTGTTTCACAAAAAGTACCTCTAACACTAGTCTTTTTTTGAGCGCAAATTACAGTTCTAATTTGTTAATGTTACATTTGAAATAAAATAATACGTTCCTGGAAGTAAGCAAAGTTTTTCCATAAATTTAACTTGCACATTGTGGAATGAATTCCCAAGCATAAATATTTATAGATGTATTCAAGCTGATGAATTATTTTCCTGTAACTCAAAACCAGCTCAGCTACAGGGAAAGAGGATTGTATTACTGAGTCTTCTGCAGCAATCAGATGTTTAAAATGTGATAGTATTCATTCTGATAGTATAAATCATTTTAACCACTGATAATACAGCATTTTTTTAATGGCAGTGAAATAACTTTGACACCCTGAGTTACACTTAGGTCTGTGTGTGCTCAAAGTCACTTTGGCATACAGGACTTCTGTTTTTAAGTCACTCTTGAGCTTGCAGGGATAGGGAATAAGATGGGCCCTCAAAACTTGAATTCAATCTCTTGCAATAAAAGATAAGCACTACTCTTTGACCTTCCCATAAAAGCACTCAGGTTTCTGATTTCCATGATTCCCACCACAAAGTTTTCCCAGAATCTCCCTGCTGTGCATGGCCAGGGACATCCCTCCTAGTCATACATTTTCAGTTTAAATGTATTTATGGTCAGTTCACAAACATTTGTTCATCTTGTACTGTTCTTTCCCTTATATGTTCCTTTGGCCTCACAGGTAATTATTATCCTTGCAGAATTAACAGACAACTCTTTCCAGCCCTTTGTTTTCCCTTTCTATTTCCCATTAATAGTTTCTCCTTTTCATTAGACATCCAAGTATTTCTTCCCTATTTTTGTTGCAGTTTGTCCTTCCCCAAGATGGGCAATAGAATTTTTGCACGACATACCACATAACGCTTTACCTGAGTCATGTGCAAAGACATGTATACTTCCCTGCACGTCTTGAAAATGTCTCTCCTGATCCTAGGATCAGACTAATTTTTCCATGGATATATCACAGCATTTTCTTATATTCATTTGGCATTTTTTTTACAATTAATTTCAGAATGGGCCTTTATTTTTCTCAGATATGCCAGACTGTTCACCACTATTAGCATGTAGGAGATTTTTTTTCTAATTAGTTTTCCTGTGCCCTATCTTGTATTTTCTTATGATTGAATTTCATACCACTTTTATCACTCTAGTTTTCAGGGCTACCCCAGTTCTTCCTGAATTATATCCTTGAGATTCCTTTGAGCTTTCCGAAACTGAAATCCATAGGTTGTTCAGAAAGGAAGAAATCTTTTTAAGTGCAATGAACACATATTCTAACTCCAGAACTAAAGATTTAGAAAGTATTTTTGCGAAAAAAATTTCAAACAATATGTTTCCAACTCGTTGTGTGCTGATACACATTTTTAACATTTATTCTTAATTTCCATTTACTCGACTACAACCTGAATGCAAGTTATTTACCTTTCAACAGTCATTCTAGGACTAACAGAATTATATATTCATGCATAACTGGCTGGATTATAAATCCATATTACTGTAGCCATGGGTATTTTCATGAAATTATGAAGCTAATAATTTTTCATAAAATACAGTCATTATACCTGGGAGGAAAAGGCCTGGTTTTCCCAAGGAATGGTCCAATCTGAAAAGCAAACAGAGAATTATGAGCAGTGCAATTACCAAGCAACTTAAATTCTGTTACTAGGAAAATCATAGGAGCATAATTTACATAAGAATTTACAGTAGCTTTAAACCAAAACCAAAGCAAGTAAAACCATGAGACTAGTATGATTTTCTGCACATACAGTTAGCAGTTTAGTTCTTTAGCTATTTTTAAAAAATCAAACCATATTATTATTGGTATTTCTGTGAGTAGCAATATTTTATTTCTTAGACTTTCATGTTGTAAATAAAATATAGTTCTCCTGTGTCATTTGTAATCTAATAACAAAGACTATACAAACAGAATGGCTTCTTAACATTTGCAACTATTCCTTGAATCTCATGCAGGCAGATTTAATATCTATATAGAGTGACACAGTAGATTACATTCAATAGGTTTTGGTTTTGGTTTTTTTTTTAAATTTCGTTTAAGGGCCAGAGGAGTTCAGTCTGGTGTCCCAGTCCACAGTGTTAATTTGTAAAGAGAAGAGCACTATGTGCTGAAACAGAAGAGAAGAGTTTTGTGGCAAAATATCTCAGCTGTGATTCCCAAACTTGGAGAAAGTATGTGCATGGAGGAATGTGGGAAGGGAAAAATTCCAGATAGAGAAGGAAGCACAAGTGAATCAGACCTTTCAAATCTGGAGAATCACAGAGAGGGGACAGGAAAGTAAATCATTATTTGAAAAGTTTTCCTTTTCCAAGAAGAGGGAAGAAAAGCTCACTTCATACCATAAAATTCACAGCATGCATCTTAATTCCTTTTCATTTCATTTGGAGAAGGAGGAGAGTAGGATAAAGTATAATTATAAACTTGGTCATAAAAAGGGTTAAAAATGACTGCAGGTTAAATCCTCTAGATATTGTGCTCCCTGTTGTGCTTGCAATTTTGAACAATTACTGTTCATTAAGTACACATCTCTCCTAAAGCCAGCTGGCACCAGAGAAATCAAGTATTTCATGAGGTAGACAGAGCCTACCTTCTTTGAAGTTCTTTTATCCGAACCATCATATTGAGGTGTCCTTGTGAGTACTGTTCAATCACATCACGTACGTCATACGGTTTCCGAGCTTGCTGTGAAAGGAGTCATACATGAGACTGAAAGGTTAAGCATAATTTAAACTTGATTTTTATTTCAGACAGGCCTTCATTCTACTTTTATCTTCTAGAGGTTATTTACTTGCCATTTTGCAATGTTTGTTGCAATTAATAAAAAATATGTAGGCATTGTAGGAATGCATATTTATTGAGGAGACGGAGCCAAATGCTTCCCATTACTGTCAGTTAGAGTCATGTCTTTATGTTATTTCATACTGAGCAAGATATTGGACTGTCACAGTGTACTTAAAAAACACAAAACCAAGATATATCATTTATCTAAGACTATCGTGTGCAATGTTTCTTGGTGGTATCTCCAAAACCATATATTAATCATAATATCAGAGGATCGAACCACAGAGATAGGTCCAATTCATAACACTTGAACTCAGAATCAAATGTCTCTGAAGAGTAAAGATGCCTGGTGACAGAAATGCTATTGTTTAAGTAACTGGGAGGACAGATGCTTTGCATAAGCCTGAAGGCTGCCACAAATAGATTTTGAGTGTCAGTCTTTTAAGATACCTGTGAGGTCAAAAAAAAAGGTGCAATTTAAATAAATAAAAAAGGACAGATAAAAAAATGCAAGAGAGCTAAAAACCTGCCACTTGCCCAGATTTATTCCCATTCTAATGAGAATCCAGATGCTTCTGCCAAGCTCTGGTTTCTTCCTATAACTATTAAGGCAGAATTCTGAAACAAGTCTAGAGAATTTGCATAGAGTGATGTGATTATAAAATAAAGTTCAACACAGTAAATTTTTATCAAGTACAATTAATGAGTGTGTGTTTGAATAAACACAAGTGATGTTGTTTCAAAAATCCCAACATTTTCAGAGCCATACCAAACCCTATGGGAAATGTGGGGCAAGAGCTCTCCTTTTTGGCTCTGTCTCAAGAAGGAAAAAAAAAAAAAAAAAAAAAAAGAAGGTAAACTGCAGTAAACTGCAAATCTAGTAATTGGAAATTACTGAAAACAGCTCATTAGTCATCTTGTTGTCTGTTTCCACTCTGTCACAGCTTCAGCCAGAGCCATTAGCATGCAACACTGCACACATGCATTGAACACCTACAGTATGTGCTGGAGTCATGCTTGGAAGGCAGCCACAGGATCCTAGAAATTTCAAATTAAAGCATGGAACTGGAATGGAAACAAATTCTGTGAAATGAATGAAGAAGAAAAAGCTCTACATGATAAAATGCCTTCCTTGTGCTCATCCATCAGCACTTACCTGCATTATTACTTTCAGAAGAGTTCATGGCTTTGCTAGTACATGTATACATTTGTGTACATTTGTGAGAAGAGATATTTTGTGGGGGAGGGAGGTTTCAGCTTTTAGTTTATTGCTGTTTTTTGTTTTGGGTTTTTTTTGCCTTCCCCAGCTTCACATTTTGCAGACGCTGACACATCGCTATTTCTGGCCAGAAAAGTAGCCTATTGTCTTCACCCGCAGAAACAGTGCCAGGATCACTCTTCAGATTGACTAGCAGGGGTGCTTTG
Organism: Actenoides hombroni; assembly: GCA_024336885.1. Lineage (NCBI taxonomy): Eukaryota > Metazoa > Chordata > Aves > Coraciiformes > Alcedinidae > Actenoides > Actenoides hombroni. The sequence goes on along the minus strand of WUAM01000267.1, from coordinate 1,076,460 downwards.
AGAGCATTTTGGCTAAATCCTCTGTCCTTTCCTTTGGACACTCTCTACTTAACACGATGTATGGTGCAGAGCCTAGAAGTGTTGGAGATTTTTCGCCACCTCCCTCCCCTCTCCCCCTTGGTCTACTATGTGCATAATTAATTCTACTCATTCCCAATGAAATTTGTTTTCTCTTTCCAAAGAAGTCTCCTATCTGTCACCCCTTTTACCAAATCATCGATTCTGGATCCTATAGTTGCAAAGTATAGTACACTGCAATCTGCCTGACTCCTCTCTAAAGCATAGTAAAAATATCCTTCCAACTTTCACCATTGTTCTCTCTTCCTTTCCCATAAAGCTTTAGATCTGAGCAGTTTATGTCCTGCCAAACTTAGACATCTCTTGTCATGTTTTTATTGGGAAATGCTAGTACAATACAACTTAAGGCAGAAGGTAATGGGCTTCCAGCGAGGTTTGATAAATGCATAACTTAAAAGAACTTCTTTAACGTTCATTCTGTCCATAATCCAAAATCCTGGCCATTTGGGCTCAGTATTCTACATCCAGTGTGCTTAATGCTCCTAATGCAAAACTCAAAATAATATTATCCAGCTTTGAACTTCCAATCTCTAATTAGCATGGGACTCCCATAAACTATATTTCACAGCTCCAAGAAAGAAAAAAAAAAGGAAGATAATGTCTTCTTCTTCTTTATCACTAACACAAATTCACAGAATCCTCTCAATAGACTGATCAAATTCAGGTTTTAAAGTTTGGCATGACTGCTATTGGCTGGCAGCTCGAGAACATTAGGTCTCTGGTGGTTTGAAATATCCTAATTGTAATCCTAACTCATTAATGTACTGATTTTATTTTCCAGGAATGGTGTCTTTAGTAGGGTTTGTGGCTTTTGTTTTGGTTTTTTTTTGTCTGTTTTTGTTCTTCTTTTCTTTAAAAAAAAATTCCAATACTGTTTATATCTCTGCTGCTTTTACAATATGATCCTGCTCTCCTGTTGTTTGCTGAGTTAAGCAAACTGATTTATCCTAGACTTCTTTAATAACGTAAAGTCTGTGCAATTCTGTCTGCCCTAATTCAGTTTTCTGAGTGCTGTAAGCTTATCTCAGACTTCTATCCCTTGCAATTAAGCGCTCAGCTCTAATCAAACTTACTTGCAATTTAGGTTCTTGCTTTATCTTTTTAAAACCTCTTCAAAAGGATTATGAAAGTTGATTAACTTGCTGTAGACCTTCTTGGACAAAAAAATTATGAACCTTCAGATGGAAATAACAGGGGCTTTGAAAATCAGGCCAGAAGTTAATTATTCATTTCCATGGCATCACCACTGCAGGGGTGATGAGAATGATGATACCACAATTACATTCCAAACAAGTTTTACCATAATGGTCCTTATAATAATGTTTTTCCAATGTAGAACATCTAGTTTGAGTACTTTGCAACCTGATTGATAAATTTAACTTAAGATTTCATAGATACAGCAAATTTCCAGAGGGCAGATGCTCCACAATTTTATAAAATAGGGCCTCTCTGTGATGTTCCATTCTGGGAAACTAATTTGGAAATGTGGGCCACTAATGTGCAAGCAACTTCACACAGCATAATACTCATCAGTAAGGTCTATTGATCTGTCAGCCATACACAGCACGCAATTAGTTGAACATTCTCTAACCAGTCATTAGATGATCAGTAGAGACAGTATTTTAGCAGACACTCCAACAATCTTTTCTTCACTTCTTCTAGTAGATTGGTAAGTAGTTCATATATTGGTCAGCAGAGTAAAAAAAAACTAACAGCACCCCAACAAAACAAACACAGTAAAAAAGAGAAGTGAAAAATAACTATGTTGACTCCACAAATTAAGAAGGTTTTTTGTATTGTACAATACCCATGGATAGTTGATAGTTTTGCCCACACAATGAAAAAAATCCACATTGGGCAAGTATGACACTGAGAGCCTAAACAAAACCTTTGGTTTATTGCAACTGCATGCATAAAGACAAGCTCACTCTGAAAGCACTTTCAATGTCATATACTTAAGCTTATAAATTGTAGTTATAGTTAATGGTGCTGCTTACCTGAAATTTTCTTCTGGCTACAAAATACTGCATCCTCCTGATGACTTTTACAGCTGTTCGATGTGCTTCAGTTAATCTGCCAAGAAAGACAAACATGAACATACACCAATGAGAGGAAAAAAAGAAAAGAAAAGAAAAAAATCTTAAAGGAAGATGTTGACTCTAAGCACCAAATTCTAGAAATACGTTTTATGTCCACAATGCAAAATTGTAGCATAACACACTGTGTGTGCATGAGTATTTTGTCCTGTTGTTTCATCCTCTTGTATACTGTAGTTCTAAGTATAAAAAACTGATAAGTGAGACAATGAAAGCAGGTGTACAAAGATAATACATGTGGAGAGGATTAGAGAGGATTACTGTCAAGGCATACAACTGGCATCAGTTTGAAGAATGTGAAATGTTTTTAGAACCATGACTGCATTCCTTATTTTGCATTTGTTGAGTGTTTGCCCATGAACATTATTGCAGAGAAGTCCTTTAAAAAGTACTTTGAATTGTCTAGGAAGGAAAGAAAAATTGAAGTATCACATCTAAAAGAAAAATTAGCATAACATACCCTCTCAACACACACATTTGTGTGTGCATGTGGCTGTCAGTACTGCTATTCAAACACACAACTGGACATATTACAACTTAGCAATATCAATTCACCCAGAGGATACTGTATTTGCAGAACATTAATTGTGCCACTTGGCTGGCAATTAATCACCACACCCTCTTATGTACGGTGCATTTTGAAGAGGTGAACAGGAAGCAGGAATATGGCAATTATAAGAACAAATATTTTATATAAGGACTGATTCCTTCCCTGTGGACTTTTTCATTCATCAAAAATAAGTGAACTAAAGAAAACAAAATTTTCCTTCTGAGGAAGCGGCATTTATTAAGAAATCTATGTTCTATTCAGACATCTCTTTGACATGTGATGATAACCCTAGGAAAGCCTGCCAGACAGTTTCTCAAGTCTCCTGAAAACCTAATCTGCCACCCCTTCCCAGTGTAACTGACTGGGGAAAAGGAAGTACTGGCTAGGCCACCTACTTGGATGACACAGTTTAGAGATGAAGCCTTTAAAAAGTGGAAAAATTAGAGTGTATTATTTAAAGTAAAGTAAATAAAAGCTAAATAAACAAGGACTGTATTTAAAAGCTAACATTATTTTTGATTTTTATAATTTCTCTTTGAGAAAATCAGTGCTTCTGACTGGGTGAGATACCATAGTCACGGGAACATGTTTTTTAAAATAAGCTTTCAGTAGCTTTTTCTTACTTTTTCTATTTCAATTTTAATATTAAACACATGCACAAATATATGTGAAACTCAGGTGTCTATACTACATATATCCTTACATTTCATGTGTCTGTGTATATTCATGCACATACCCATATATATACATTCACACATGCAAACACACAGAAGACTATGCAGGGTGAGCACTATTCAAGAACTACACATTGTTGTATACCATCAACAGCATTGTTAAGTACAAATCTTTGCATTTGTGTAAGCCCATCATAGGAATTTAAGAAGTGTCACTGATGGACTACCCATAGTTTAGCCTATAGGACCTTTATTATGGTGAAAAAAAAGCTCTCAGCTTGACACTCAGGGCCCCAGCTGGGCTCCTGTGGCTGGTGACTAGAAAGGAGACAACATTCTGCTTGTAAATGGCACATACTTCATAGAGAAATCTTTGTCTTTCAGGCCATAAGAGTAAAATATATACATATTAATTTTTATGACCAGGAAAGAATCACAATTTAAAGCTTAGGGTTTAGTTTATGTCCCTCGTGTACCAGTTAAGATAAAAGCTTGAAATTATTCCCCGGCTCTAAATGATGTGAGACTTCATATATATACGTAAGAGGGTTTTTTTAGGATAATCCATATGAGATGATTCATGCATTGTTTAACCAGCCTCTAATAGATAAGCTTAAAGAAGCCAAAGATGGAAACAAATCAAGGCAGTAATTTCCTCCCAATTCACCTCTTTCAGCAGAAATCAGTGCTACAGAACAATTTCCAATGTGTTAACAAGTTTAAGTTGAGGCTGAGTCCTGGAACTTTATGCACAGTTGAACAGGCCTCATTCTTAAAGAGAAAAGTTATTTATTTGTGAAATACAGCAAGGAAAACCACCCAACTAAAATTCAAAAGCACTTTATGTTGGCCTGTTCCAACTGGTAAAATTCACAGCAATCTCACAGGGAGCCAGTTTTGAAAAAGGAGTAAGTTACTGTTCAGTAAGTTACTGGTGGTCACTAGTATTAAACTGAGAAACAGAAAGACATGAAACCTGTCTCTAACAGAAAAAAGACAGCATGAAAAGTTGCAAATCCATAGACTATATGGTTTTGTTATCATAATTGCCTTAATAAGTCCAGAAGGAGCATAGAAGCTCTAGGTATTAGAGAGCAGCTCTCGATGAACTCCTTGTTCTGCATAGTAAGCAGAGCTGTCATCTTGATGGGGGGTTGTGGCAGTGTGGCTGACTGTCATCCTATATGTTTTTGGAGATTTTAGCTGATTTTCATAGTTTCCTAGCACTGATGTCCAGAATTTACAATTATAGTTATTACTGGCCAGGTTACTGTTAACTCTGTATTTAGCCCAATACATTTATCCTGCTAAACGTTGTATTTTAGCCCGAAAGCTTGGATTCAGCAAAACCCTTTCAACCTTGAGGGTGTCAGTCTGTTACACGCCAGAAGCATACAACAGGAGAGAACAAAAGGCAAGAGATGCTTTAGGTCATGCTTTAGCAATGCTCAACAGAAACACAACATTGCTTGCGGGGAATATCCTAGATATTTTGATAGGCGCAACTCATGAAACAACCCAGGGGGGTTGTGGTGGGCACCATGCTTGCACACTCTTTTCCATGTGGCATTTTTTACTGACAGAAAGCAGAAACAGACAGTTCATCACAGGTGTTATGGTGACTAACTCCAATGGAGCTTTAGCTACTTTCACACCTCTAGCTCTCAAATGAAGTCAGTGGGACCTGAGCACTTGCTCAAAGTAAGAATATGGGTGAGTGACCACACCTCCACCCCATGAAAGCAGCCAAGATCTCCTACCACTGTGCAGCAGAGGGCAGTGGCACACGTACACTATGAGATGCTTTCCAGTATATTACAGTATTTTTTTTAATTGTTTCAAAGCTTTACCCATAAAGCCAAGTATAAACACTAGTTCTCATAACAATGGGGTCCATGGTGATGTGGGATGTTGTTATTGCAGGGCTTGGGTTTTGTGTATGTTTTGCTCAAAATAATATGATTAGATTTTTATTGACAGCGGCATACTTTCTCATCTTTCAAGCTAAATAATAGATAAGAAGATTTTGTTAAAACCTGCCCCCAAAGGAATGTGAAGAAGAATAAAATGACATGTGAACGGAAGTGATCAGAGATTTGGAAAGTTATGAGCACATAAAAAAAAATAATTATGGAAAATTGTAACAACTGTAACTATAATGATACCCTGAAATGTCCACTGAAATAACATATACTTGGATCCATAAATGATACTGACATAATCTATAACTATGTCTTCAAGGAGGACCCAAGCCTCAGACCTGTTTGCAAACCAGTATGTGTTCCTTACCTTTCTGTTAAGTGATTGCTCAATAGGATGCTCAGTTTCAAAAGCCGTCAAACCTATCCTTAATTACTGTGAGTTTTTCCTAGTTGGGACTCCTGGGCTGCCATACCAATGTGTTAAGGCAAGGAAAAAGAGGAACAGATAGAGAGGGCTTGGAACATGTATGTTAACTAACAAGCAGTCCCCACCCTGATCCAATGTTGAATAACTCTCTGGCAACTGTTCTAGTGGCTGAGGGGGAGAGAGGGGCCCCTCTTTGCTGGCTGACTCAGCCTGCCTTCCCCTCTGCAGGTTTTGCGCATGCCTATGCGGCTGCAGAGGCCAGCAGGATGGCTGTGTGCCAAGGAGGCACTGCAGCCCCAGGTTTGTTCCTCTGCTAGTGGCTCAGAGAGCACTGTGAAAAGTCACTACTTTTAGCTTAAAACACTTGCATGCATTTAAGACTTTTTAAACTACAGCAAGGCAGTAGCCTAAGCCAAAAAACCCAAACCTTTTCAGCTGAAAATAATTGAACCAGAGGAGGAAAGAGAGATGGTCAAATCCAAAGCAACTCTGAAAACTACCCATAGGGATTTTTTATTTCTTTTATTTTTATATACCACTCTGTTTATTAATGGCTTGTGTTGGCCAGTTCAGTCCTACTCATTTTCTTCTTTTGTATGGAGTGCATTAACTTTCAGCCTAATACGCTTTGGAACAGTCAGAGAGTATCTTAAGTGAAAAGCAGTTATGGAAACGGACCCTAAATCCAGGCAAAGTTACAACTATTCCAGGCTATACTGAGGCATGCCTCAAGTCTCCATACAAGCCCGTTATCAGTGTGATGCACCTTTCAGTCTAGAAGCATTTTTTAATCATTAGACTTCACTGCAGTGTAGAAAAAAGGGGAAGGATTTTATTCAGGCTAGATACAGATAGTGGAATGAACATTCCAGGCTGATTTTCTTGCTGTTTATTCAGGTGTTGCAAATTAGAAGAATTAGTCAGTTTAACATAACTACTTTGATCATGAACTATGGAAAATAAAGTCCGCTTCAGCAAGGTCAATTATAGCTCTCTGTCCCAATTTGCAAAACTAGATTGAGGATACATGCTTCCAGTACTTGGATTACTGCTAAGTTTCATTCATTTGTTACATTTTGATTGCTTAGCAGGAAAACACATATAAAGTCTCTCTAACTATTGTGTTACTGATCATTGGATAATGTTGTAACTCCTGCCCAGAATAACATACAGCATCATCTATTCTGGAGTTGTTCGCTTGACTTTAGCTTCTAAGCCAACACAAACAGTGACCAGGTCAGTGATGGCAACCGCCATGCGAAGAAGTTCTTTGAGAAGCTCACTCCTCCATCTGCCTATTTGTTTTCCCATCACATCTGATTAAGAATATTCATTTTCTAGCTTTGTTTCTGGGAAATAACTTTGCTTCTCAGTCATAACTGTAATTTTTCTCACGTACAATTATCTTAAATGAGATGATATTTTATTAGGTAAAATATAATGCAAGCCTTATTTGCACTGAAAGCATTAGCAAAATCAATACAAAATATTAAATGTTTGCATCACAGCGTACCTTTTGGTCTCCAGATGCACATATCATACGCTGCTCACTTTCGGAGGTGAGATTTTTTTGTTAAACTGTAGATTCTACTGTTACTGATGGGCAGTATTTAGCACCTATATTTCAGTGGAGCTAAACTGTGTAATTATCTTGTCATATGGATAGCATGCACCAATAAGTTGTTGGGGAGGAAGCAGGGTGGGGAAAATAGAAATCACAAAAGACATAAAATTAGAGATTTTTTTACAGATAGGTGCAGCAGTTAGTCCATATGCGGTCACATGCACTATGTGGACCTTCTATTAGTGAATACAAGTGGAGAGAGATGGTTCTCTTCACAAGAACTGTAAAGAAAAGAAGCCTATATAATGTGCTTTAAATACTGAGGGAAGTTACAATGTCCAACTGAAAAAAAAATCTTCCTACCAATAAAATAAAGCAAAATTAGTACTGCCTTCGGCTAAGCAAAGACAGACATAATGCCTCAAGCCTTCTAAAGCACTGGAGTTCAGAGAAGGTTTCAACTTGAATCTGACATGCAAACACCTAGAAATGTCAGGCAATGATTCTGATTCCAGAGGTCACCCCAAGCCAGGAACAGCAGAGAAGTACAATGTAAATTTAACAGGTTTCCAGTCTTGTAACATTTCATCAATGTCTTGTGAAGAACAGATACATCTGGAGAATTTCCACCACTTACATGAGGGAAATTTTATATGATGCCATTTACACAGAAACCTGAGAACCTTTCAGAAAATGTTGGCACAACTTTATTTCTAATCACAATCCCACCTTAAACCTGCTTCTTATCTATTCTAACCATATCCTTATCTGAACCTGTTCTTGTCAAGATTATGTTTGGCTCAAAACTGTAAAGAAATTCAGATTGGCTTCTCTCAAAGCAGAGCATCCCAGAGGCCTTTTTGGCTTCACCAAGCTCTGCTGATAGCCTCAATTTATGGAGGAATGATGTAGATTCTGCATATTCATCATCATCACGTACAGTCCCAAGCAAAGCAGGAAGGAGTATAGAAGTGACATGTTCTTGAGTGACTGCATTCTGGCATCTGGTTATTTTGCTGAAGATTTTGTGGCATTTTCTATCTCCATCCATCATCATAAACACTGCTGCCGCTCTGAATTCATTCCAGAATGCAATTGCTTCTACTTCCACTTGTCTCTCTAACCTGGCTTTCCCTGAAGTGAATGAGAAAGAAAGCAGATATCCCACAGCGGTGCTCCTAGGGACTGGGGCAGGGAAGGCAGATACTGCAGGGACAGAAGCACAGCTCTGAGGAGAAACTGTTAGAAGAGGAAGAACTAGGACATCACTCAAAGGGAGCAACTGGCAAGACAATATATTGCAAAGGAAATGCCACTGGGAGGACCAGCAGTGCAGAGTGTTTTCTTGATGTTGTCCATGAACAGAACAAAAAAGTAGAAAGCTCCTGAAAATAATCAGAGGTAGATGTAACCTGCTCACTGAATGTGATTTAATGAGGAAGAAAACCCCTTGAACTTTGAGTTGTTTTTCTCAACCCTAGACGGAGTTTTCAGTTACAAGTTTGTTCTGTAATTTTACAAAGTGGGTTTATTGAGAAAGTGGGAGAAAAGCTCTGTGTTAGTCCCTTGCTAATTAAAATGCATAATTAAAATGAGTAATTAAGCTTACTACAGAATGCTCTTGTGTCTGGGAGCCCAACTGCCCTTGAACAACAATTCATCTGCTGAACTGTCTCTGAGAACTAAAGTAACCATTGGATATTTTGGTTACATCTTTCCTCTCTGTTTTGTTGGCAGCAAAATAAAAGTGCCTGGTCTCTTTTCTGCCATTTTATTTCTTGCATTCTTCCTGCAGTGTCAGAACAAACAAGATGATGTCATAGGGATGTCTTTTCAGTGTGGAAATACGAACACAGACAGTTTCTCTCCCTCTTTTTTTTTCTTCCCTGAGCAAACGGCTTCTAGAAATTGCCACAATAACTTTCCATATTAGAGCTGTACCATGACTACTCCTGGTCCTAGGATAGATGAAATGCTTTTGTCTCCACACCTGTTCTCATTTGATAGAAAACAAGTGCTAGCCTTCTTGGAGGTGGACAAATGCTGACAATGTCATATTTTTACCCCAAATACTACAACAGTCACTGATCCTAGAAGACAAAGTCATTTTTTTCACTTCTCTCTCCTTAAGACTTGGTCTTCATGAATTCACCTTTTAAAAAATGCCAAGAGAACCAAATGCTAGCTAGGAAACGTCACTGCAGAGACAGCCATCACCAAGCTCAAACAACCTCCCAGCAGAGGAGATGCCTGTTTGGAATTCGACTCGCCCTCACAGCAGTGGAACGGTACAGCCTTATTCGGTGGGCTCTGATTTGCTCATTTTAAAAAATGCTGCAACCCAAATTAATGAACTTCAAGACTTCATTTTCCTCTTCACTGTATTCAGCATTTATGGGAACAACGTGGTGTTGTTAATATACACCAATGACTGAGCACTGTATTTATGCCTCAGTGATTTTCTGTCATGAGAATATAATGCCTGGCAAAGACTGATTCTCTGAAATACCAGTTTGTTTGGGGTCATTAATCTTAATTCCTATCTTGCCTGAATAGGAACTGGATAACAGTCAAGCCAGGGAATAGTTCTGAGAACTAAAACTTCAATGGCTTTTTGGCTACCCAAGGCTTACATTTCTTTAAAAAAATATGCAACTAATTAATCTGCACCACGTACTAGGGAGAGACCCTGTGGAATGGAGCAAAATGATTCTTGTGGTTTTAAAAAACAAAAAACAGTGGCTTTTGGCAGGATCTTTCCTTAGTAGCTTTTGTGATTTAATAGTTACAGCAGGGGCTATGGAAACACAACTCCTGGGTTCTTGAACTGATTGATTTAACTGGCCTCTGTCTCTCTGGGTGATCTTTACCAAGTTCTTTCACCTGGCTATGTTCTAGTTTATATGTCTATAAAGTAAGTGTAAAACCTGTCTAGAGTAGTGGAGGTGTCATGAGACTTAATTCACTAGGGATTTCAAGGCAATTAGTGGTTCCAAATGAAGAATGATTTACAGAATGATTTTGCAGAACAAAAGAGTAGTGACAATATGTTTCTCACCTAATGATAGTAAGGAATAAGGGAGAACGATCTGCAGGCAAGGGGTAAACTGCCATGCCACTGCTCTGTAAGCAGAGGCTCCCTCTCCTCTCCTAAGCACCTGAGCAACCTGTTTGGGAATTAGTTCCCCATTCACTAGATACTCAGCAATGCAAGACATCCACAGCATCTGAAGCCAAACAGGACCATTAGATCATGAACAAGACCTGCTTGGCAGTGCAGGAGATTGCATTTCACACAGCTGCCCTTGACCTGAGCCAAGAACCTTGTGTAGGACTAAAGTAACTTTCCAGAAATGCATCTGGCGTTGATATAAAGGCCTTTATAGAATGCTAAAAACTGCTTTAGTTTTTATTTAAAATCGTCAGTATTCAACTTCTAGGCTCCTTTCTCCAACTGGAGTAGCAGCAATTTTAGCCTTTTCCCTCCCTGTCATTCTCCCAGGGACCTTCAACAGTGCCGGTACACTGCCTCTGGCATGGCAGGGAGACCAGGCTCTGGCATAGGGAAGAGAAAGTACCATTCTCAGGGGAACTGCAAGGAGAGACTGAAATCCTAAAACATTTTTATCATTATTTTTCTGCCTCTAGTTTAAGTCATGCTAACAGCAATTACAGAATGGAAATGGTTAGACTGGCAAGAATGGAAGATGAAGGGAAAGGTCTGTGTGTGGAAGGATGAGAAAAGGAAAAACAGCACAAAAATCCCTGTGAGGATGGCAGGTGCTTGTGGGACCTACACCATCAACATCACAGCACATTTGTGAGCAGTTTTTGAAGACACCCAACTCAGGAACACAAAGGAACAGATACAGTCAGGAACTGCCTCCACCTATATTGAAAAAGGACTCCAGCCACTAAAAGATTATGGTTGAAAAATACAGAACAGGGCTGGAGTCTTATGACACCCTCATAAGAAGACAGAGTACAAAGAATAAATCCTAATGACTCCCAGAGGTAGGAAAGGACAGAGAGGTAAAATAATCCAATCACTGTCAGCTCCCAAAGGCAAAATGGTTCAGTGGCATATGGTTCCCATCATGAGGAGATCCCAGCAGACACAATGAACTCAATAGAGCATTACTTGGTCCTCTGCAAGAAATCCCGAGCAGCCCACCTGGATATGTGCAGCTGGGATACAGGCATAGTGGACAGACTGCTTGAGTACACACATCTTCTATTTGTGAGTACATGATTATGGCAGTGTGAAACCAGTGAAACTAGCCATTTTAATATTAAATCCCCTTTCCATCCCCTAATGTCTGGTATTGAGTTTTGCTGCACAACAACCAGCTTATACCAGCAGAAAAGATTCTTGAAAGCTAGCTCTAAAATTGACTTACTATCTGAACACCTTCGTATTTGCCTTTCAAAGGTCTTGTCAAAACCACATATATTGTCACAATGGCCTTACAAACTCCCATCATCAAGTCATAGCTCACTTTTGATCTCCACCACCAGTTTCTACAAACCCCTATGCCAAGAAAGAATATTGCTTTGCCATTAAAGGAGATGGTATTTCAAAACCAGAAAAAAAATCATGATCTTCCTTTTTAAAAAATTTTAAGTGTCCATAAACTATTTCGCAGACAACAGTGATCATATCACAGAACCTCATAGAGAAGTTTGTGTGGCCACAGACACTTACTCTTTTTCCACCTTGTATTTCATGTAAGACTGTGCGTAAAAATCTTACAGGCCTCACTTGCCTAATACTGAAAATATGTAGTGCCTCTCAACAGTTTACTACAGAAATAACTATCTTGCTAAAAATTGCAAGCATCACTTGTGCAAAACTATCACTGAAACCATAAGTTTTGCTGAGCTATTTATCTCAAGAGATTTCATTTGCTCATTGAGAAACAGCTTTCTGTTCAAAGATTGGGTATTTTTTCTTTACCTTCAGGAAAAGATGCTATCTCTTGGCATATTTTTTTCTGGCAGACCTTTAGCTCTGCAGTAGATGAACAGAAGGAAAGTGTTCATATACTAGTTGCTTGTGACTTACTATTAAAGATCAGGGAAAATTCTTTTTTCTAAGTAAGTGAGGAAATCTGTGCCTTCATGCTCTGGGGAATTCTGATTTTCCTGTCTTTGTTTCCACCCTAACTCACAGGAAAAAATATTTTAAAAGTCTTTATGAAACAAAGAATTCAGAAAGTATTTGAGCCTGAAATGATAATATCTTTAATTTTGACCCATTTTAATACACATCTGTTTCCAAAAAAGGAAATACTTTATCCTCTTATAAAATTAATACATTGCATCTGGTTTATGCCCTTTCTCCTCCTAGTAACTGGGACTCTACTCTGAAGACATGTAGTCTACACTGCATCATCTGATACAGAATGAAGACTATATACTATAGAGAAGATGTAAACTTGCTACGAGTCCTATGACACGGTAGATCATGCTGGGCAGATCCGATTCAAATATTGGTATGGACTTGATTTTTTTTCAATTTTCCACTAACCAGAGTGTTCTGAACTGTGCCTAAATCTTTGTTTTAATTCTTTCTGTTATAAAATAAAATATAAAATAAAATTAATAAAAATCCCCCCCCTTGAAGTTTTCTCATGGAAATCTGCATTTTAAAGTATTATTTTTCCTCTCGAAATATCATCAGCTCTATGTTCACTGAAAGTTATTAGCAAATGAAGATCTGAAAGAAGCAAAAGATAGCCATATAGCATTGAGTCCACATGAGCTGATCTAATTAACAGAATAATAGCTATTCATATCAGTCCTTCAAAGTCTCAACCTTTTGGTTATTGACTTATTTGTGTGTTTTGTTTGGGTTTTTAAAATTGTGTCTTGAGGATGGCAGTACTGCAATTAAAAGTGTTTCTAAATAATTATGCACTCAGTTAGATGGGTAGCCACCTGAATTGCTGTAATCAGAACATTTAATACAAGCAACTAATTATGTCATCAATGCTAAAGGCTGGTTTTATGACCTAGATACAGAAATATGTTCAAACAAACAAACAAAACAAAACAAAGGGATCTTTATTTCATTTGACACATTTCCACTGATTGTTCTCTGACAACAATCTGATAACTCCTCATGGAAGTCCTACATAAGAATGAAAAAATATTCAAGGAATAGACACATAGATGTTACCTCAAATTAGCTCTACCTTGTCCTTGAACAATTGGCTTTGTTCTGGATCTGAAGGAATTTACCACAGAGATGAGGCAGCAGCTCAAGTATTCACATACTCAAGCTTAAAATTTCAGCTCTCAAAAATGTGAAATAGTTCATGACCATCTGTCCATTTGAAGCTGAAATAAGGACATGTTTCTCCTCTTCCAATATACTTGTTATATAGAAGTCTCCCAGTTTCCTTCCATCCTCTAACTCACTATGTTGAACAGATTTGATAATGAATTACAGGTTTTGTTTTCTACAAGTTCATAAATATATAAACTTCAAGCCCATTCCAGAAGAACCTGACACAATTTAACTTTTTTTGCTTGGAAATTATGCAAACAGAAATTATGCAAAATCTGAGGCTTGGCATAGATTCAAAGCAAAATCACTTGAAACACTGTAATTTAATGTGAACTTAGTTCAAAAATTTCAGTTTGCCCAAACCTGAAACTCAAAGCAAACCTCAGGGCAGAAGAGTAAACCAGAACAGATAGAAATCAACAAATGTTTACACAACACTCCATGAATTAACTTCACATGACATGAAGCAGAGGCTGACAAAACAAGAATCAGACAGGAATGTTTTTTTTAACACAATCTACTTCATTCACATTATATAAAAAACAACAGTTCATCTCTCCTATTATCAGCCTTCTCAACCATGAAGCCTCACTAATCTCAAGTTTTAAGCTCTTCTCCCCTTCTTAAAATTCATATTATCATCACTTCAATCTTTCTCAAATTTTCAAGCCCCATGCTCTAAGAACTATAGAGGAAATAAAGCCATTTTATAGTAACCAAAAACATCTTTAAATTTGTTCTCAGTAGAACAATCACATGCATCTAAGAAACTAGTGAACCAGTTGAATCTGAGTGATAGTTGATAATTTCCCTGACTTATATAGTGTCACAAGTGATAATCAACTTAATCTGATTCTATCACTTATCTGAAGTAAAATACCTTCCTTCAAGGGAACAGAACTAAGCAAATAGTTCATAAATACCAGGGTGGGTTTTTTTTTTAATTCTTTTTGTAGTTATTTTTGGTCAAAGAGATGTACAGTTTCAAGCACAGAGCCTTTAAAGCAGCTCTTTCTCTGTTAGAAACAGACACCAGAGAGTCCATTCCATTCCCAGCTACCAAAATTGTCCACGTAAGCCTCAGTAACACACACACCTCAGGCCTCTTAATTTCTGCAGACTATACGAGATTAAATGGAAAATAAGAAAATAACATTGGCAACCATGCATATTTGTACATTAGGATATGTCTATGCTACATCTGTTATTAGCTCCTATGCATTATTACTCTAAAAACCACTCATGACAGAATGAGCAATATTCCACTGAGGACATTTATCAGAATTGAGTTACATATTTTCAACGCATCATGAATTTTATAATATAACATGAGCGAGCACATAATTATTTGTTAATTCAGAATGTAAGGAACAGGGATATAGCAGGAAAAATATTCACAGAATTGTGAAAAATTATTTTTATCTAACAAACCAGCACATAAAATACCTATCCACCTAGGATTTGTTTAAAGTCCTTCTTCAGATCTCTTATTTCTAACACATTCCTTTTTCTCCTACTTTTACCTTACTTACAGAGAAAAGATCCTTGGCACCTGAGGCTCTGTCATTCTCCTCTCATCTAGGTTTGCTCCACTTTGTATGGAGTACCTAAATATTCACCAAGCCAAAGAATGAAAGCAACTCTCTAGACCCACAGTTAAGGCATTTGCTGACTGATGAGAGAAGATTGTTGAAATCCCTGTCTCTGTTTGCTTTCAGAGTGGAAGAGCATGAATGAGATGCTGGGTTTTTGCCTCCAAATCCAGAATATTCTGTGATCTGGTGGTGGGGCATGCTTCTGGGGAACAACACAGTCAGATCCCTTCAAACTGAGGAAATAATTGAATTTAAGCCTCTCACAATATGTATCCATCATGTTATTAAAAGACAGAAGGACACTTTCTTTTCTAGGAGCTTCCTAATACTAATCCTCTGCTATTTTTGCACGTCTGCAGGAGAAAAAGGTTTCTTTTTGAGTATTATTGATATTATCTCTGCATGTTGTTTTTTCACTATCTCAGGTCACATTGTGGAACTGCAGTTTTCTGCTCTTGGCAGCCATAGCATTAAACTCTGAAAGTGTTTACACACCTACACACCTCTCCTACACCTTCAAGTATAGTTTATAGAAGTGCGTAGAGGAGGAGGAACTAGATAACTTTCCAAATGACTGATGAGAAATACCTGCACACGCTAAGATCTGATCAAAATTAATGAGGGATATGATTCTGCAAACCCACATCTAAGTATTTCCATACATGACTTATTTCGTTCAACTACATGGGCTGCAGACAGGTATCAAGCTACATTCCAAATTAACATTGGCAAAATGGTACCCTAATTATGCAATTAAAAATGGTGTTGGTGGAATGCTCTTCAGTGATTTATCCTTACTATTTTTGCATGTCTGGAAAGCAGGACAAATACTCTCGACAATGTATGCTGTCAGCAACACATACTGCTCTGTTATGCCTTAGCTGCTGACCACAGAGCTGATCCTATACCTGAGTAAGGAGCGCAGAATCTCTCAAGCAGTAATAGGCAGCTGGTATCATCCTACAGGATTTTTACTATTCCACCTCATCAGCTATAACTTGCTGATCTATATTACATACATTCATTTTATTCACAAGAAAGCTGGACATTTTGGAGACATACATATATGTGTATAAATAAACACACTTAATTCACTTGCATGAGTTAAAGCTGTTTAGTAACTTTCAGAAAATAAATAAATACTCATTAAAGTACATGTATAGTTTTAGATTATGAGCATAAATATGGAAAAATACAAATGTAATTTATAAGCTCAAAATAGTCTCAACAGTGATTTAGCTATAGTTTTAATAGCATGAAAATGACTAATTTAAGGTCAAGAGTAATTTAGTTTTGACTGACTTGGCAATCCTTTGTTCTCTGGGTCATGTAAGTGTTGAGTAAATTATAAACCTGTAATTCTATCCTGAGGTCAAGGGACTTCAGAACAGATTCGATATATAAAGTTCTTCCAAGGCCAGTACCCCCTAAACTGTGTTTATGAGTTCACTGAATTAATAACTAATAGAGTAATATAATATTAGCAGAGGTGAAATTAACCCTTTCAAAAAAAGAGTATGATCAACTGCAGGATTTTTTCAGTAAGGGACAGAAAAATCAGACGTATCTGTGAGAAGCCAAGTTTCTACAGAGTATTGAAAAGATAACAGGAATGTAAAAAGGTATCTGATTTCAGGAACAAAATCAGACTGCATCATTAACATTATTTGGGATAATCCTGTGTTTGTGGAGCAAAATCTATTACCTTGATATCTTATATGGGGGGAAAATAAATGAACTAACAACTACTCTGACAGACTATATAAGAAGCATAAATATATTTTAAAAATTCAGCAACTGCTCATTTACTTCAGGCTTTTCTTTGTCCCCTAACATTTGCCATTGAAAAACTGAGGTGTGAAGTAAATTAAGATGTTTTCCGTAGAAGATTTAAGGGTGCATTATAGCAGCAGTTACTAATTTTGAACCTTTTAATGTTTCCAAATGAAAGTCATCACACTACTAAAAAAAATGCACCATAAATCCCAAACACACATCCTGGACTATTCTTTCATCACTATGCAAACATTAAAGTTAATGACCCTCAAAGTGTTTAGGGTTATTTCGTCTGCCCAATGTCACAGTCCTGAACTCATTAGTAGAAGGCATATTCAGATTAGCCTGTTCAGTTCTGATTTAAAAGAAAATCAAAAATAATCACAATTGGAAATCTTGAAATCATTAGGAATAACTTAGTGTTTCCCTCGAGCAGTCCTGTGAAAAGTTACGAGTAGGTTCCCCCATCACCAAGGCTGTAGATTTTATGTGAATATGACTATCTCCTGGTACTATTGGAGTATCAGGAGATGTTTGTCCCGACAGTCCTTGGCTATCTCCTTCCACTGCTTTCAAATTCCTAGCAAGAACACCAACTCCACTGTATGCTTTTCCATTTACAGTAATTCCTGTATAAAAATCCAACATTTGGTTAGATTAATGATCAATAAGCACACACCAAGGTTAAAGAAATATCAGCATCAGAACTAAAACTGCAACAGCTCTTACCACAATGGATGACAGCATTTGACCTGGTCACACAGTAGGAACCAATTTGCAGAAACAGAATCATAGCTGTTTGGTAAATAACAACACAGGAGCATATCCAAAGACCACTGGATATCACAGAATATGTTAAAGTAGCCTTTCTCTTGCAACTTCAAGGGGCAGGTTTTTAATAGATATTAAATTTACAAGCCAAAATTCAGACAGGTGTTCCACAATCATCTTAGAGCAAGCTTTGACCATGTCCCCTTAGGGGAGGCAGTCTCCCTGCATGGTCAGAAGATCTCACTGCCTCCTTACATCTGGGACCTCACAGCTGCACACTGACTCTGGTGAGGCTATCAGTTTGTCAGAAAACTGATCCTGAAGGAGAGGAAAACCCAGCATTTTCTGTTGAATAGATTCCCTGAGTAAAATCACCTTTACAGGGCAGGAGACAGCAGTAGATGGTGGAGGACAGACAGGGGAAGGAGGAAGAGGCGGTTTGCAGTAGCTCAGTTGTAGACTGGTTCAAGTTGGCAAGACACATACACACTGTCCTAATGCTTAGGGTCTACCTGCTATGTTTGGTGACAAAGGTTTTTTGTGTCAAAATGTGCATTTCCAGACAGGGTAACTAAATAAAAAGAATGCTAGCACAAAGCAAAACACTCCTAACTGACTAAACTAAATCAGCATCAATTTATAAAGGCCATCACTGTTTCAGGGCCTTGAGGACACTATTAGGCCTTAGTGGCCCTGACCACCCTCACCTGGGCCTCCTCTCCTTGCGCTCTTAACCCCCATTTCAGCCCGGACCCTGCCAAAACTATTCTCTAGGTGCATTTGTCTCTGGTCCTGCCTCCTGGATGGACCTCAGACACACATTGTAGCCTTGTCCCCAGTCCTGTCTCCCACCCTGTTTCCTTTGGGTCCTCTCTCTTTCCTTGTCTATGGCTGTTGACTGACCCATCATTAGCTCCCACATCTGCCTTCTGTTTGGACCCTGAGGGTCTATGCCTTGTTGGTGAGCACACTGCTCATGCTTGAGCCACCTGTAGACCCCTAGCTTGCCCTCCCTTAGGGAGCAGCCAGACCTTGCTGCTCTGTTGCACACTATACTAATACAATCTAATTGGGTTGTAAGATGGAAGTACAGAAAATTTTTATACTTGGCTTTGTTATCACATAGTTCTTAACGCTTTTTGCATATATCATGGTCCTGCTCATTCTCAGTCACCTACTAGTTATGTACTGGAGTTATGTTAAAACTCTACCAAAGCTGTTTCTTTTTCTTTAAGAGAAGCAGTTGTCTCTCCCCTCCTCAGGCTCATTAAGCCAATTCACTGCACTGACATGACAGAAACAGTGCATAGGTTTTGTCAGATTAGTTTTAGGCTGATGTAGCTATCTGAACTGGCTCAGAACAGTATCAAGCAATGATCAGTAGAGGAGGGAGGAAAAAGGTGTGCAGCAGGAGCAGGCCCTGCTCCTGTCAGTAGCCGTGAGCTGTCATATTGTTGGCTCAGTCTCAGGCTGAATTATTACTTCAATTCAGCGACTCTGCATGCTACAACAGGCATTTAACAGCTTGTGAACAAACAGGTGAAGCTTGGCAAGTTTGAGAACCACCAAGTGTCTTGTAACTGCATCTGTCAGGGAAGGAGGGCAAATGAGCAGTGAAACCAGCCCACATTGATTTGAGAATGAGAGTACTTCAATTTGCTGTCTGTAAGCTTATTTATATACGTGTTGTTTACATTACACTCATGGCCTTGTGCTAAACTCAAGGCTGCTGGCAGGTTTCTAGATGAGGGACTTAAACTCAAGTTTAGGTTTTAACAACATCAGCAGGAGATGGGCAAAGGCTTAATTCAAGGACTCAGAGCTGGGTTCAACTTACATAGCAAATCTCCCTTCAAATACCCAGTGAGTAGCAACCTTTGACTGTTCACTGTGAAAAGCAATAGGTTTGAGTGGATTATGCACGGGACAGAAAATTTAATAATTAAAGGCAGAGGATATCCCCTGTAACGCACAGAGTTCTTACAGTTGCAGTCCCTGTGATGTTATCTAATGCCCATCAAAAGTATCTCCTTAGTCCTTGGGTTTCTTCACTTATCAGTACTACAGAAGAAAATTTCTGTTTGCTAACATTTTAGATTTTTCCTGCATTTTAGATGAAAGATGTTTTCTTGGAGACACCGAAAGAAATTTATCTCTTCTGCCATTTCAGATACTATATGCTGTATGAAGAGAATACACTGTATTGTATATTTTCTATAAAAACATTACATTTTGAACTTCCCTGGGACCATGTATATAAATATTTGTACATGAAATTATATGTTAGCTTTGAAATTTATGCCATCCATTTCTGTTAATGTTCTAAAAGTATTTGTTCAGGCAAATGAAATTGCAATAAAATATTTTACTACAGATCAGTCAAAGGTTCTCACAACTTTATCTTCCTAAAAAACAATATTTAAAGCTATAAAACAGAGTTCCATTTCAGATATCTAAGAGGCAAATTTAACCAGCCTGATTTGATTAATACCAACTAGATTAACATTTATTTTTAAATGCTGACATTTAAGATGAAAGATGGTCAAGATGTAAGCAAAATGCTTTTCTAACATATATGATTCAATTTTGTTTTCTAGAAACTTATACTGTTAGAGGCAAATTGCCTAGGCAATACATGGGGGGTTATGTGCATATTTCCTATTGCCAATAACAATAATGAGAGCATACTGGGTTGCCCAGCACACAAAGCTTCAAGTATACAAATTGTTAATAAATCCGACTCCTCACAAAACAGAAAATTAATGCCATATTCAGGATGATGGGTGGTCCAAGATATATTTTCAAACATAGTCCTTTGAGTGTCCCAACACCTTAATCATAAACTCAGCAGCCATCTGGCAACTCCCAATGGCTTACCACCCACCGTGGAAACCTCCTGGGTAGCTGAGTAAGAGCCCTGTTCTGCACTACCATTTCTGCTCGCACAAAAGTCCCTTTAATGTCAGTAATTTTGAGACAGGAAGGTTCCAAACAGCCCCCAAATCATATTCTCAGTATCAACAGTTTTTTCTAGGCAGTGCACAGGGGGAGAGCCTGTGTATCTTCATGACAAGCCCCCTCTCCTTCTCTAAATCCCCATCAAAAGACCTGTGACCAGGTGAGATTGAATCACTACCAGCCCACAATTAGTTTTAGCACATGCTCAGCATGCCTGCAGACACCTCTTTAGCAAACCTCACACCTAACTCTCAGCATTTTGTTCCACTTGGCATGATCCCAGATCCTTCGAGAGTCCATTCCTCTCTGTACATCTGCAGCCCCTGCTACCTACCCTGTTCATGCTGGCTGGCCTTGACTGCCTCCAAATATCAGTTGCTAAAGCTTGTTCCCTAGACATGTCTGCAGGTCTGCTCTGCAGAAATCCCTCACATCTGGTTGCTAATCTCCCTTCAAAGGTGTCAATGGTGCAGATGCTAAGTAGTCACCCACGGGTAAGTGGATGTTTCAGATAATGGGTGCCAGGGGAACAATACAGAGAAATTCATGGTTTGAGAGCATAGAATCAAGTTTAAGAATTTACACTAGAAATTTACTAATCCCTATGAATCTTTTAGATGTGCCCAAATACTCTTTCCCCGCACAGCATCAGCATGTTGCCCAGCAGATGGAAATAGTTTCTCTTCCTCTCATTCATGTCAGAAGCAAGCAACAACTCCATGCATATTGGGCTTATGTCAATTTTACAACTTTTTTTTTTTTTTAAGGTGGGATGGTGGGTGGTAAGGCCATATTTTTGTTCTTCTTTTCAGATTTAACATTATTTCCTTGTGTGTCATCTCTAAACACAGCAATCTAAGGGTTATCTTAGTTCCTCAAAACAAAAGAATCAAGAGCACCAGCAATGCCACTTATACTGACTGATTTTGAGGCAGATCTCTTCATAACAAATCTCTCTATAAAGTTACCTGCTTTCCAATCTGGAGTCTGGTAAGCCAGAAAAAAGCCCATGAAGTATTCAGCAATAAATGTTTATCCACTTCTGATTTTCTACCTATTTCCTGCACACACACCCCCAGTAGATGTTAGGTGATTTTATTTGTTCATTCATTTGTTCTGTTATGCCCTTGAAAAATACAGAGTGGGGATGCATCTCTGTCAGGAGACTGTGGAGGCATAAAGAGAGAGAGAGAAGACATAGGGTGAAGAAGGAGGGGCTAGAGCCATCTGACAAAATAAACTAAACCAAGTCTGAGGGTAGGCTGGTATGAGGAACCAGCAATGGGGAAGACATAAAAATATTTGGAAAAAAAATCCAGGGACAGAAGCTGGGGAAGGGGAGAGAAAACAGCCGGTAGAAAAATTTATTATATAGTATGTGTCTGCACGTCTTCTGGTGTTGGCCCACATAACAGTTTTACAACTGAAGTCTTAAATCAAGGGTAAGATGCCACTGTGTCATTACTATTAGGGTTTTTTTTTTTTATTTATTGAATATCAGAACACACATTCCAGAAATAAAAAAACATTGATAAATGAAAAAAAGATAGTATTAGGATATTAGCATCAATTAAGAAAGATTAGGAAATGCAGTAAGTTAGGTACCTTTACAAACTTAATTTAAGCCTCTATGCATATGCATTATAAAAGAACTGCTTTAGTTTTCAGAATGACTGAAAATATATTCAGATATTACCTATTGCACTATATTCAGCAGAGAGTGGAGAAAGTTCACCTTACAACATATTCATTAGTACAGTGTCCTTTACCTGACTGAGCTTGCCTTTTGCAATAAATTTCAGGTGCCTGCAATTTTTCTGTTTGATTTTTTTTTTTATTATGTAAAAGAAAATACAGTGAAGTAAAATAGCATCACAGTAGGGAAGCTTCAGTTATTTCATTCATTTAAAATCTGGGTCACTGCACAGCCATTAAAATAATCCTAAACCAAATAGACTGCCCATTCTTACAGCTGAAGAAAGGTGGTGGGAAAATTAACTGCCTGGGTTGAACTAACAAAGGCGGGAGACCGAAACACTTAAAGATGGACAAGCCACATAGTTCAACTGCTAAGCAGCTTCAACTCTGAAGAAAAAGCTGAAGCAACAAAGGGTGTGCCTTGCTTCTCACAAGGAAGTACATTGTAATGTCAGCTCCAAGAAAAATGAAAACTGTGGTTTAAGAATTCTGAACTAATGTGCACAGGGGAAATTCAATGTAAGAGTGAACTTTGTACCAAATTGACAGTTAAGCTAGCAATTTATATAAATGTCCATGCAACTTTCTCAGTGATCTTGGCTACTTTAGGTTTTCTCTGTCTTCAAAGGCCTTAAGTTTGTCCAAGAACCTGAAGGAAAACTAAATGAACAACTAAAGTTGCAATGAACAGATTATATACTTTCTCACTCTATAAAAAAAACCCACAACAACAAAAGCAATGAAGAAGAACCTTGGTACAAAAGCCTTCCATTCATGCAACATAACTGTTGATATTTTTTAGACCTGAATAAGTCAAATTGCTCAGTTTGGGTTATTTTTAAATACACGTGTTCATAGTTTGCAAAGTTAAGCCATGATGATAAATGAAGATGGATTTATGTCGGAAATTCAGAATATAAACATTTAACTTTCTCAGACATTGAGTCAGATCCATAGTAGCAAATCAGGATAGGAGACAGACACAAAAGCTAAATGTGTCATGAAAAATGCAACAAGACAGTCAAGTTTAGAGTTGTTGTGGAAACCCTACTGCTGAAACTTCTGACTTTTGTGCCTTTGACTTCTTGATCATAAGATTTCACTAAAGGAGTGTTTGTGTTGAATATATTTTCTTTCCCATCTTTTTGGAAACAGATTTACCTGAGAATGGTACCTTTGTTTCCTGGGATTCCATCTGCTTTCACTGCTTGCTGCTCACCTGAAGCTATAATCCTCTGTGTGAGACTTCACAAATGGCTATTGTGGACGCAATTAAGGGTTTCAGGTGGGGAATGGTTACCAGAGGAAGATGAACTCTTCAGATAAAAAAGGTCTCATTTTCATGCAAACTTTTCTGATAATAAGGAATGAGAGAGGAAAAAAAGAGAACCGAATACATAGCAGTGACAGAAGTGTTTCTCAAGAAAATGTACTTGGGAATTTTTTCATCACAAAACATCCTGTATGCACGTGAACCTGCTATGCCAGTAATATCTCATGGGGAAGACTGCAATTGGTAGACATGATAGCATACCCTCCTCCCTCTATGTCAGGCTTATATATCTGCTACCTCCCACACAACATGTTTGAAAGTCCCTAAAGATAAGGTGAAGAACATTGGTAAGCCTACCAGAATTCAGAAAAGTGAACAGTGCCAGTGCTTGCTCTAAATTGCCAAAGAAAAAATATTGTGAGTCTACTCAGCAAGATAAACTGATGCACCTGCCTTGGATTTGCATCTTGCTCTCAGACATTCTTTTGAGACAAAAAGGGCAAAGTAAAAACATGGGTTAAGCTGCTTGTAGATGCTGTGTTGAGAGAATGGGTAACATTAAACTCCCTCAGAATTAGACAATGTTCTGCCAAAGCTATAAAATAGGTTTTAAGACTGAAGCGGCATCGTCACCACTAAAAACATAATTGTACACTCATCCAGGTTGGAAGTACAGCTCAATCCCTTGTTAGAACAGGGCTAATGTCAAAGTCAGGTCAGGTCACTCAAGTTTTGAAAATCTTTGGTACAGAACCTCCAGTTATCAGGTAATACTAATATCAGATGCACAGCAGGCTGACAAGCTGTAATCCTATATCACATAAATGAGCCGAAAATCATCATTAAGTAGACATATGCAAAATTATCTACAGTATGTGCAATATCATAGCAACTCACCGATCCTAGTAAAAAAAAATACTGTCCTTAATTCCCAACTGGAATTCTTTTAAAGAGCCAACAAAAGAGTGAATTAAATTGTACCTGTGAACAACATAATCTTACTGGGATTGCTAAGGGATATTGAAGATGGTTCAAAATCAGATAATGTGACTTCATTTAGCACTGCAAATTAGATACATTCAGGTCTATCACAGTTCAGGACATCCTAAAACAATTAGCATTTCTACCTGACCAAAACAATATCACAGACCACAACTGTATGCAGTGAATTTAGAGCAAGGACAGAAGGAGGAAGTGCTCAGTCACCAGCACTATCTGGAAATTGTGCAACATGCCCCAGCAGTATCAAAACATTATCTATAAAACCCAGCAATTTGCAAAAGAAATGTTTCCCTTTTGATGAAACTGGGGTTTTATGACAAAATGATGTCACTTTTACAGTTTGTTAACTCTAATATACAAAAGCAGGGATCACCTCTGTGGCAAGCAAATAACCAGCACACGACACACAAATCCAACTAAGGGCAACATTACAACTGTCAATGTTCAAGACAATTTCAGTCATCATATGATAGGTGTATGTAAGAAATTTTGGAAGGGCAGTAGAAAGCCCAGCTTCTTTCCCAAAATCTACTAATGCACTATTGTGTAACCTCAGGTGAAATCACTTCTGTGGTCTATGCTTCTGCTTCCTTTCCTACTGAGTTTATTTAGACTAGGAGTTCTTCAGGGATAGGGACTGTCTCTCACTTTCTATTTATACAGCAAGCCCCTGATCTCGCATGAGATCTATAGATGCTATTGCATTACAAAAAATAACAACAGTAACAATGAAGATATAACCAAATTAGACAAATATGAGAGGCATTAGATTTACTCATGAGAAGCTTTACTGGATCTTTTATTACAGTCCATTACGACTGTCAATCTTAATGTTTAGTGGGCAAAACCAACAATGAAAACATATGTAGGTGAACAACCATACAAACAGAAGGCTGAAGATCAATGCTGTATCTGTTAAAGGCACCTATAGTTCGCCTATTGTAGCTGATTTTTTTTATATGCGATATAAGAGACTTTTAAAAATTATTTTCAAAATGGGAAGATGTTTAACAGGTTTGAGAGACAGAAAACTGTTACAAGTGATTATGTCTGTTAGTAAAATTTCACCCAATTGTCCCTCATAATGACACTAATAGCTTGCTTTTTATTAACCCTTATCTTCAAGTGGATTCTCTTTATTTTTCAAGTTCTAGTGAAATGTCTCATGACTCTTCACCATTACCCTGGATTTCTTTTCAAAAAGGGGTTCCTATTTCAATCTTGTATGAACTACCCATCTCCTGAAGTCCAGCAGAATTTTTAACTCCTTGCAAGGGGTGCTTCTAAGAAGAAGGAAAAAATCTACTGGTGTCTGGAGAACCATTCATTTATTTTTTCATGTCAAGGAAAAAAAGTGTCAGAGGTAGCAGACAGTAAGCAAACAGATTCATTTGCCTTGCTGGAAATATTTATACTTTCTTCCTAAAATACATTTTATGATATGATTTAGCATACAAACTAAGATAACTTAAAATGAGAGGAAAAGCATAATATCTTTGGTATTTCTCTACAGGAAAGGTTTCTGGAGACACCTTATACTTGGGACAGTCCACTCCATTTCAAAGGCAAGTATCTGTTATGTCCAATGATAGGACAAGGGGCAACAGGTGCGGTGCAAGCTGAAGAATAAGAGGTTCCGCAGAAACACAAGGAAAAACTTTTTCACTGTGAGGATGAAAGAGCTCTGGAACAGGCTGCCCAGAGAGGTTGTGGAGTCTCCTTCTCTGGAGACATTTAAAACCCGCCTGGATGTGTTCCTGTGTGACCTGCTCTACGTAATCCTGCTCTGGCAGGGAAGTTGGACTAGATGATCTTTCAAAGTCCCTTCCAACCCTTAACAATCTGTGATTCTGTGATTTGCTCTGTAGAATTAACCTCTGCTAATGGTTGCAAACCTAGCAGGCGGCAAAATCACTTTGATCTCCCTTTCAAAATGTTTTTGGAATTTATCCATTGCCAGGGAGTGAGTTTTTTCTCCTGGAAAATGCTGAACCCTTGTATTGATTATACTCCTTGGTCAACAAAGCTAAATCTTAACATTTTAGACTCACAATAAGATTTGTATTGATATAGTCTCCAAATATGACTTCACCATGTAAATATTCAAAAGATTTCTAGGGCCTTTTCTATTCTATTTTAATTCAGAGAGTTATTAGCAGGAATATTTCAGACCCTAACAGTAGTCACTTCTATCTCAATGTAAGTTTTATAAACTAGGAACTGCAGAAATGAAACAATTAACAGTGTATAAAGTTTTTTAAAAGTACTGACATCATGTCAAAGGTTATAAAAAAAATATTTTTTTTTTGTACAATGGAGTATTTGGGAGTGGCTATTTGAAATGCTGGATATCTGTAGCTGTTCATACTATTAGATGATTTATCCATGGACAAAATCCTGCATAATTTCAGATAATAATAACTAGAACACAGAGGAATTCAAGTATGAGATATTTTGGACTTTTAATACAGTTTGATGAGGAAGTTTATATTCCTTGCCATATGGAATTCTAAAATCTAAAATTCTAAACTCAAAAATACTCCACTATCTGGAATTTGTTTGCTTTGTATTTTTTCATTAGAACCAATTATTTTTCTTGTACTGTGTTTTGCCTGTATTTATACAAGCCAGAACTGAAGAGTTACATTGAGTGAGCCTTTTATCTTTGTAAGATCTCTTATTATAAATATTATTCCCACAGATTTAATCTAGTACTTTAATTTTTAAGGACTTTGTAAAAAAACAAAAGCAATAAGGAACAATGCAAATTTCAAAAGCAATTTACAGCACATTAAATACCTTGCACTAAAACAATTGTTTCGTATCCATTGAAAATCAGACTGTTAAAAAAATTACAGCCCACAAGGCAGATGCTAGGATATGAACTCTGGTCTCCTACTTTTGTATAGTTTACAAAGGTCAAACAGACGCCAAAAGGCATGTATACAAAATGAAGCATTGTACTAGCAGTTTAGAAGGTGAGAATTCAGTTATATTTTTGTTTTGCTTTCTAGTCTTAAAGCTGTTGTTATTAGCTTGTAACCCATGTATAATAACAAATGCTCATCCAAGAGAAATATTAATAATAATAAATATAAGATTACACAGTAATTTGATTAAACCAATAAATAAAGTATTACTATATAATAGAGTATGCATAATGACTTAAAAAGAAAGTAATTAAATTTTGTATTTTAAACATTACCAGATATATGACCAAGTCATACAATATACATCAAGATGAAGATCTGACTTTCCCTGTTCTTGATTCAGATTTTGATGATAGCATTATGCAAACACAAAGTTTGACTTCAGATCTTAATTTTGCTGAAAAGAGTAGATACGGATTTCTGACTGAAGCTCATTTTGAAATATCACACAGACTGAGTTTTCTATCCTCAACGAATGATTTGGATGACATTTAAAATAAATGTCACTATTTGATCTAGACAGATGAAGTGACATTTATTCAACTGGGACTGGATGTAACTAATAGGTCTTCTCAAAGATGTAATGTCACCCAAGCACTGGCCAAAAGACTGACCAGTAGAATCAAAACAGCCCATGGCTTAATTTTGAATTGTCCCACTTAAATACTTTCGTGCTAAGCACCATGTTTAGCATGCATGCTGAGCATGAAGGCAAATTCTAAGAAATGCCCACATAAATAATTAGGCACTCTCAGACATGAACATTCAAGGAATTTGCATTTGGGGAGGGATGGGGTGGGGGGAAGGCAAAGTAAGCTCTCCAATTTAGGACTGTGAAAAAAAAAATAAAATGAATAAACCAGGAAGCAATATTAGATTTTTTACTGTTTTGGAAGAAAGGAGGAAGTACAGAACAGAAGGTGCAGTATTTACATTTTTAAGTGAATAGAGCTGACATTTCTTAGAGAGTGGCTGAGCACCTTCTTCAAAATAACCGACATCAAGAAAAGAAAGAAAGAAATAAACCTCACAGCTTCTGCTAGCTAATGTTGTACAAAAGGCACTGTTACCAAAACCTCCCCCCATCTTTAATGGGTGGGAAGTGGAAATACTACTGGATTTGCTGTTGCCCGCTGTGCATGCCACCATTTCCTGACGTATGCAAGGGGAAACTTGCTTCTTCTAATCAAAGACAGGAGCACTAGTGCTGAGTGCAAATAGTCTCCTAGCACTGACATATGTTGACTTCAACTCCAGAATGCCTTTCTACCACACTGTAGAGACACTTGACTTCCTACTGGGGAAGTGCAGCTTTCTTTCCTAACAATGGGCCAACTGGTTTTCATAACAGAGATAAATGCTCCCTGCTGTGAATTGTAATAGAAAAACATGTCAAACAACCAACAATAAAAAGAAGCACAGCCAAAAGACTGGCTTTTCCTGTTTTTATGTGCAGCACAGAGGAATCTGAGCACATGAACAGCACTTGGCTCCTTACAAGCCAAAATATCACTTCTTTTAAATAAGAAAGGGAAAAATGCAACTAATTTCTGGCCCTTTTTTCACTCTGAAGTGCAGACATGAAAACTGAGCCCATTAGCACTTATTTGCCAGAGATTATTAAGAAATATCTGAATGTGAAAGTCAGATGCTTTATTAAAAAAGAGGAATGGTTATTCAGTTAGGATTTTTCCACACTTTTAAATGCAGTTATAGTTGTGAGTGATAAGGACAACCAGCTGCCATTCTGATGACCCCATGATATTTAGTTTTAAATTCTCTGCTTTTGCTGACAATACATCATTCATTTATAACCTCATCTTTCATCCCATCGTATCTTTACTTTTCCCTGCCCTGCATGATACTCTATTGCCTTACTTTTTCCCCTGACTACCTTTTATAGCCAGTTAGTTTTATTTTGACATTTCTTAGTTCTGTGAACATTTCTTATTACTTAGTTCTGTGAAACTGCATGGTAAATCTTCAATAGAAGTCACTGTTCCTACACCCTCACCTTATCCATCTGGCATTTTTGCAATGCATCTTTCCTTTTCTTGCTGTCCTTCTCATCTGCTTAAACTGAAAGAAGCCGACAATGAGGAATTTTCAGTGAGTATATGTGATTCTGCAAATTACTGGTTAACATTAGATCTATTCACTTTGGGTTAGATTGTGCATAAGGTATTAAGATGATTGTGGTCATTGATTGACCTCTTTGACCTCAGATGCACACATTGCCACGGCTAAAGATAACCCTAGTTTATGGTATGCCTCTGGTAATCGTTGATGCAGGTCTCTAAAGTGACATTTGTAAACTGCCTACAGTACTGAGAGTCATTTTGATAGGAGTGAAATTTTGACAGTCCTGCTTTGACAGGCATGACCATGTCTGTCTATTAGTATCTTTGTTCTTTCCTCAAGCAGAGATATCTTCTGTTCTCTTTCTGTTTCTCTTGTTCGCTACATGTACCAGATGCCTAGAAAGAAATATTGGTGCATGTGCCAGGCACACTGAGCTTCATATGCAGCAGATGTACAGTACTTAACTTGTAAGCATTTCAAGGAACATCAGGGCACAAATAGGAAACCTGATACCATCAGGTCTCAAAAGACTTAATTGAACATGCCTAGACTAACTATACAACATGTCTATTTGGATGCATCTGACTCACTGCACCTATAGTATGAATATTTGCATGAGATTTGAGGAACTTCTAAGCCACGGGAAGCTGAGCACATATCACTGGCTGCTTATTCTCTTACTTTTCTCAAAGCATCCACATCACTAGCAGATGACTAGGCTGGATAGATTTCTGATGCAGTACGTTCTTAGGACTTCAGCCATCATGGTAGTGTGAATGATGCTGGTGAGAAATGGTGCTAAAAGGGCTAAATCTGCTCAGGTCCCTCTGGTGCCTAGCATTTCTGCCAGTTTGTGTGGTACTTTTTGTTATCTCTGATTCTACTATAATGAGCCTACTGTGGTTTGATTTTAAACCAAGCATTTCAAAGGGAAAAAATAACAGTGACTTCATCTAATGTTGCTGTTTTCGTACTACATTTTAACACTCCCTTGCTCCACATACAAAGTCAGCACCTCACACCTGGAAGTATTGTTAATTTGATCATGAACCCTAAATCTCCTGGAGCATAAGAGGATTCTTTATTCACCTGCATGATGGATGCCTGTGCTTTCAGAACAAAAGGCACTGGACTCCATCTGTGTTTACAAATGTGACATTCTAGACAAGCGCAAATTGTGAGATTAGAAACAACAGATTAGAGAATGCAAGATGTTTGTTACTGTAATAAGGATGATTAGACTGTGGCTGAGTTGTGAGTAGTAGGGGAGAGAGGTCATGGAAAAAGCAAGGGAGAAGAGTCACAATGAAAGTCCTCAAATGCGTGGTTATCAGAAAGGCTGCTTCCACCCTGCTCTGGTTTCTGTTAATAAGACCACAACTTGGAACCCATATGAAGACTCTGAAATATAAATGCATTAAGGTACATTAGCTACTATGGCCATAAAGAACCTTAGAGTCATGACATTATCAGATATGCAGGACAAATAACAGATCCTCAGAGCAGCCAGAGAAAGCAAACGATTAATTACAAGAATAGTCTGCCCACATGTTGTTCGTTCCAGACCTAAGCCCAATAGCAGAAATTCAAAAGGCATAAATTAGATTTTAAGACTCTCCTAACCAAGGGAGATGTTGAAACTCACTTCTATTTGATAAAGAATGAAGTATTCTACAAAGGACAGTCATATACTGTTACTGCAGGGTATGGGAAAAAAAAGAAAGTACACATGAAAGCATAATGATAACCAGGATCTCTGGGGCACTGGAGAAAATCCAGAAAAAGGAGTGGATGCTGAAGGATCTCTTGAGCCAATATATTTGGGCTAGAGTGGGAAGGGGAAGAAAAAGGGGAAAGAATAGAGCACAATTTATAGATGGTTGAAATTTTCTCTCTCTTCAGATAACAACTGTCAAATATACCATATGGAATTGTACATTTCATATAATAGTTAGGACAATATTTCTGCAACATTAGATCAAATGTTAAAGACTGCTAGTATCCTGAGCAGGCCCACCTGCTCTCTCAATTATTTTAGCCAATATTAACTAACATTTTGTTCACATAGCAGATTTCTGACCTTTGGAATGAAAAAGAAACAGACACTGTCTTTCTGACGGTTTATATCATATCAGAGAGGCAGTGAGTGATATGTTGTAATGGTTGGATAGTTTCCAGCTACCATTAAAGAAGAGAGAGAACAGTTTTTTTCCAGGTAGAAATGAAGACTTTTTTTTTGTTCCTAGGGATTGTCAGTCCTTCTCACCACATTTTACTGAATTGGGGCCAAATGTGAGTTGTAAGAAATGATGTCTGTTGGAAGGATGACACAGTTTGTACCGTGAAATTTAGTTTGCAATTTTTAAATTCAGTGAATAGATGTAAACATTCCTCTGCAAAGGAGTAGAAAATAAGCAGCTGTCTGTGCTACATTGTACTTGAGACCAGTAATGGAAATTCAGTGAGAATAAAGAAAAGAACTGGCTAATTTGGGTTGTCAATTCCTGAATGTCAACAAAATGGAAAACCTAGATGGTATTTTTTTAAATAATCAAACTTTTAACAGTCAAATTTAAGCACCTGCTTAGGACTTTATTAATAAAGTAATCTTGAAGCTGAAGGTAGTAGATATGTTTATTAAAGTTGCTCAGGAATCCCTTTCTTCCAGAATTTGCCAGCAATGTACATGTCAGAGCTGACATTAAGCACAATATTGGTGCTGCCTGCACAGATGGGTATCTTCCACAGTACATGAGCAGTGTCACATACACTGCTGCTGGACAAAAGAAAGAAGAGCCTTTGAACCTGCTGTGAAACTGGCCCTGGGTTTATGCTCTGCAGAGCTAGTCCATGCAAGTCATGACAAGCACTGGCTACTGAAATACAGCACTGAGGCTTAATATTTTGCCAATATTAATCACTTGCACATCTCTTAGTAGTAATTAAATTTTGATTCATATTTGTAGAATGTTCTTTCTTTCATGTTTTGTTTTTCCCATCCCATATTTGAACTACTTCACTTTTACATAGTGTAAAAATGTTACTAACAAAGGAAAAAGGGAAAGAGACAGCCCCTGGAGACAAATATATCATGTGGAATCACTTATTCAGGCCCAGACCTGCTCACTCTCAGTTTCTTGCACATAAATAATACTATTGCCTTCAATGGCACTTCTTTCAAACCTAAACTGATACTTGATGGACAGAGCCATAAGCCTCATAACTACAAATTCCCTATTCATATGAATAAAAGCCTTCTGAGCTTAAATAAATAATTTTAAATCATCCTGTATATTCATAAATATTTTCCTCTTTTTTAAGACATACTTTTTTTTTTAATGTTTTAACTGTAGGGCAGCTCTGATGATTAAAACTGTACTGAGAAGCATCATTCCAATGGGTGTAACTAGTTCTCTTACAAAACATGGTTGTTAAATGTTGAAAAGGATATATTTACAAAATATTTTACGATTTTTTTAGAAAAGCCATGTACATATGGCCTTACTTTACTACATATCTATTTTTTTATTATTAGTTAAGATATCAATCTGTCAGTTGTTCTATACCAATCTGACAACTGTGCAGTAACACTGTCTGTATTTGTTTCTTTTCACAGTCCAATCACAGAAAAGATGTTTATAATTGACCGTGCAGTGATACACAGTTGCCATGTATTTGTTTTAGTTCGCATGAGTTATCTAAGCTCTATACTATTAAAAGTATGTTTGCATTCTACTGTTTTCATCTCAGATCTGCTACAAAAAAGTGAAGAAACTGTTGATATCTGTGCTGCAGGGACTACCTATATCCCAGGGATATAGCCTGTAGTTCCACAGAGCACTTAAGGACAAGAATAACCTCTTTGTTACTCAGTAAAGCAATTTATTTAAGTATGCAGTCGAGTATTATGCTGAAAATAGATGGAATGGTTATTACTTGGTGCTAAAACTGCATTTAATTGTACTTCTTGCCTAGGCAATCAGGAGATTAAAGGATGACCCTGTAGCTTTAGTTATAGTTAAAGCTGTTGGTGAAAATTCATCAAGAAAACAGAGTAGTTTTCTCAGACCTATTTTCTTCTGAACAGTGAGGATGGTGAACTATGCTGTGATGGCAGACACAAACAATTGAAGGGAAATGTGTTTGTAACCCAGTGCAGCACTTTGTGTGTTCAAATGCAGAGACACACTTGATGTTTCAGCTGTGTTTATAAAATGGCATCTTAGAGCATTTGTAGTGAACTTGGGGATTATAAATGCACATTTAGCTTATTTAAACCAACCCCTCATTAACATGTATTCAAAACTAGAATATTTGTATTTAATTGCACATCCTAATAAAAATGTGAATGCATTACAACTATGCTGATTTTCAGTATTGTAAAAATTTATTTCCATCACAGATTGCCCATCTTTTTGCTCTTACAGTCTTCTGAACACAGGTCTGTCTTTGAAAGAAAGGTGAGCCATCAAGTGACTTTCCATGTTCACTATTACTTCTGTCACAGAGTCAGTTTTGCCATCCTATGTGTCAACCTACAGGGGACTTCAACTGCCCAGATGTGTGCTGGGAATACAATATAGAAGAGAGGGTGTAGTCCCAGAGGTTCCTGGAGTGTAAGGAAGAGAACTTCCTGATGCAGCTTGTAAAGGAGCAAATTAGACAAGGTGCCCTCCTGAACCCACTGCTTGTTAATGGAGAAGGACTTGTAGAAGATGTAACAATCAGATACTGTCTTGGGCATAGGAATCATGAAATGATAAGAGTTTTTGATTCTTGGAGAAGTAAGGAGGGGCATCAGCAGAACTGCCACCTTGGGCTTGCAGAGGGCAGACTTTGACCTGTTCTTGATTGGCAGTGTCCCTTGGGAGGCCGTCCTGAAGGGTAAAGGAGTCCAGGAAGGCTGGGCACACTTCAAGAAGGAAGTCTCAAAGGCGAAGGAGCAGCTGTCCCAGTGTGCTGAAAGATGGGCCAGTGGGGAAGAGACTGGCCTGGCTGACCAGAGAGATTTGGATGGAACTCAATAACAAAAGGAGAGTTTATGGCCTTTGGAAAAGGTGGTGGCCACCCAGGAAGACTACAAAGATGCAGTGAAGCTGTGCAGGGAGAAAATTAGGAGAGCCAAAGCCCAATTAGAAATCAATCTAACTATGGTCATAAAAGACAATAAAAATTGTTTCTATAAATACATTAACAAAAGAAATAGGGAGAATCTTCATCCTCTATTGGATACAAGGGGAAACAGAGTGACTAGGGACAAGGAAAAGGCTGAGGTGCTTAATGCCTTCTTTGCCTCTGTCTTTAATAGCAGGACTAATTGTTTGCTGGATAGCCAGCCTCTCAAGCTGGAAGACAGGGTTGGGGAGCAGAAGGAGGCCTCCATAATCCAAGAGGAAATGGTTAGTGACCTGCTACACCACCTAGACATACATAAGTCTATGGGGCCAGATGGGTTACACCCAAGAGTGCTGGAGAAGTTGGCAGATGTGCTCACCAAGCCTCTCTCCAAAATTTACCAACAGTCCTGGCTAACTGGGGCAGTCCTAATGGACTGGAGGTTAGCTAATGTGACACCCATCTATAAGAAGGGGCAGAAAGAGGATCTGGGGAACTACAGACCTTTTCCAACCATAGTGATTCTGTGAACCCAGGGACTCAGTCCTCTCGGTATGAGAGAAGTTTCCAATACCACAGTTCACCAGAATCTGCACTCTGTGAGTGATTGCGTATTGGTTACTGGGATCCAATCTCACATTCTGTATACAGTTTCAAGCCATGCTTTTTTCAGAGAGACCAGATCAAGCTATTGTGTGTACAGGATTGTGCACGTATAAAACAAAAAAAGGCCCATGTAAAGACACAGCTCAAATACCAAACACCTTCCAGGACACATCTGTATGGCTCATGCCTCCTCAAAGTAGATCCAGTAATAAGTAAAATGCATATGACATTTTTATTTCCGTGAGTTATCACCAGAAGGATTATGAGAAGCCAAGGGATCTGGATGGATGTAAATTAAGAGAGTAGGATGGGAGCATGATGGAACAGAGTGGAGGTACCTAGCCTAGAAAGAAGTGGATCACACAAAAAGCAGTTGTTTTTGTAAAGAGAAATAAGCAAGGATAGGAAAGGCAAGAAAAACCAGAAAAATATATTATTTAGATGTTTTTCTCTTGAAGGTGAAGGAATTTGCACTGAAGTGTGCAGGAAAGCAGAAGCAAGAACTTAAAGCATTTATCACATATTTCAAGCCATGAGAAATGATGAGACAGTAAGAATTTTGATGAGCAAGGAGCAAAGTGAATTGCGAAGAATGTGTCACCATATTAGACAACTGCAATTGAAGCGCTTCTAAAACAAGTAGTCTACTTTTGACATATAGCTATGCCCAAAAAACCAGCCTACTCTGAGACCCTCTCACATTTCCAGATGGAAAGGATCATTTGGAGTGCGTCAAGGAATATCTACCAGACTACCACATTTCTTCACTTGCCACCTCAATGAAATATTTTGATGGGACCTTGAATATTGTTATACTGGATATTATGACAGGACCTGGAGTCCTCAGTCATGAAATGGGTCCCCTGTGCTAGGACCCAATGGTGCTTTCAGCCAGTGGACTAGAGGAATTTCTGGTCTCTAGCAATGCATTTACATGCACACGCTGACATTTACAAGGGTTTATTGTTGATGTCAGTGAGTAGGAGAGAAAGGGAGGGAAACAGTTTCACTCTATGCACAATGCAAACTAAAAAAATTATGTAATAAAAAAACCAACTTACTAACTCGACATAAAATATTGCATTTATATTTGCCCACAGATAGGCAGAGAATATTTTACATTACCTATTCCAACAGAGTAGTAATTTCAAATATATCCTCTCACTGTCCTAATGATGCCATTACTATTTTATACTTATGATATTATTCTTCTAGCAAGTTGTTCACAAAATATTCATGTGCTTCTTGCTCATGAAACTTAGATTTCAGTATTTTAAGTATGACAGGGTACGACAACATGTTTTTTATCCCTTAATGGATAAGTATCTATTATGTAGTAAAGTAATTTTCAGTAGACTTACATACCAACTGTGAAGTTGAAGTTCTTTTTCCTTTTTATTCCTTATAATTCACATGAAATTAAATGCTCCTGGATGTAAATGTTTGCTACTAAATAAAGACAGAATCAGTACAATCTAGGAGAGTTTACTATAAAACTCAGTATTTCCCAAACTGTTTTTCTCAGGAGAAGGAGGGAAAAGGAGGAAAGAGAAGAGGAGGGAAATGATTTAACCAGCTCTAGACCTAACCATAAAATTCTTAACTCTATTTCTTTTTAATTACATTCTCCCCCAAAGCAAATTTCTCATTTTATTTTGATAAGCAGCTCAGACAAATATTCACAAACTCCTGGTACTAATGGAAGAAAATCTTCATACAAGAAGAGGTAAACTTTATGCTCTCTTTGACATATATTACTGGAAAGTACAATGACCTCACTTAAGTACACGTGGGTAACCTCATAAATAGCGCAAATGCATTATTAGAAGTGTTAGCAGATTACAGCCTGATATCCAAGACTTCAATCTGTTTATTAGTTATTGCACTGAGCCCCGAGGGAATCTGCACAGCAACTTCTTCTCTTGTAGTCTGCAGACTTTGTGGAGTCTTTTTTAGCCTGGGAGTTTGGTAAACCCAAATTTCCCAAGATCCTTTGAAAAGTCTCTTTTGCTTTGTTTTTAAATCAGTAATTATGTAACAACACAAAATCTGATTGCTCTTGTAGCATGTGATATCACCTCTCTCCCACATGTAAAATGCCGTTTTAAGACTGTAGAGGAGCAGGCTTTAGAAAGAATTATTTCCTGTATTTAGGGGCAAGTAGAGCATTTGTTAAAGAGTAGGAGTAATAGCACTTTAGCTAAAGCAAGGCAGGCTCCTCTGCCTGACTTTCTCCCACACAACCAATGCCAATGACCTGTTTCACCTCCTGTTATTGCAGTCCTGGGCCTCTGCGTACCTCTGCCAAAACACCTCAGTCCTGACCTGTGATGCCCTTTGCTATTCCAGTCCTGGGGCTCCCAAAAGGTTCTGCCAAGACCTCCTTTCTGACCTGCACCGAGCTCCCTGCTATTTCTCTCCTCGAGCCACCACGCAGGCTTTGTGCGAAGGCCACTCGAGTGCCCCGCGGTACCTCCTGCTATCTTTGCAGTCCTGGGCCCCTCTGTAGCTCTGTAAATAAGCCTCCACCCTGACCTGCAGCAACCCTTGCTATTAGGATCCAGGGGTCTCTTCTGAGTAGAGCCTGCCAATCATTCCAGACCACTGCCTAGGGGGACTGAGGGGATTTTTTATCCTTTTCAAATTATTTTTTTTTGTGGGGATGGGGAGGGGGGGGTGGGGAGGGAAGCGAGAGGGAGGAAGAGGGAAAGGGCTGTTTTTAAAGCTTAATAGAATCAATGAAGAATTTAAAGAATACAGTTTAACATGTTATGAAAACAAAGGCTTTGCTCTGGTTCACTGCAGCAAAAGCACATGAAATGACACTTTTCTACTTACGGGAACACAATGTGGGCTGAAATAGAAGGAGAGAGCACATAGGAAAGGATTAGTCAGAAGCAATCAAAGATCCTGATAGACAAAAGAAAAACCTAAGTTTCTTTGTGTGTAATTGAAGGTGCAGCCCTGCACAGCTCTGCTTCCTTGTAGCATTCACCGATTTCTCATATTCAGCATTTTTGCCCTCCCCCATCTTTTTGTATCCTTGCTCGCGTGGCCCATAACCCAGCAAAAGCTGATGTGTGCTGAGTCTCACTGAATTCAAGGGGATGGGTTCACATATGTAACATTAGTCATGAGTAAAAGGACAGGCAAATTTTCTGGTTTCAAACCATGAAGTATCTGAGATAGAGATTTCTAAGTTTTGCCAGTAGAGCTTCATACAAAAAGACGTATCTACAGTAATACTGTCTTGATTCGTATTAATGTGCAATATGCCAAACTCTAAGCATAAATCTACTTTTAGTAACAAGATAACTCTTGTTACTCCATAATTTAGGATGCAGATGTGGCTTTTTTTTGTTTTCTTTTTTTCCCCTAAGTATTTTGTAAACACTTGCCCTACAAACTTAAAATATTAGCTCTTTCAAGCTGTATGTTTTTCCCCTCTGATAAGTATCAGCATATAGAAAATTGTGCTCATTTCCTACACCTGTAGCATCCTCTTTTCTTGTTTCTGAAACAATGTAGGTTTTGCATACCCTCAGTCTTCCCACCCCCAAATGCTCAATGCTTTTGGTTTCTTCACATCACCAGGAACATTTGTTTGTTGATAGTTGTTGTGTTGTTTGGGTTTTTTAAGAAAGTCTTTAACAGTGTACATTTAGGAAGAGAGATCAAAGTTGTAACTTGTTTTGAGCTATTACAGAATTCATTAAATGTTTGTACTTCCCAGATTTGTGTCAAGACTGTAGGTTGAGATTACTATGATACTTTGCTGACTGGTCTATTTGATCACTTGTTGGAAGCATCATCTCATAGTTTAGATAACAGCTAAAAATCATTAGAGAGAAAAATATTCATTCATAAATTTCAAGGATCTTTAGGGTAACTCTAGAGTCTACAACATGATGCAACAGATGGAAAGTTATTTTAGACATGTATGATTATTGCTGAACTGAGTAAAAAAAAAATTGTTTCATGTCTCTGTGAAATTACTTTTTAAAAATACAATTTACATATATTTTTTAATAGGAACCTGTTCAAAATGTAAGTCAAAATGTTCATGTTAGTACTGATAAAATTATTTAAGAAAAACCTTAGAGAAATAATCTTATTTAGTTTTAATTTGGCCAAAAGAAATAAATGTAACCTGACTTAAATCCCACCAAAAAGACATGTCATCTGAAATACTTAATCAGACATAACTACAGATGATGTTTTCAGTACTTAGACTATGATTTTAGCTTTAGCTTAGGTTCACTTTGAGTTCACAAGTAATCTACATTGAAACCTCAGGGTCCCACATAAATCATCACTGAAAAAAGTGGCTTATGCCAGTCATTACTAAACATTAATGTGTTCCACCCTCAAATCCTGCTCTGCAGTTGTTGCTTGGGGAAAGCAGGCATTCATTTTCCCCATCTGCTCCACACCTCAAATTGTGTTTTCCTAGTATGATCACACCCATGATGAACCATGGGCACCTGAGAAGCTTACAGGCAGAACAGATGTGTTCATAGGATAGCCAATATCAACAGACAGATATAAAAAGATGTGTACTCATCCATATTCAGAAGAAGGTACTTAATAACTTCACATTTCTGCAGCTGTTTCAAACCCTGGCTATTGGTGGGGAAGGGCAACACCATAAAAATAAAACATGATTAAAAAAGATTATTTTCTATATCCAAAATTTCTGAGACTTATGACTATAGTTTAATTGATTCTAACCTCCATATTTCATTTTCGCCTACGATAAATGACAAAAAGTTGGGGTTTTTTTAGCTAAATATATACCTGAGCAGCTTGTATTGAGTTTTATAAGGAAAACAGAACTGACACAAAGTGTGTTTCTAAATGTAAAAATGGAATTCTTTATTGCATAAAGCCCTAAAATAATTAAATGCAGAGACACGCATGATACAAATGTGGTCATGCATTATAAATGAATTCTTTTTAAAAAGCCTAGTTAATTAAATATACTTACCACATATTAACTAGTATTTAGAGATGGCAAGATGGCAAGAAAACAATACAGATCTCAGACTAGATAGGAGATATATATGGCATATATTTGGAAACACAATCCTTTGAATTCCCAGGTTTAGATTTTCATTTTACAACCAGAGACTCAACCAAGACAGGGTAACAAGGATCTAAGCTACAGCAGGAGAGCTCAGGAGGAATTCTAGCAAAGCCAGCTAACATACCTCCAGGAGGAATGGGAGATTTCTAGCCTGTGACCTGACTGCTGATGTCTTGTATACTGTCCCTCACCACAACACACCCAGCAACTACAGACACGTTTAACCAGCTTTCTTAGTTTCAGGGAGCTGGACCTGGGATTGTGTCAAATCAGTGCACTGTGAGGCAAAGAAGTATGATTTCTCAAGTTCCCTCCTCCCTTCCTCCTGTATCATCAGGTACTGCCTGACCCACAGTTTGCAAACTAATGAAAACAAATAAAACTTAACCCTGCTCTTACTCAGCTGGTTTTCATGAGGGTTTTATTTGCTAGAAAACTCACAACACTGTCTGAAACAGCTCTGCCTCATTTCTACTGCAAGAATAATAAATCCACAGATCACAGCAGGGACTGGAGAGAGACATAGCCCACTGGGAGCTGCAGTTTCTGAAGGCTGTGCTACCGCGTTACAAAAGACAAGACCTTAAGTAACTTAATCTACTTTATGCATTTTAAAGGTCCCAGAAATTTGGTGAATGTAGGGCTTCAATGGGAAAAACAGAAGCACCTCTTGAGACATGTTTCACAAAACAAGTAAGTGGAAAACAACAAAGATGTACTACTATTATTCCTGTATCAGGAATAGTGTGGTTAGCAGGAGCAGGGAGGTGATCATTCCTCTGTACTCGGCTTTGGTGAGGCCACACCTTGAATACTGTGTCCAGTTTTGGGCCCCTCTCTACAAGAAGGATGTTGAGGTGCTGGAGAGGGTACAGAGACAGACTACAAAGCTAGTAAGGGGTTTGGAGCGTGTGTCTTATGAGGACAGGCTGAGGGATCTGGGGCTTTTTAGCCTTGAGAAAAGAAGGCTGAGGGGAGACCTAATTGCCCTCTACAACTACCTGAAGGGAAGTTGTAGTGAGGTGAGTGTTGTTCTTGTCACTAGGGAGAACAGGCCAAGAGGAAATGTCCTGAAGTTGAACCAGGGGAGGATCAGGCTGGATATTAGGAAGCATTTCTCTACACAAAGGATTGTCAGGCATTGGAATGGCCTGCCCAGGGAGGTGGTGGAGTCACCAGCCCTAGAAGTGTTTAAGAGCCAGTTAGATGCTGTGCTTAGGGACACAGTTTAGTGGTTTTTGATAGGGCTAGGAATAAGGTTGGACTTGACGATCTTGAAGGTCTCTTCCAGCCCAAACTATTCTATGATTCTATTATAGGTGCACTTGAAGAAGAAAAGTGCCTTGACAGATGTTCATCACAACATTAACTTAACAAGGTCCTAAATCTGTCTCACATCACCTTCCAAAAGTGCACAGTGAGAATGTGCAGTCTGTTTTTTAAACAGGCTAATGCTGCCTTTACTTTCCTCAGCAGGGTTTGTAGTGGCCATTACATAAACTTTATTGAGCACAATCGACATGGGAGGAGAGGATGAGGGAAGGGAAAGGGAAAATCAGTTGTGCTAGGGATTGTGTGACTAAAATAAGGTATTGAGTTTCTAGTTTTCACGATGAAACACTCCAGGACAAATGAGGTGCTGAAGCAGGATTTATAATTCATAGAGTAATAGGATTTTGTACTGTTTAGCAGGATTAGGCATGTTAGAGAAAGACCTATTTATTTCAGTCTGACAATGGATGAGAAAAGTGTATAGTGCTCTTCGTTGTTATTTTAAGCAATTTACAGGATTACTTATTAGTGGAGGCCCTGTGCTCCCCCTATCTGTAAAGTGTCACAGTAATGGTGGTATTTGTATAATTGCAGTCTTCTCTATACAGTTTCAGAATCACAGCATCTGAGGGATCAAAGGTGTGAAGGTTGGTGGAGGGGACAAGGGAGGGAAAGGAGGGATGTCAGGGGAGGAAAAAGTAGAAACCAATTAAAACACTCCCTTATTAAGACCATGACCTCAGTGACCTCAGTCCTCCAAGTCTTTGGGGCAGCAGGCTCTGACTTAATGGTTTGTTTCAGGGGTTTTATGCTAAAGTGCTGACTGTGCTTTCCACAACGATGTCTGCTGTTGACATGGCAAGGGACTGAAACTACTTTTGTAAAGTGGCTGGGGGGAGGAAGGAGTTGTTTTTCACTAACACTTAAGATGGGATTTCCTCTTACAGATGTTTTTATTTTTGTTCCTTCCTGCTCCTCTCTTTAAAAAAGAAGAAAAAAAAAGAAAAAAGCAAACCAAAAAAAGCAGTATAGCTTTCTTATTTTTATTTTCTTAATATTCTATGGATTTCATGAAGCTATTTACTTATGTTGGAAAATGTGGAAACAAAACTAGCAGCACGTCCAAACTAAGGCATGTGCAGAAAAGGTGGGACTTTTCCTAACAGTGTTCATTCTAAAGCACATGCATGAAAGGGCAGCTCATGTCAGCAAAGTCAGGTAGAGAAGCTGAAAGCCAGATTATTCCTTGTGAATCTGAAATGCAGATTAATTAAACCAGTATTACAGTCTTTTTCATAACAAAGTTGTTAATCATGACTATTTTCTTTCTGAATTTAAAACATCTAAGGCAGTTTAAAAAATGAAATAATTTCTCTCCAGAAACTCAGATGGTCAAACTATACTGCCAATTAATTTAAAGAATTCCTCTGGAAATCTGCAGAGCTTGCATAACACACAGCTCTAGGTAATTTTAACCCTGAAAATAAGCCCCAGTGGCATGATCACTCTGCTCTCAAAACCCTAGAGCTCTCCTGTGTGCAACAAAATGACCATTTTCTGTCTGGCAATTCCATTATTACTGAAGAAATTGGAAAACTAGGTGCCTAAATTGGGATGACTTTCTGTTGAACACTGAATTATAATACACAGAAAATGAAAATCTTCCTTTTAGTCCTCCTAGTAGACAAAACATGAATTAGAGCAGGAAAAATTGGAGAATGGAAAATAAAAACAATATCTAAAATCTTTGCCACAAGCTCATCTACTGGACTGAGGCGTTCTCAACATTTAAATATTGATACATATTCTTCTTGCAGAACAGAGTGACAACTCCAATAGATACCTACCTAATTTCCCTTTCTACTTAAAGGAACAGGAAAACATATAAAAAAATTCTCCAAAGAACGGAGTAAATTTCATTCAAGTACATATTTAAGTGGCACCTGCAGCAAGTGACTACATTCTCATGGTCTCCATGGAAAGAACTTAATAACCCTCAAGTCACAGACTCACTGGACTAATGGCACCAATAACAAGAATCTGCAAGTTCAGTAGTTCTCACAATTTGAAAGCAGATATTAAGTATTTGACAATGCTAATCATCATGTGGCAGAATTAATTAAAAAACAATCTCCTGAAAATTGGTCATTAGTACAGACAGAGACGAAACAGAGGGGGGTCAATAATCTAACAAGATGGTCATTAGCAGCAGTTTAGTACTAGGATTTAACTGGATTCTTGCTAGGCTCCAAAATAATAGGTTTCCCAGCAACGAACAATAAAACTAAGGTCATAAAAATATATTCATGCTATCTGGCAACAAACACTAATTCAAAAGACAGGACAAATTATTTTGGACCGCAGCATTGATGGTCAGAATTGTGTTTTCTGCTCAGAAAATGTGTTACTGAGATGTGAAATGCTTTTTCAAACAGAATTTATATCTCAGAGAACTCCTAGGAGGTGAAT
The DNA here is from genome assembly GCA_024336885.1 of Actenoides hombroni. Taxonomy (NCBI): domain Eukaryota; kingdom Metazoa; phylum Chordata; class Aves; order Coraciiformes; family Alcedinidae; genus Actenoides; species Actenoides hombroni. The sequence continues at coordinate 1,032,224 of WUAM01000267.1, read as the reverse complement.
GTACCAAAATTTAAAAGTAGTCTGTATGTTACCCATGACATAGAGAAGTATGTAAAATGTTGCAGATAAAAAGTAAATTCAGGCACTTATTCTGAACATGCTTGTTTATAGGCATGAGATTAGACCTCTGAATTGACTAATGAACATTTACTCTCGTGACTTCATGGAAAATCTCATGATACTTCGTGACTTTCTTCTCAGAACCCCATACCACTTACAGCAAAGGATTACATAAGAACTAACTCTTCCATTAGGGGAAACCTCCAGTTCCCAGGGCTGTAGAAAAGTTTATGAGCATGATGTCTGAGATTCAAAACTTGCAATGAAATGTGGAAGAATTTAAAATTAATCATAATAATGTAAAGGTTTGTGATTTTTGAGGGTTTTGACCTGCAGTTTTGGAATGTCTTGGGATGGCAATATTGGCTGAACTTTTGGTGGTGCTGCTCATTAGATATCGTAAGAGGTCTATAAGTAAATTATGAGAGGCAGAAGAGTTATAATTATTTATTTACCTACTCATTCTGTGCATCAACATCAAATTATATGTAGAATCCAAACTGACAGAGACCCACCTGTGTCATATTTCATTAAAGGGTATAGTCAAAATGTCAATTTATAAGTTGTACTGTAAGATCAGATTCTTAGACTTCAGATTTGTAACGTGTTTCAACATACAGAAAACTATTATTACTATATGCTTGATGTTCTGAGAAATGTCCACATACCCATGCTGCTTTACACTGACCCATTTTGACCAGTGAGTAAAAATGCTTAATGAGTAAACAACCAAATACATAAAAATTTTGTTTAAAAATAACCCTAAGCAATTATTCATTTTAGCCCCATTTGTGCTGTCAGTGATTTGTGCTCAAAAGCAGACTGAGAGGTCACATCTGAAATGTTTTTCAATCCAGTTGTTAGGAATAGCAATTACCAACGAAATAGACACGTTCCATCAACTACAAAATAATGTAAGAATGAGGTGAAATATGCTTTGAGGAAGAGTTGAGGTGATTTTACATAGAGGACTTCATCAGAAGTGAGTTGATGAATGTATGCTAGGCAAGGGCCCTGGAAATCTATTCAGTCACAGTCTTTCCATTCATTGTCTTTTATAACATTATATCTGAAACAATGTTTTAATGCACTGATTCTTTAACTTGCATTATATCGTGATCCTTTGGAGAGCTATTTTTTTTTAAAGATAGTTTGGGATACCAGATCATGAAAGTTTGTTTCTTCTACTGATATACTTATCATCAGCAATCCAAAGCCTTCCAAATTAACCTTCCTAGGATCAGAAGAGAGACACTGTTAGAGGTTTTTAAACTAACTAGTTTAGAATGCAGTTTTGTGACTTCTATTTTTACACTTGTTGAGTTGATTTCATATTTATCAGGATTTTTTCCCTACAGTCATTTTTCCTGAAATATATTTGAAAAGACAACAAAAGCTGAAGGTACAATCAAACCTGTTTATCCCTAATATTCCCGATTTCTATCTGTGTATTCTCTTAGAAGAATAGCAAATACTGCTCAGGTCATAGTAAAATTACAAAACCATCATGTACCGCAGTGCAACACAGAGTAACCTGTGGAGCCTTTTAAATCAGTAATTTTCAGTCTGTGATACGCAAATACTTCACTGTCCCTGAACTACTTCTAAAGAATCTGTAAAGGAAAGGAAACCTGTAATCAGTAACTATGCAGAACTCTGCCTCTCCACTAAAACAGAGCATCAAGCAAACAAAACCCCATACTCTCCAGTGTCTTTAAAACCATTGGGAATAAAAACTACTGTGCCAGTTTAGGTTTGGATCTGAAATGAAAACTAATGCACAGCTCTGAATTCTTCACCTTCCTCTGGATACTGTAAATCTAATCCATTAAGACAAATATCTTTGAAACTAATTATTTGGAAATCTCATAAGTAAATTTCCTATTTTAGAAGAGTAGTGTCTTCAGTTCTCTTAAGTCAAACCCCAGTCACTGAAGCAGATTACATTATTTTAGTAGCACACAGCATGTAAGTAATGTTTGCAGGATTTGACCTGTCCACCATAAGAGAAGATTCTGCTATTCTTATAGAGTTCATGGTAAGATTTTTCAGTGTATCTTGGAGTAAGTAATCCATAAACAATTGTTAAGCTCAGTGAAGCTCAATATCTAAAACTTTTTAATGATAAACCAATAATGAAATAGGATGCAAACTGAAGAATGACTGCAAATATTTCAATTACTTCTGCTTAGATAATGTAATGTTCCTCTGAGTCACCAGTCCCCAAGGACAGTTACAAGTTTCAGTACTCGTTCAAAATATTTGCTAAAAACCCTAGTGTTTCAGTTCTGCAAACTCAAAATACCTGTCTATACAGTAAAAGCAAGTTTATTACAAACTAGAAACTACTGCAAGGTGACATGAGATTAAAATTCTGATTTAGAAAAGTGTCTTTAGTTTTAGGAAGTAAACCAGGACAGGATTTTGAAAAGAACATTGAACACAGCTTAGAACAAAAGCAGAGTACACTTTTAAGCATGGATATTAGGAAGGTATTTGTTACTAAAACAGCTATCTTCTTTCAAAACATGTAAAATATTAACTTCCCACTGCAGTTACAAGTAATTTAAGGCCTGACAATGATACAAAGGATTTCTAAACTCTCTATCCTGCTATTGAGAAAAAGGAATGAATATAATGACACAGCTGTGGTAAAAAGCAGAATCACATGTGTGCAATTTGCCATGACAACATGATAATGCATGTCCTGTATGCTCTACAGTAGAGCTGAGAGTTCTGCACACAGGTGGCATTATTTTATCTTGTTCAAATAGTGCAATGTCAACAAAATCTCAATAGGAAAAGCCTCAGTTCTGTGATGCCTCAAGCACCTTACTTCTATTGGAGTCTGCTCTGGGTCAGTATAAATTTGATAGGCAATTAACATTGTAAGAGTGGGCAGCTCTGGGACTGCAATAATATATTCATGAGTCAATTTCTTTGCTGTGAAACAGAGTTAATATTTACTTTTTTGTGTCATTTATCGGACTTAAGCTCACTGATTTTCCATTAGGCCTAGCATAATGACACCTTGGTGTCCAGTAACCTAAATGACAAACAATCTAATATGATCATTATTGAAAGGCATGTATTTATTATAATTTTTTTCACTGGTTACACAGTAGAGTTTGTTTAGAAATTAACATGTGAGTACCTATGCACAGCTGAAATAGCACTTTTCCCAAAACCCAATGACATGTTTGTTCTTTCCACCCCTTGAAAACTGAAGTAGGGTGTTTTTTTTCTAAAAACAGATGACCCAGAGCTTCCAGACATCAAGTTTTTTTGAGATGTTAGCTTAGCTACTCAACATCATTAGTAATTTTTTAAAATGTTAGTCCTTTTCATTGTGGCACTGGATGTAGATGAGTCCACCCAGGAAGAAATATGATTCCCTGTTTACATGAAATACACTGTGTTTCTACAGTAATGATACTGAATACTGGACTGACCTTCCTAAAAGTAACAAACGCTTATCCATTTAGTCAAATGTAACACTTTGACCTTCTTTCCTCTCAGAAATCATAATTTCTTTTTAGCTGAACAACACACATTTCTGCCATCTAGCATTTAAAGAAAAAGATTTGTAGAAAACTCTTGCAGTTGTGACATGGTTGTATACAGCCTCTATAAGAATGACATGCATGCTGGAAAACACACAGTTCCTACTTCACAGAGTTTATAGAAGTAACATTATGGACAGAATTGCATGACATTACTTGCAACAATAGAAAAGCTGATTTCATGATCTGAGACAAGTTTTGTAGCTTTGCCAAGGATAGCATTCATGTATTGTAAGCACTGAACTCCTTCCAATGAAATAATCAACATACCTGATTTGAATGTTGCCATCAGTGTTATTGCTTTCTTTTTTTCATGTTTAAAATCATCAAAACATTACAGTGGGGTTTATTGTGGAAAGGAGGCAGTTCAAGTACAACATCGAGGAAAAATACTGTATTATTGTATCAAGGCAGACGTAACTACCATTTAAAATAATTCAATATAGAAATTCATACCAAAATAAAGGCATTCAAAACAACAGATAGAAAGTGTATAGTTATAAAATATCACTTTCTTTTCATTGCTTCTTATATATTCCTATCTCTGATCTTCTTTTTTTTCCCAAATGCAAAAACCACTTGTGTAATTCTGGCCTTTATTTCTGCTGGGGATGAATATCAAAAGAGATTCAATTCTTACCGTTTTAACAATGTAACTAAATTGGCGAAGGATCTAATATTTTTACTGAAAGATTTATATGCACATAAGCTTTCACATAAGTGTAATTGTACCATTGTAAATGTTCCTTGTATTATTATAGTGGTAATTCCCTTACACATCTATGAATGTGCACATCTCTCTAAATCTACATGAGGATTGTTTACACTAAATTACTATATCAGCCAAGTTAAACTACTTGACAGTATGAATTGGGACCATTGTTTCCTCCAATTTCATGGTATCAAACTAAACAGTCACAAGAGTGAGAGAATGAATTCATATGTAACTTCTCAGTGACTGTTCAGAGCACTACCCTTCCACCCCTCCAGATTATTTTTACATGTGTGGTACTGCACTGAACATGCCTTCCTGATACTGGGCTGCTTTTCATTTCAGACTTTAAGCACTAGTGTTATTGTACTAAATTCAATTTATACAGCTATGAACATGATTATTGCCAGGGCTAACATGCCAAGCTAACAAACAACATATGACAGAAGTTAGTCACACTGCATAATGCAGAACTGGCAGTGGATGTGATATGAGAACCTGTACAGAACGGAAAACTGAATTTTGTATTTTGCAACTACAGGAAAGTCCAGCTGGGGAAACAGCTATCAGGAACAGGAAGATGCGGAATTATAAGCTTTTTTTATTCTTTCCTTTCTTTTTTCCCAACACTTCTAGACCCTTTTTCTCATCTGTCCAGTGACAATTTTTAGAGTTGTATTTATCAGAAATGACAGTTAGCATATTGCATTCTTTTAATGCTGTCCACACAAAGTAGAAGCGAAGTACTATTTTAATTGTAGCAAAAAGTTCAAAGTTTTTTTTTGACAATTATTTTCTGTTTTTAAATTAAGCAATTATATATGTGCAGATTGAATCTTTTGCCAGTTCTATTTTATGTGTATGCATGGTTTGAAAGGCAGCGGGAACTCATGTTGTGTCTCTGAACTGAGGAACAGCAAGAACTCTTTGGGGGTATGAATTTATAAACTTGCAGGATTCATATAAACTTCCCAGCACTAAGTGTTGCTCCACAGCAGCACCTACCAGTTCCCTTTTGGTGTGAAGACAAGGATGGATTCAACAGTGAAGAAGAGGATACAGTGGGTGTATAATTCTGCCCTCCAAAACACACTACAGAATCTTTCTAGTTCCTTATCCTAAAGAGTCTATTTCCCTAATGTGCCAAAGAGCAAACCCAAAAGCTTGTACCCTTGGGATATCAGCTCTACACCTGAGTACCACCTTTTTTTGACTTGGTTCAGCAAAACTAGAAACCTTTTGGCAGTCTGTTTTGCACTTTAAATAGCATGGTCTCTTTGTCTCTGTAATCTGTTTCACAGTCTGGAAGTTAGGTGCTGACAGACTTAACAAGTCACAGTTTGCCCTGCCTGCTGATGTAGCAGGGTGCTGGTTTCGTGCACTTAGCTGTGCTATTCTGGAGATATGATCACAATTAATGTTACTCAAAATGAATGCAGGAAGATGCTTCTTTGCCACCTAAAGCCATTTAAAGCTTGGTGGATACAAATCTCACTGCAGTCATTTGGTTCTAAACCATTCCTTCCCTGTTGTTTACATCTCCAAAACAAAGCCAGATGATCCACCCTCCAAATCTGTCTTGTTACATGTGAGCACATTTTTCTGATAAGGTAAATTACAGAACAAAGGGAAATTCACTGCTTCAGCCCTCCCTCTTTAATTATCAGTGGATGGGGACACAATTAATTTTGGAATTAAGACTGACCGCTTTCATAAAAACATATCCTTCCTTGTCTGGCTATGCTTTTTTTTTTTCCCCAAGCAATGCTAGTAATTATCTTCTGGGTCGCCTCTCAGTTGTCAATAGGCTGTCTGTGTGCATCATTGTTTCTGCACTGTTTATAACAACAGGCTGTTTGTGACACATTGTGCCACAGCCAGGAAGCTGACTGAACGAAGGAGAAAAAAAAATCAAAATACTTCTTCAGGACTGCAGAGGCTGGTATTATGGAGTAATTACACATGTCATACAACCTGATGAAATCTTTAAAACACAAAGCCTCCTAATGAGCATAATAAAACTTAAAGCAATTGTTTCAAGTCTTGAATGTGGTATAATTATAAAAAACAAAACTGCGCCTTGAGCTAACTAAATCTCTGACTAAAAAGCATGGATTCCACAAGCTTCAAGCAAGCCTTAGAAAATGCCATCACTACCCATTCTGCATAATAGTAAGGGAAGGCATATAAAAGATTTGGGAACGTATGGTGACACATGTCAGAAACAGCAGGGATTTCCTGTTGCTAAAATGTGCTGTGTTGATAACTTTGGAAATTGGAATTCTTCCTATAAAATCTCTGCTCAGACTGGAAGGAACCACACCTAAGGCAAGTGGTGTTAGGATAATTTTGTCTCCATATGTCTGACTTTGGTCCTTGCTCTCCCCTTGAGAGTGCCCCTAAGGCTGACTGTCACAGTAGCCTTGCCTTGAGAGTAAGATGCAAAGTAATAATAATAATCTGTTCAAGTAAACTGGAGGTGTGTTGTAAATTGATAACCTGAGATAGAGTTAGACCAGGATGCTATCATGAAAACATAATACAACTACCACTGTCCAGCCAATCACTTTCTCTCATTTTAATCTCAGAAATTCCACTGCTATGTCCTAATTATGCCTCTTTGAATTACACCTTCAGTGGCATTCTTCTACATTTGGAAAGAACATTTTCAGAAGAGAGAAAAATAAAAAGCACATCTTGCTCATGCTAGGAGCTGAAGCAATACAGGTCCCAAAATGAAAATGCCACTTCTTATAGAAAAAGAGCACTTGGCTGGGCTGAGAATCCCATAAATTTCTGAGTCACGGTTCCCATTAGCAAGCACATGCTCTCTTAACAGACTGCAATGTCAGAATATCATTCCTTGGTTTCAGTTTGTGATACAGTAAATAAGTATAGTGCAATTGCCTGTAGTACAACATTTCTAGAATTCCCATCTCGCTGCTCGTGATTTTACGATTTTATTTTGTATTCTTTGTATTTCTTCATATTTTAATTTCCAGCAGACCATCTAATGAACCACTCCAGTATTGATAACTCCATTTTAAACTGATTAGTTTCTCTCTCTTTCTTTTAGATGCTTATGTGCTGGAGAACAGCCCAAGGGCAAGTTAAAAACATAATGAAACATGGTAATATAAATGTATCTACTGTCCTCCTTCAGAAAGATCAGATTATTTACTTTGCATAGAGCCTTTGGAAATACTCCATGCAGCAGGTACTCCCCTACAAAGACAGCAGATAAGACCATCTGACCGTGGCACCTGGAGTTTGACTACCCTAAGTGACATCCAGCACAAAGGAATTGCCAGAATAAAGGTGGAATGTTGTGGCAATACAAGCAATAAAGGAAACAAGAAATTTGCACCTCAGCTTCCCACATCAACTCTTTAGTTGTGGAATTTCAACCAGAAGTTGTGTTCTCAGTGATTTCTATTACCCTGTGATCTGGCTATTGCCAAAGGGGAGCGTGTGTATGTGTGAGTGCATTAACTACAGTGAGAATTTCATTGAAGTTCAGTGCCAAAGAGTAGAAGGTAAGCTTGTATGGCTGAAAACAAGTTTAGGTTTACTGTAGAGTGGACTGAGGCCAGCAGAGAGCACCTCCATCAACATAACCCTGTCTGGCATGGGTGCTATCAGTCCCATTAACTGTAAGGTGCTATACTACTATTGGTGATTACACTTAGCACTGTTCATGAAGACTCAAAAATTGCAAATAAAGTTACTGCGCTTCACATGGGATTCAATATACTGATTCTTGACAATAGCAATAAACATTATTTATCTGCAGACATTAAGGAATTTACAAAATTGGTGTTATTACGTCAATTTTGTAGGTGAAAAAGAGAGGTTAAAAAACTTTTCCCAGAACAGGGATAGAACAAGGTAGAAGTTGTCTATGTATGATATACTCTCTTGACCACAGTAATGCTATTTTCTAAAGATACAGCAATATGTATACTGTCAAGAATGTATAAAACTTAGAACAGTATTAATATAACAGCACATTCACATATCTCTGAAAAAAATCGCATCACAGGAGGAGCCAGGACTCCCTGATCTATGAGATTTATTCTTTTTAAACTTTCTCACCAGGGAATGTCTATGCAGGCAAAGATGACTGATGATGCCATTAGTACATCCGCTTATAGATCTGCCGTGTGACAATTCAGATGGCGGAGTGGTTAGAATACTGAAAACCAATTATATTTTACTGGAACTATTTTCAAAGAACTTATCCACATGAGAAATATTTTAGTTTTCCTCAAACAACAAGTTATACAAACTGCTGAAAACAACGAATAAATTTAAAATATTTGATTAGTTTAAAAAACATACATAAAATTGTGATGGACCTAACTGTAAAAGCTATAACTATCAAGCAGGAATAAGGACTAAATATGCTGTACTTAAAGGCCTATGGAACACATGATTAGAATGACATATGCCATACGTAAGTTCTTACATATAAAGCACATGCAAAAAGCTACAGGAATTATAAAAAATGCAGTTTCATAAGAGTCTGATGAACACTTGAAGTAACTTGTTCTAGATAAAACATTGCTACAAATGTGAAGTGAAAAGGAAGATTATCCTTCAGTGTAGAGGTCTATGCAGACTCACTGAAGGAACAGATAAACCAAAGGATGGAGCAATGTTCAGCACATTGCAATGTGTGTTTTGGGGGAGGGCAGGTGGATGGACAGAAATAATTTATCAAAGGTAATCAAGCACAGACAAGTTTCAGTAGAGTATCTGGTTGATGCACATCTAATAGACATTTTGGAAGTACTGGTGAAGCAAATCCAGCAATATCTAGATGGTAACTATATTTTTTAATTTGTAGTATTTTTAGAACTCCATAGGCAGTGAAAAACAGTTACAGAACATGTTATGTACTAAAATACTTATGCTGTAACTACATTTCAAGACTAGTAAATGAGCATGGGGAAATTTGAAGAAGAATGTGTCTTGAGAAGGAAAGGCTCAGGGGGGATCTTATCAATGTGTATACCTACCAGATGGGAGGGTATAAAGTAAATGGAACCATACCCCTCCCAGTTGTTTCTTGTGAAGTGACGAGAGGCAATGGGCACAAACTGAAATACAAGATAGTCCATTTCAGCACAAGGAAATGTTTTTTCACTGTGAGGTTTGCTCAATACTGGCACAGGTTGTCTGGAGAGGTTGTGTAGTCTCTATTCTTGGTGACATGAAAAACCTAATTGTAGAGGGCCCTGACCAGCCTCTCCAGCTGACTTTGCTTTGAGTGGGAGTTGAATTAGATTATCTTCTGAGGTTTCTTCCAGACACAATGATTTTGTGGTATCTGAATGAACTGCAGATCTGAGGTAACTATTTAAACAGGAGTCTTATGAAACAGCTGAATTTGATGTTTCCAACAGAAGCAACATTGAACTTTTAGGTACCCTACAGTCAAGGACTCCATTCAAAAGCTATCCAACAGGAGCATATGAAGCAGGTTGTTTCATCCAGTACCCTACTGAATGGGGATTGCCTGATTAAAAGAAAGCATTCCACCTCAACCCCATTTTCCACATCACCACTCTTCTCTGCATAGCCTGTGTATCCAGGACCTAGCTTTGTTAACACTGTGAGATAGTTACCTTGTAAATAATGCTTCGGCCACCAACATAAGAAAGACATGGACCTGCTCGAGTGGGTCCAGATGATCAGGAGTCTGGAGCACCTTTCCTGTGAGGACAGGCTGACAGAGTTGGGTCTATTCAGCCTGGAGAAGAGAAGGCTCTGAGGAGACCTCATAGCAGCCTTCCAGTATTTAAAAAGGGCCTACAGGAAAGATGAGGAGGGACACTTTATCAAAGAGTATAGTGACAGGACACGAGGTAACAGTTTTACACTGAAATAGGGTGGATTTAGATTAGATATTAGAAAGAAATTCTTTACTGTGAGGGTGGTGAGGCACTGGACAGAGAAGTGGTGGATGCCCCCTCCCCAGAAATGTGCAAGGTCAGGTTGGATGTGGCTTTGGGCAACTCAAAAGATGTCCCTGCCCACGGCAGGGGGTCTGGAACTAGATGATCTTTAAGGTCTATTCTAAGCCAAACTATTCTTTGATTCTATTATTCTTTTCTATGGCCTCTGTGGAGTCCATTGCCACTCGACATTTACCAACCATTTGAATCAAAGCAAAGGAGGAATAACTTACCAATAAAGGAACATGCATAAATGTAGAAAACAATGACACAACAAGAAAGTAAATAATTCAGCCTTTCTGCCTCTCTAAAAACTGAACATTGCCATGAAAAATCTTAAGTTTCTTTATAAACGGAATTATTTTGTATTATTTCCACATTTCTAACTTAAGCTTACTTTTTGAAGGCCACTGAGTCAGTGCTGCCTTTGAGTTGCCATTCACCCATCCTCTTCTAACTATTTTCCTGATTCCAGATGAACCGGGACCATCTTTTTCCTAAACTTTGAAATGAAGATTCCATTTGATTTTTATTAGAGTGCAATCATTACACTGAACAAATATTTACCTTGAGTCCTAATTCATGTTTGCTGCAGCAAAACAGAAGATAGCAGAAATTACTAGAACACATTGCTGTCAAAAAGCTTCTTTACCAAAATTATAATGTTTTATTTCATTTTTGATTACGCACTTGCAATTGATAGTAACCTGCTTCTCCAAAACCTACCCGCAATCAAAACTTTCTCTGCTTGGACTGTGCCTAACAGACAAAGTAAAAATAGCTGACACGGAGTACAAATGGTTCTAATAATTAAACAGACAAAAAAATACTCTCTCTGTACCCCTGAGAAACTGTACAGATGTGTATGATTCCCAGAGTGCTTAACATTGCAATGTAAACACTTTCCAATTGCTTTCAATGATATGGTCCTCTTGCTAATCATTCCAACCTGAAATTATTACTGTAGTGGATGGTCATCTAGCTGCTGCTACTAAAGGCTTCAGTTACATCTGTAAAATACCTTCATTAACTAGAGTAGCCCAGCTCCCTAATAAATACTGTGTGGTGTCTTGGTTAATCAAGTCTTAGACTTTGTAGTTAAGACATTAATGTGTACAAAAACATAAAAGAAAAATGCAAAAACTGGATTCCACTAGGTCAGCACTAAAATAAAGGAAAAAAAGGAAAAGAAAAAGAAAAAACTGGTTTATCTAATGAAAACAGTCCTGTCTAACCTACAGAATCTTCTATTGCATCATATCTCAAATAAATGTAGTCTTATAAATGCCAAGCTGAAATGGAATAACGTCTTGCCTTAAAATCGGAGCTTAATTAGCCCAAGGAAGAACAAACAATTGGGCAGGTTTCTCCTGCAACTGATGATTAGCTCTCATTATTTCAGGCTGTCTTCTAGGCCATGTAGCAGAGTAAAAGAAGATAATCAGGGAAAAGGTTTACTTCAATGAGAGTGCCTGCCAATGCAAGTCTTGATTTAATTTCATAGGACAGCAGAGGTTACTTAAATTCCAGCATAGTAAGATGTCAACTGTAGACAGTGCAGGTCAAAGAAGTGGATAAAATAAAATGTAAGTGGAATTGGGAACTTTCAAAATAAGGGAGAGGAAAAGATTTACTGCAGGCAGCTATCATTGCAGCATCAGTTTTATATTTGCCCAAAATATGGTATTTACTAATGTACGGAAATACAATTCACAAAGAAAGCACATTTTTTAGACAGAGAAGGAAAAAAGTTACTTTCACAAATAATTTCATAAAAGTATCTGACCTTGTACCTGTAATAACAAAGAACCACATCCCATTGCCAAAGACGTTCCTTCTGATAAATAAAGACAATACAACTGTTCCTTTCATACAGGCAAAACTATTTGTTTTCTGGTACTCCAGTTATGTACTGATGTACCTCCTTGCTATGACAGATTCTTGGAAGCAGGGTTGAAAACATGTAATCAAGTTAAATGACTACATTTTAAACAAAGGAGACTGGTTTGCCTATCTAAATGAGACTGTAAATTCCCAGCATATGAGAGCAGAAAATACTTCTTCAGCATCAGGTCCCACGCAGTCAGGAACTATCCAGGCACAGTAGAGATTTCTCTGACTTTCTTCTATCTAGACATGACTGAAATACAGTTTCTGATATTTGTAGCACTAGGATATATAAGGGATTTAGACTTTGCACACAAAGATCAGCTCAAAGAATGGAAGGCAAGCCCAGTGAAAGAGTCCCTCTTTAGCTCCACTGGTGTAGGAAAGTATGGAAGAGTGGTTACTATGCTACATCTACAGGTCCAAGCTGGAGTATCTGAGCTTTGAATACATGGAAAACAACGAGCAAACCAATGCAGTACTTTACAAAACTAAGCAGCATTACACAATTATTAAGCCTAGGAATGAATTTCAGAGCCAAATGCCATTGCACCAGAGGTGAAGGAAAATCTGCAATGCAATCATTCAAGCAGCAGTTTGGCCAGGCCACCAGGATTAACACCTTCATCTTCTGCAAATACATCATGGGAACTTTAAGAACCACAAGTGCTCAGTGCTTTGTTTGTCTCTCTTGGGCAAACATCCTACTTTGTGAATCAACAGCAGTGCTTTGAATAAATCAGGTTTACCTATACTGTCTTCTAGAACGCCAGTAAATTAGTGTTGCAATAGTTAATCCTAGATGTTATTAAAGGAGTTTCAATTCAGTTCAATCCTTCTAATTTGCAACCTTTGGCATTCAGCCAAATAGTTGTGACTTAATAGGATCTGCAAGTTAAAATTAAAATCCTGCATGCCTGTCTGTTTCTGTTCTTATCCCACACTTCCTCTTTGGGTAAAACACTCCATTATTACTGCTGTATCCAGAGCCTGTATTTTGTCTCTGGTCTCCTTTAACTTGTGGCAACCCTTATTTAATGAAGACACAAACATACTATAGTGTAACTGTTTGGGAATAGCTGTATTTTCTTTTAAGTCTCCAAAGAACTTAAGTTCAGGACCTTAGAAACAAAAAAACGACAGTGCGCAAGCTCAGCAGATGTAGAGACAAAGCCTTGGAGGTCCATGGAAGACAATATATACTGTATGCCTGAATACTGTAAAAAGTACCTCAGAGAAAGCACAGGACTTAAAGGTCCGATTTAGATACTTATTTTTTTTTTTGTATAAGATATTTTATTCCCTTACTTCAAATAACAAATGTAGGGGTTCCCAATACCTGTTCAATAGAGGGATTAGAAGTAATGAACAGCTGCTGTGTTTGTACATTATTTTTACTACATGGAAAGGAAACAATGTTATTAGCATAGGCCAGCGCTTACAGAAAAAAAAACCCAACAAACTTACATTCAGTCTTAAGTACTGAGGACAACTCTGAAAGTCATTAGCAGTAACAATTTCAAGCACATATAGACTGTGAATTTTTCCATCATTTTTTTATTTACATTCCTTTTCTTCTTTCAGGCTTTTTCTCTCCTTCATCTTCTTCCTCGCCCCCCCCCCCATTTCTATTCAAACAAGTCATCCAAATGTTTTAAACAATAAAATGTGTAGCAAATTCAGTATCTGGCAGTTTCTCATCAGTTTGCACAATGAATACACACTGTGTTTTCTACTGCAACCTCAAAGCTTTGTAGACTTGGGAATAACTCTGCATTTATAAACCAATAAAATAAATATACATGTATTTAAAAAAGGATCCAGTTGCTCTCAGAAGAGTCTATAAGCAAAATACTTTCCTGATTTATACTCTCCAGTAAGCAACAGAAAGATCAAAGTTCTTAAGTACATATGTAATATTTATTATTCCCCATGAATGTTGTATAATGAAAAATTCAGCATATATATTAGAAATTCTTATTTTAAGATGTACGCGCTTTATACACCTCTGTTAATAACAACATAATAGGGGGAATATAATGAGTTTTTATCCTTGATTACTTTTCTGCTTTAGTGGAGTGCTCCCACTGTGATCTGCACAAGTCATTTCACAAGACATTTATGTACAAGAGAAAGGAACAGAAAGAATTTCAGGGAGAGTGATTAAACCTGATGTCTCCTTTCTACAGACACGTGCACAGGCTTAATCAATCTGACGCCAGCAGTCTCCACTTTCACATTGCCTGCTGGCTTCATGCCTGACAGATTCCACCTACTGTACATCTTTGTAGGCAGAATAAAGATGTGAGATAAAGAAAGCAAAGTGAGCCAGCAGACCAGACTGCATAAATTGCATGCCACTAGTCTAAGCTGCATGAGGCTCTGATCCCTGCGACTATTGCTGTCTCAGCCACCCTGCAGTGCAAATAGAGTGTTTATGAAGAATATATGTTTGCTCTTGAAAGCCAAAGCTTACAAAAAGTTAAGCTTACTTTGTTTCTTTCCAAACTGTGAGTAGTAATGCTTTCAACATTAAAGAGTCTGAAACCTTTAAGTGTTGAGTTGTCCATCTACATGTACTACATTAGTCAAATAGGAAATGTATTGCGGTAATGGAGGTTCTTATGAAAATTTACCAATTCATCTTAGACCACTGACATAAGAGGATTTTTTTAAGCAACACCTATTAGGCTTGCTATTTGAAAGCTACGACTGTTTTAGCCCAGAATTTTTCTAAGGGTCAAAAACCAAACAAAAACCTCTAACTAAATTTCTAACATTCCCTCTCCCTGATTAAAAACACCAACAATGTTGCAATTTGAAATTCAGTAAGAAAAACAGTTAGTATAGTAAATTGCTATAGGCTTTATGTGTCCTCGCTGAGGGTAATATTGGGTTCTCCCCTAAATAAAAACATCCTTTGAGGATGAAATGCTAGGACAGTAAATATTATGTTTTAGGAGAACAGGCAGACCTGCCAGCTGTCTTAAACTGAAATCCAGGAAAAAAAAATCCATTTCTTCCTCCTGTCCATGTATACTTTAATAGTTCAAGGCCCAAATGAGGGACCATATTTGCACACATGATGCACAGAAAGGTACTGAAGAAAATGAATGAATGTGGGAAACTTTAAATAGCTCAGCTCAAAAAAGCAGAGATTCTAGTTTCAGGTTTAGAATCTAAAAAGTTTATAAAAATAAAATAAAATCCAAGAGTTGGAATAAGAGGAGTAAGAAAATTACAACAGTAAGAGAAATTCCAAATAGGTATCTGAAGTTAAAAATAATTCCTTTATAAGGATATAAATTGCAAAGGTATTAATTAATTGCAATTGATCTCATTAACTGCAATAGATCTCGTATTCTGACTTTATTACAAACTTATTGGGAAAAAACATATAGACAAAAAAAACCCAACAGATCACAGGTCAGCTATACTCCCAGTGGTGTGGGCCAGCATCAGGGAATTCTATTCACTACAGTTCCACGATAAAAATCATAATAAAATGTCAAATGAGAAAAGTTCTTTTCAAATAGGTATACAAAAAGTTGTAAATAACTTTTGTATGGCTGGAAATTTCCCTTTTATTTCATGGGAGAATATGGTTATGAGAATGGCATCTATTCTTGATGATAAAACATATGGACTGTCCTTAATTCAGGAAAAGCAGGATAAAGAAAAAGGCTCCTGAGAATGATAGACTTTCACAAATGATCCTGGTATAAAAGATATCATTCACTTAAACACAAGAAAAGAAAGATCAGAACAACAGGGTGTCTTGACTCCAGTGTTTTAATAGTGGTCATATGGAAAGAGTCAGATGGACAGTCCTGTCCTAACAAACACAAAAAAAAAAAAGGTTTGTTTGAATTCTGTCTGTTAAGATTTAAAAAAACCCTAATAATTGAAATGACAACATTAAAGTGGGTACTGCAGACCTAGAAAATAGACATCATGTCATCCATTCTCTTGTGTTCTGCTCTCGTGACTAGGCAGTCGAGAGGACTATTCTTGCAGAGAGAGCATAGACATCCCAGGAAGAATGCTGCATGTAGAGTTCTATGGTTAGTATGTCTATCCACTGCCACAGACAACTCAAGCAACCTCTGAGACAATACTGTGTCTTTTTAAATGTACCTTTTTGGATTGTTGGTATTTTTTTCTTATCCTAAGAGAAATATACTTTCAAAATGATGCCATTTTTAATAAAATATTATCATCATCCATTAGAGTTGAGTGATATATATTCCAGAAGTCTAAAGAAAGCAGGGAGGCATAACATTTCACCTAAAACATTTAGAATGCCAAGTGAAGCTATATGTAAACAGGAAATATAGCTATATATATGCATAGCACATGGTCTGCCAGGACATTTCCCAGGTTTCTACTGAATCTTTTGGACACTGAGCAAATTAAAAAATAAAAAACAAAACAAACCCAAAAAAATCCACCCAATTAAAACTAGGAAAATCATGCTTTCCCCTACTTTTTTTTGTTAATTCTCAGTAGACAGCTGAGTCCTACAATTTACAAACTCCTGCTTCTGCCTGATCCTGCCATTGAGTAACAGTCCTGGATTTGAGACATCTGTTACCCATAGAACAACTGTGCTAATGATATTGATCCAATTTAAAGTTAGCACAATTGGATCAAGTAGGAAAGCACAAGCTAAAAAAGAGAGCTCCAAGTTTCCACTGATGTTTTCAATAATTAGATGAACAGAAAGCTAAATCTTGAAAAACAAACAGTAATATTTCTGTTTAAAGAATAATGCTGTCACCTTGTTAACAGACCTTCAAGAACCCAATCATGTGTAAGGGGGAGGAGAGATTATTTTCTTTCAAGAACTGAGGAGCCACCATTGCTGGGGTTATCTGGAAGTAATCACTACCCTCATCCTTCTGCTTTCTTTAAGGTTTATTTCTACAGGAACATGCATTTCACAGACCTACTGCCCTTTGTACCCAAGACACACTTTTTCCCACTGTTTTTTTGGTGGTCAAGTCTTTTTCTAACAGTGTCAAAAGACTGGATGGAAAAGTCAGAGTGCCCTCTCTGGATCTCTCCAACCCCTTCTCTGTGGAACCAAGGCAGTTTCACTCAGATCTGCATCAACCCATGGCAGCCAGGATTTATGTCTGGCATGTCTGAAAGCTTTCTCAAGTATGAAAATCCTTCTTTAAAAAGAACAAACAAAAAGGAGGGAGAAAGAAAGCTCACTGAGCAGTAGAAACTACCTAAGTAAAACAGGCTCAAGGCTCAGGCATGTGATTTAATTGGGGCTGTATTTAGGCTAACAGGAAATGCCACTGATAAGAAGTTAAGGACTAAATGGACAATGTCTTCTAAGGGATTTCAAATTCTTTGATTGGCCTGTAAGGCAGAAGTCTTCCAACAGTCTGCTGCAACCAGATTTAATTATGGATTTATACATGTGGAGAAAAGGCTTGATAGTTATCTGTAATAAGCCTAAATTGGAGAGAGACAACCTGAGGTCAGAGAAGTTATTAGTCTGCCACAGAGAACTTGTAGTGAATCCAGGAAAATGAGAGGAAGAAAAAGAAAAAAAAAGAAATTCCAAGCCCACTCCCTCCTCCTTCCCAAACTGACGCAACACTGCCTTCATCATCCTCACTTCCTAGTTGACATGCAAAAATCAAGGCTTTCCACTTTTGTAGTATCTGTTAAATCTACTTCACCTTTTCCAGGCAAAACGCTTTAAAGATCACTCTGTTACCATGCTGTCACTAAGATACAAATAAAGTAGTCAGCTGAAAACACAGCTAGTTTCTGGAACACAGGAATTATTCAGGATATCACCTCGTTCTGAAGATGGAGGTGGTCTTCCTCATGTACAGAAAAAAAAGGTGCTTGGAGGCCCAAAGCAACTCTTCTCACTCATGCAAGAAGCCAGTACGCTACCCGGCTGAGCTTCTACTGCTCTGCCAGAGGATGGAGGTTATGGTTTAAGAGAGTTCCAGCTGTGACAGAGAAGTGCTAGAAAAAAACTCTGTAGATAGAGGATAGAATGCCAGTTTTCTATGGTGTCATAAACATCAAGTATCTATGAATGAACAAATTATTTGCCTTAGGGCTCTCTAACTTAATTTGCTATATGCATGTCAAATTGAATTTAAAATCTTGCCTTTCCAAAAAGTTACTTTACTGCGTTTTCAAAGATGCAGTTTGATCAGCTGACTGATTTCACCAGAGGTCTACATTATACACATTATGCCTGTCAAACTTTCACAAAAAAATGGTGACTGTTCTAAAAGGTAAAAAACCACATCAATCTTCCTGGCTTCAAATGTTTGCTACTTTGCACATTCTGAATCATAATTCACTTGCACACTGAGAGTTTTTAAACCCAGGGAGCACTCACAGACTTCATGCAAAGGGCTAAGAATACACAGATCTTGATCTTGAACCACATGGCCCTTGTTCCATACTAAACCCAACCCATCACTGAAATATGGGCCTCCGGCTTGCCTGAGGGCATCAAGAGGTTTTCTGAAACATGTTGATGTGCAACCCATGTGCTACTGCATGGTTGCTTCTTACCATAGGAGCTGCACTTTATGGAGCCCCTGCATGGGTGAAAATTTTTGTCCATTAACTTTGAACAAAGAAGTGATGAGTATTTATCAAGGAAATTAAACAAAAGTAGTAACAAAATTTCCGGGTTATTTGACCTAGTATCTTATTTGTGGGCTTGGGCAACTGTTATTAAAAGGTTGCCCAGCAAAAAAAGCAGAAAATACCTTCAATGGTACAGATGTAACAAAACAAATGGTATTAAATTCCTTTTTTTGACATACAGTATTATTTCTGTTTCCAGATCTCACTTTACTGCATGTCTGGTTTCTTCTTAAAACTCTAGTCCTTGAGACCATATAATGGCCTTAATGAAATATTTAAAAAGGCTAATGATCAAATAATTTATGTGCTGGCAAAGAGTGTGCCACATAGAGGGGATACCCACAGATACTACTTAAATCTGCCCAGTCTCTCAGTTATTATGGTACAAGTCAGCTCTGATCAAAAAGCTCTTGGACGTATGTAATGCTGAACAGGACTGCACAATCCTGGAAACATGGCAGGGCTCACAGGCTGGTCTCAACACACAGAAAGTGCTCAACTACATCCAGTGTGTTGCATGTAGAAACTGTCCTACTTTCTGCCGCTGTTTACAGTGATGAATGCTTGGATCACACTGTGATTTTTGGTAGAGTAATCATCATGCAGAATACTGAAGTGCCAAGACTTAGGGCACTTCTGAATATTCAGGCAATACTAGGACCAAATTCTTACTCTTGCCTAAATACGGAGAAACTCGAGGGACAGACCTCTGTGCTATGTTGAGCTTAGGGCTCTTTATGTTGAGAATAAATACTGCCCTGCCATGGAAACTGACTCTGCCTGCATGTCCACCACTACATGGAAGACAGAAGTGTGATCACTGTGACCCATCAGTCCTTTTCGTCTGTCCCATATCTGTCCACAAGAACTTTAATTATGTAAACCAGAAGGACTGGTTTTGTTAGAAAGCACAAGGGAGCAGACTACAAAGTTTTCCTTTGCAGATCCCTACTAATTCCTCTTCAGTTTTCCTTTCCAAAAGGAAAAATGGTGCTCCTCTCTTTCCCTTTTAGTTTTACAAATTTTGATTTGAGCTATGAGTGGGATAAAATATATCTTTAAATAAGCAGGTGAGTAGAAATAACTGAAAAGCCTGTTTTTATAGATCAAAAGTTTTAGAGCAGCAAGACTGCAAGAATATGTGCTTCCAATAGAAACATGTGTGCGGAATATTAGGCTTAAACTTTTGTTTCTGATACCACCAGATACTTGCAATCAACCATTCATATTAAGGTAATTAAGCTAAATGAGGATGCTTACTAAAGACACCATTACTAACATGAAAGAGTATTTTTGGTTACCTATAAGACTAAGTTTTCTTTTTACCATGCCTAGCTGTTTATATGGTGAGGGAAAACATTTTCATTCCAGGAAATACCTAGGCCTATATAAAGTCTTCATCTGAGGCTCATATTAAATGCTGATTTAATCTGTCACTAAGAAATTATACCAAGGTTTGCACAAATTTATTTATAAACTTTGTAATTCTCATGATTGATAGCATTTAAAAGCAGTCAGTTTATGACCTTTCATATTTCTTGTGAAAGATATGGTAAGAATGAATAATAGAAATCAAATCTGCTTCAATCTTTGATACAGAAAAATCAATGCCAAACTGTAGGTGTGTTCTGTTGCATATTGGACTGTGACATTTCTTTTTTTGGATGAAAGAGAGGCCAGCTGGACTAGAAACTCACTTAAAGCCTTTGCAAAAATGTACTTTTTAGTGCCAGGAACCAACACCAGATTTTTACCATGCTCAACACAAATAAAATATTGCTTCTGATCTTTCCATAGAATCATAGAATTGTTTTGGTTGGAAGAAACCTTTAAGATCATCAAGTCCACCCATTAGCCCAGCACTGCCAGGTCACCACTAAACCATGTTCCTGAGCACCACCACTACACATCTTTTAAATATCTCTGGGGATGGTAACTCCACCAATTCTCTAGGCAGCCTGTTCCAGTACTTTACAACCTTTTTGGTGAATAAATTTTTTCTAATATCCAACCTAAACCTCCCCTGTCACAACTCGAAGCTCCTTCCTCTTGTACTATCACTTATACTGTGAGAACAGACAGACCCCCAGATCACTACAACCTCCTTTCAGGGACTTGTAGAGAGCAAGGCGGCCTCCCCTCAGCCTCCTTTTTTCTGGGCTAAGCAACCCCAGTTCCCTCAGACACTCTTCCTAGGACTTGTGCTCTAGACTCTTCATCATCTTCATTACCCTTCTTTGGACACAATCCAGTACCTCAATGTCCTCCTTGGAGTGAAGGGTCCAAAACTGAACACAGTACTCGATGTGTGGCCTCACCGGTGCCATGTACCGGGGGACAATCACATCCCTAGTCCTGCTGGCCACACTACTGCTGATACAAGCCAGGATGCTGTTGGCCTTCTTGGCCACCTGGGCACACCACTGGCTCATATTCAGCCAGCTGTTGATCAACACACCCATGTCTTTTTCATTGGGCAGCTTTCTAGCTACTCCTCCCCAAGCCTGTAGTGTTGCTTGGGATTGTTGAGACCCAAGTGCAGGACCCAGTACTTGCCTTTGTTGAACGTTATACCATCGGCCATGGCCCATCGATCCAGCTTGTCCACATCCCTTTGTAGAGCCTCTCTACCTTCAAGCAAACCAACACTCCTACCTAACTTGGTGTCATATGCAAAATTCCTGAGGGTACCCTCAATCCCCTCATCCAGATCATTGATAAAGATACTAAACAGGAGTGGACCCAGTACAGAGCCCTGGGGAACACCACTTGTGACTGGCCCCTTCTTGTAGATGTGTGTCACATTTGCTACCTTCAGTCAACTGGAACCTCCATGGTTAGCCAGGACTGCTGATAAAATGACGGAAAGTGGCTTGGCAAGTACTTCTGCCAGCTCCCTCAGTACCCTTGGGTAGATCCCATCCAGCCCCATAGACATGTGTGTCTAAGTGGTGTAGCAGGTCACTAACCATTTCCTCTTGGATTATGGGAGCTTCATTCTGCTTCATTCACCTGTGTCTTCCAGCTCAGGGCTCTGTGCAGTCAGAAGACCTCAGGTGTTACTACTCAAGACTGAGGCAAAGAAGGCATTCAGTACCTCAGCCTTTTCCTCATCCTTGGTCACTGTATTTCCCCCCACATCCAACAGAGGATGAAGATTCTCCTTAGTCCTTTTGTTGTTAATGTGTTTATAGAAACATTTGTTATTGTCTTTTATGGCAGTAGTCAGATTAAGTTCTAGCTGGGCTTTGACCTTTCTAATTTTCTCCCTGCACAGCCTCATGGAATCTTTGTATCCTTCTTGAGTTGCCTGCCCCTTCTTCCATAGGCCAAAGTCTTTCCTTTTCTTCTTAAGTTCCAGCCCAATCTCTCTGTTCAGCCACGCTGGTCTTCCCCACCAGTGCATCTTACTGCACATGGGGACAGAATGCTCCTGTGCCTTAAAAATTTCCCTCCTGAACAGTGTCCAGGCTTCCTGGACTGCCTCCCAAGTAACTCTGTCAACTAGTCTCCTAAACCTGTCAAAGTCTGCCCTCCAGAATTCCAAGGAAGCAGTTCTACTGACCTCCCTTCTTACTTCCTCAAGAATTGCAAACTGTTACTTCATGATCACTATGCCCAAGATGGCCTCCAACAATCACATCACCCACAAGTCCTCTGTATTCCTGAACAACAGGTCTAGCAGGGAACCTTTCTACCGGATCTGTGTTTCAAAACTCTTCTGAATGCTTCCAGTGCCAGAATGCACTTCTAATGCTCAACCGCAGTAACTAAACAAGCACAATGCAACAGAAGTATGTTTCAACCAAAAAATCTGCGTTACTTCCTGATGTGGTTAGTATTTCCCTCACGATTTCTCAGTCAAGTGATAATTAGGCTTAGCTTTACTTAGCTTATGGTAGCTGACAAATCACAGCCAATGGCACAGTAGTGATGTTAGATAAGGAAATTCTCTTCCTCTCTTCACACATTTTTTGGTGCAATGATTTCCTTTCCTTTAATTTATCAATGGCTACCTAATAGAAAAGCAATGAAAAACAACAAGAAGTCTTTTACAGCTGAGTGAAAATGGAAACTCTTAACCTCTAGCATACTGTTCTGGAAAAGCTATATACCACTAACAACCAGGCTTGTAATAAATGCAATATAGCAATAATAGTAAGAGATAGTGACTACTGCCATCATAAACCAGAAATGCTAAAAAGTAATGCACACAAAAAAATTAGCATGGAATAAAAATTACAGATTAATTTAGAGAGTTTATTTGCCTCTACTACTACATGCAGTTCTCTCATTTAATTCAGAAAAAAAGTCAGAGTACAAGTCAAGTTTCTGATTTCACTTAAATCAAGTGAGTCAAGTCTCTGACCTCACTTAAAGCTTTAAGCTAATCTTGTGATTATGGTATTTCCTAATGACTGCTCTAATTTGTGAATTACGATATTATGAATTTGCTATTTTAAGCTGTCCTTTCAAAACATGTATTTGGATTAACTATAATATATAAACACTTGTTCAAATTCAGGAAATGTCTTTGCAATTCTAATCAAGCAGATTATTTCTTGGAGAATAATATATTTTAAAGAGATTTGTCTAAAATCCAGATCATAATGAGAAAGAACAGAAAATGATTGGCATAAAAATTGGCATACTGATATACGATTTATGATTAAGATTGTCTGGTATTTACCATTACAATATCCTATTTGTTTCCTTGAAACTTTGCTAATTTAGCAAAAGTTATACAACAGATTCTGAGATTTTCAGCAGAAAACAAGCATTTCTGTCCATGCAACAAACAGAAGTACTTAAAAAAGGATCCTACTGCCCAGTCAGTAACGGTGTTAGCCAAAAGATTTTAAAGTATTCTGCTTTAAAGCAAAAACCTAATGCTTGACAGAAGTCTCACACTTCTGTCAGCAACGTGCATTTTGCTGTTCCCAAGTCACCCAAATTTGATGCAACTGTAAGTCTCTGAAAGACCTGAGCCTACAGTTGTTCAGCAGAGATTTCTTGCAGTTCAACAACTCAATGATCTAACGGGTCCATTTTTACCAAGGAGACAGTATTTCTACAGAGCTCTTACATGACATCTGTATAGACACCGGGCATCCTCAAGCTGAAGACTGCAAGTGGAATTGGGAGTTTCTTTGCAATTGTTCCTTGCAGTTAACTGCAAGGACTGCAATATTGTGAATCATCAATAAGAGCACAGATTGATATGCAAGTGCTAGTAGAAGATACAACCTTTACTGATGGCTAATCATACAACTACTAGATGACATCCAGAGGTCCCTTCCAAGACTTACCATTCCGTGATTCTGTGATCACCACTATTCAGTGCTACACAGTATAAAATTACAAGCTGTAGTACTTAGAACAATGAGCTCACAAACAACATAGGACTTCCTACATTTGAGCAGGCAACTGAGGCACACAGACTATGCAGGTGAATCTGCTTCCAGCATGAGATCAGAAAATCAGCATTAGTTGCAAATGGAGAATACGGAAGTAACTTAAGTAACATCTTAATCCAGAAGAAACTTATCTCTTATGGTACACTACCCTGTTTGGATTTATCAAATACACCATAGTGACGTGTACATCCACAGCAATAGATACATGCAGAGAGTCTATAAAAACCTAGTTATTTACTATTGATTGTACTCTTTCTCTCACAAACATAACCTTGACTATTGCAGCTTAACCACACACAATCACACAGCTCAATCACATCAAAGCTTCCTAAATAAACAACCATTATATCTCTGAAATTGACAGTAATACGAGCTACCTACTAATGGCCCAGGTAGTGCATTCAGCCACACTACAACATATCTATTATGTTACTATTAATAATGATCTAATTTGTTTTGTAAATAGGAATTCATTTTTTAACCTTCCTATGAAATCTTATAAGCAAATTTCCCTTAAATTATTCATATTTAGCAGTTGTGTTGCTTAAGAGCTTAGGAGTTTGATATGCTGAGCTCTCTATTTAAAAAAAGCCCAACAAAACAAAAATCAAAAAAACCCCCACCAATTGGAAAAATCATCCCTGTTTTATTTTAAAATATGAATGCAGATCTGAAATTGAAAACAGATTTTTAATTTATGTGGAATGGAGACAAAATGGTGTTTATTAGCAGTTTGGTCACTTGTTTTGATATTATCAACACCTCCCCATGACATGAATAATTAACAGCTGCACACTCAGAGAGGTTTGGGTCATTTCCAAGTGTTTCTGCATTTTGATAAAGCCCAGAGCCTTTTAGATATCTAAGATCATCATTCTTATATTCCTCTCTTCCTGATAGGTAAGTGATCTTAAGAATCTAACAAAATGATTACAGTTTCTTAATTAGTCTTAGATTTTACAAAAAGAGCTTAATCAGTATTTATGCATTGTAATAGTGTAATGAAACTTTTAAGATCATCTCCAACTTGGTATAATTTGGCAGCTGCAGCATGACAAATGTCATAATCAGGTCAGCATTGTAAGACAGACTCAATGGTATCAATATTTGATTTTAAAATTCTCCTCTAAATACATATTTTAATGAAAAAGTCACAGCCACTTATTTATTCGTTACCAGTGATTCAGAATTACAGCTGTGAAATGCTGAGGTCAAAAGACTGTGTCTTACTTCCTATAGAAACACAAACAGATTTATTTTTTTTTCCCCACTAGCTACACATGACATGGACACAAAATACTTCCAACAGCTACCTTAATACAAAAAGTTTTGGCTGTATGTCATGGTTTAGGGTCAGGGCAGACCCTTAGACCTATAACAGATGCTCTCTGTTAACCCATCTCCCTCCCCAAAGGGGAAGAGAAAGGGAATAAGGGAGAGAGACTTAACGATCAGAAAAGGAAACTAGAACAGCTTTAATGAAAATGAAAATAATAATAATAAAAATTGAATATATACAAATATCTAAAAAACCAG
>WUAM01000267.1:993877-1006054 GCA_024336885.1 Actenoides hombroni | reverse complement strand
AAGCAGACACTGTCTGTGAAAACAGGCTGCTAACTTCAGACAGTGCAGTTAGTTAGAAGAACTGAGCTGAAAAGTAAGATCACTGAAGAGAATTAGTTCTGTTCTCATTCAAACCAGGACACTGTACATTTCAATGTCTCTGTCTAGGCCATTAGGAACTAGCTCATGTTACTTTTAATTTCCTAGCTATATAGAGAAATGTTACGCATTTAAGAACCTTTCACAAATCTTTCACAAATCAGTATTTTGTCAATTATTTCATGCAGTTTTAATGCATTTAGTAATATCATGCTCTTAATAAATTAAAATAAAAACCCAACACATAAAAAAGCATTTCAGCCATTTGAACTGCAAATTCAATTTTCCCTGATGGGGGTCACAATTCAGTACCCTTCTTGTATTTTCTTCTCTTTATCAAAGGTAGTCCAGCCATACAATTCCTAACGCATCTAGTTTTCACAGACTGCAGATTTCCTAGAAAATGGAATGTGAAGCATATGGGGGTTTCTTGCCCCTACAGGTATGATAAGAATCTTCAGTTTCCCTGCCGGAAAGCAGAGAGTTTTCAAAAAGAAAATATGATGTAAACAATGTGCTATTTCTATATACTCTTTATATACTTATATATAAATCCCACTGTTATATACAAGGACATACCTTCTGTTAATAGCATGTTAAAAGTGTGGATTAGCAATAGAGCAAATCCTCTAGATTAGGCAACCTGTACCTGCTGCACAGACAAAACAGTGGGGTGAGCAGCCACTCTGAGCTGCACCACGCAGCATCAGCCTGAAGGCTAGAATTGAGGAGACCTCTGGAGATTTCCCAGTCCAACCTCTCATTCAAATTACATCAAGTTGCTCAGGGCCTTGCTCACTTAATATATGGATATCTCTAGGGTTGGAGATTACAAATCTTCTTTGGACTCCTGTCCCAGTGCTTAATCACCCCTAACGTGAAGAGCTTTTTCCTTCCACGTATTCAGAAATTCCCTTGGCTTCAAGTTGTGTCTGCTGTATCTTGGGGTTTTTTTCTTGTGCACCTCGAAGAAGTGTTTGACACTACAGACACAGTGATTTCTTTTAGTGTCCTGAACAACTGCAACTACTGGTCAGCAGTAAAACCAGTCATTTCAAAACTAATGTTGTTTATGTTACTACCAAGACAGTCAACAAATACATAAGCTATAAAATGTGATACTCAGTGATATTTGCACTATAGTCATGAAAGCCAGATGCTGCAACCCATGAGGTTACTCAGATGATATCACTGGATACAGACAACACTTGGAATGAAAGTGCATTTCCTTTAAATCAAGTTTCTCAAAAGGCTATTTTTTGATAAAATAATTTTGTGAAATTAGCTCAGTAAAAAAGTAACTCTGCTTAAGTATAACTCCCTTTGACACAGAAATATGTGCAAGTCATATCCAGATCTCTATTTCTAAATATGTGTGTTCTTAAGGGGTTTGAACAGTAAGATGGAAGACTGACTAGCTTAAACTAAGACTAAATAACTATTTAGTATGAACATCAACTGTGTAGACAGATACAATATCATGGCTTATGCATGGCTCAGAAAAGGAACTTCCAGTGTGCAGTCTGAATATAAAACTAAAACTTCATTCAGAGTAAGGGATGCCAGACTCACTGTCAGCTTCACTTTAGCTGATAGTCAGTCCCTTCCATTAATGTTTGCTTATTTTTAGGATACATAAGTCTTCAGTAAGACGTCCTTTAGCTTTTTCACTTAACAGATGTATTTCTATCATTCCACCCATGTCTTGTTTTGTATACGTAGTAATGAGAGGTTGTGGGTGCCCTATAAAACAGAATCCACAGGTCAGGAGGCCCTGAACAAAGGCAAATATTGCTAAAGGCAATATTTCCTTAACTGCTAAGTGAAGGGAACTGGAAAAACAGCACATTGTCCTAATCAGAATATTTTTGTCTCCAACAGCTGGAACTTTTCAACTGAACTATTACTGGAAGAGAGTGGTATAGTAATGTTTTTGTCAATTTACATGGATAGCTACCCTTACAAGCCATGATTAGGCTATTGCAGTGTAGGTGTGCTGGCAAGAGGATCAGTGCAGCAGCTGGTATTTGGAAAAGACACATGCCTGTGGATAGCTGTTTGAGTCAGACATTCCAGTCTCTTTAGCTAGTCTATGCCATATTTGTTTCATTTAAAAAAACCAACCAACCAACCAAAAAAATACCATGTTTTCTGTCAATGATAAAAAAGAAAATCAAAATTATAATAAATTGTGATAGTTAATCTGATTAAGCAAGAATGGCTGTGATGAATAGTTAAAGCACAGTTTATCTTCAGGAATGCTTAGTTACTCTAAAAGCAAAAAACCAAAAGAACATTGTATTCTTTCTGATTCTATCCAAATAAATTCCCTGGGGAATCAAGCTATCTTGCTATCTCCTACAGCCGATGCAATTTTCTTAAGAGTTTTGATTTATATTTAGTTTTGAACATCAGATATTTTCCAGAGAATTATATATCAGGCATCCAATCAGCAGTAAGAAAAGTAAAGACACCACTTATATATAGTAATTTTCTTCCTTGGAACACTGTATCCACACTGTATCTTACCCTAAGAGCAGACAAAGCAGACAAGAATGTAGTGTCCTGATCTGCAGTGCTAATAGGGATCACGGATATACCTTCTTTTTCCTGTATAGAAGGCCAAAAGCCATCTTGCACATATCCACCATAACTCTCAGAGTTATAAGTCTAAGTGTCTATTCCTAAAGCCTACCAAAAGTCATACTGAACATCCATTTTGATTACAACATCTCAAAGAGCAATCCATTACTGGAAGTATATTCTTCGTCAAACATGTTCTTCTTCAAACAAATTATGTGACTCTCTCTAGGATGAACTTGGCAGTGGAAATCAGTGGATTCAACTCCATTGATGTAGTCATTACTGAAGATCTTTCTAAAGTCGGCATCAAGGTCTACTCCTATGTCAACACCATATTATTGTACTGTGGTTAAGGCACTATACTAAATTACAGCTTTGTGCCATAGCTGAAATTTGCTGTGACATTTTGAGAAAGATCATGCTCTTATGTAAAAAAACACTTTATGATCCACTTAAGGACCTAAGATTTTCTAAAATATTTGTCTTATCATAGTCACAGATCAAATATCAAAACCGCGTACACAATATGTAGGAAGAGGGATAGCAGTTTAATTAGGTTATATTCTGAGATTGCCATTAGGACAGATGTGCAATGTGATTTCAACATGACCTTTTCCATAGGAAGTCATGACACTGAACTTACTGAGAATCCACAATGAGGTCAGAGCAGGAGAATAGTATCAAAGTCCACTTGCTTTATTCAGCAATACAAAATGTATTTTACTGGAAGCGTTAGGAATTTTAGCAGGAAAATCCTGAGAGTCCTTGTCAAGGTCAGATATGAAGCATTCCTTGAGGAATCTCAGCACAATAACGTTAGAAGACCAGTCACAATACCACAATATGGCAACCATTATTCAAGACTGACTCACAAAAACTGAACTTTAGACTACATTCATATCATCTTATGTAGGGGACTAATTTAAATATAACAGCAACCAAGAGTTAGGCACTCAGCCCCAGCAAGATATCTCTCAGAAATGCTCAAAGAAGTCTGGAATCATTTCATCATCTTTGACAGGTAGCATCCAGTCACCTACCACTGGGGCTGAGCCTAGCAGCTCACTCAACACTGAACAGGATTATTCTTGAACTGATTACTGTGCTTTCCTGTATGACAAACACCTAATTCATATACCTGCTGATTCTCCTGAGTTCTTAAAATGACATAAAGCCATTTGATTCTGGCAGAACGAATGCTAGTTTCAGCGAGTTCTGATGATCATTATTATTGGTATTTCCACCAACTAGTTCTACCAGTCTGGCTAGGAATACCTCAAGAAATCGTTTTTCCCCTGCCAGTTCCCTCAATATGCAGGACAGATTGGTGTTCAGATGCAAGTGAAGTGTACTACAATTTACTCAACGGAGCCACTGTAGCTCATTCATTGCAGAGATATGATCCAGCAGTGACCAGCCCCTGAAGGGAAAGACACCTGTTTTTTGTCAAGTATTATCCATCCATCCTAGAAGGGAAGGTTTTACAATGGAAAGACATAAAATCATGTGCAGCGCAGATGCAGGAGTAGAATTCTTATGGATTTGTCATGTCTTAAGTACTGATGTACTACCTAAGCACCAAGAAGACAGAAGTTTCCTCCATTGTCTCTTTGGAGATACTCAGCCTGTGGGATTTAACCAGCTCAGATGCAGCAGTGACTTTGGAGCAGCCACATCTACTGCCATTTCAGACATCAAGTTCACCTCTTTATTTTACTTCTGGTGTACAAAGATTTGTTTATGCCTACTTATGTTTAGAAAAAAAAGAGCCCCTTACTGAAAACTGCAGACAAAAAAACCCACAAAACTGCTGTTCTATTTAAAAAAACCCTTTAACTACAAATAAACATCAGCAGGTTTGTTGTGTTTCTGTGATTATCCTGAGAAGCACCGTCTAAGTTCCAGTATGTTTTCCCAAGCATCTGTATTGTAAAGATGTTTCCTTTGAATACACACACACAGAGATCAGAAGGGCTGCTCCAGCATTCCCATGGGAAAGTTTAAACTTGTGAAACAAATGTTTTCATTGGCGGGGCTAAACTGCAGTTTAATTTTTTTTTTTAAACCAAGTGCAATTTACAACCCATATTATTACTGCTATTTCATCAGAAATATGTGGATTCAAGAGAACAAAAATGGAATTGGTCCTAAGGGTTTGTAGTTAATGGCTGAGGGACATACAGCAGCATTATTATTTGTTCACAGATGGATAGCTAGAGCACTTTAAATGCTAGTGGTGGTTAAATGTTTAAACAAACAGCTTCTAGAAGTAATTGACTGTTCAATAGCTTTTACTTCTGGCTAATATCAACTCTCTCATTTCCAGTATTTCTTCCTGTCTTCGTAGACCCTGCTGGTACTGAATTTGCTCTTCTCCTTAGAAATCCTGAGGCACTTGTATCCATTATCATCAGTCAGCCTAACCATCTTTTTATGGCTTCAATGACAATCTACATTATCATATTAAAGTATTACCTCCATTTTGTACACCATCATGTAAACACCAGTGTTTATTCATGTTTTACATAGAAATAAACCAATATGATGCCTGTTTTAGCCCTGTGTCCTTAATTTCTTTAAATTAAAGTGATCATACACTCTGCATAATTTTACATCTTTGTTGGCTTTCCACCTTAGTCTGTCTGAGGTGGATTTTTAAAAGCAAAAATTGCAGAAGAGTTATGATCACAATTATGTTTTGCTCTAATAAACTTAATGAAAGTAAGAGAGAAAGAAGATTAAAAAAAGAGCCCCTATTAGTGATGTCCCATGAACAGGAAAGACTGCTATATAAGCTTCCTTTTTATGAGACACTAGAGAATCCAGACACACAAGAGGCTCTGTAAATATCCCAGCTGTGGGAAAAGCTTCAATTGGAACATAGATTTTACTGGACATCAGAGAATCCAACCATGAATCTCAAATCCATAGGAAACCAGGCTTAATTCATTTCACTACTCACAGACAACATGTTAATAAATAGAGATTTATCAGAGATTTAATTCAATTTTATTCCCACTCATGTGTACACACGCGAATGTCAATAAATACAATCAGCACACACGCAGCTTGCCCAAGGTACTGTCTGTTTGCAAGAACAAAGCACTACAAATTAGGAAACTTTGGCACTTTTCCTGATTCTTTCAGCAGGCTTCGAAGTGTGATTGCAGGAAAAAAAAAAAAAATAATCAAACATTCCCATGGGACAGGCTTCCTTTATCCATATATGTTTCTGTTTATACAGTGCTTTCTGATTCTCAGCTAAAAGGGGATCTATGAAAGACAGGAAGTTCAGGAGTTCTGTTAATATGACTTTGCTCATTTTCCTACCAACCACACCTGACTCTCAGATGTCTGTATGGCAATGTTAGTTGTTATTTCTACAGTAACTTCTTCAGCTATAGAAGGCCCTTCTCAAGTTCAAAACAATAAGAAAAACAAACAAACCCCAAAACAACAACAGTTTTTCCCCCACTCAAGTATCCTCCTCTCAGGTTTCCCCTTGGTTGACATTTATGCCAGAATATTGGAATCCCAAGATTCTTCCTGCCCAGCTTTATCCACCACTGCTTTAAGTCCACCAACTGCAGGTGTACTAGCCCCTACTAGTTCACATCCTTCAGGATGTGACTCCCTCTATCCAACAGCCCTCCTAAGTGCCTTAAAGGCCTGGTCTCCCCAAACCATGCACTTCTTGACTCCCTATTTGATCTCTTCCAGCCTGGGAGTCCCTTTTATTTTGCTCATTCCCACCCAGTTCCATTCCTCTCCCTTATTCCTCCTCCTCCTATCTCAGCTGTCCCTGTTACTTGAGAAGCCAGTCCAGCACACCAAAAGAGCAACTATTCTAGATAGGGATAGGATGCTGCTGCTTCTAGGCAACATTTCCATCCTCAACAGCCACAACATCTCTATAAGGGTGAGCAGCAAGACTCACAGTGGCCACTGGCATCCTTTCTCCACCTGGGGAGTCATTCCTGACAGTCACCGGGGCCATTTGTCCTACCTTGTTCACAGCCAGATAATGGAAGCTGGGGATTTGTACACGTGGACTGGTGGGAAGCCAGAGGCCCCCTTCCTAGATTAAATGGTAGTTTTTGAACTGGTGTATTCTGACAAAACATCAATTTAAATGAATTTAGGTACCAGAATTTTGTTTAACTAGGACTGCTGCCTTTGCTGCCACGGTCAAAAGCACTTGTTAGAAATTTTAAGAGATATCTAGGGGATCCAAACCCATATTAAGTGTAAAACTTGTATTTCTGGCACACTTCTTTCCAACAATAGATGAAATAATTGGAAGGTGCCAACTCTCCCCATCCTGTAACTCTCTTCTACATGAAAGTAAAGAAAGATGCACCCTAAATTACTTCTCAGAAATCCCCAGAATGCAAAAAAATCTATAGGCCACAGACACAGGTCAGAAGATCCTCGTCCTTTCTCCCCACTCCCCAACCCCACAGTATGTGGGATAATTAATTTATCAAGCTATGGGGCATTCCATTTTGGTTTCCAGACTGAGAAAAAATTCATTTTATTTGGCACACTTTCAGTAGACGATGGTATACCCAGCTAGAAAGATTATCAGAAGCAAATTTATTGTTTATGCTAAAATGCAAAAAGTCATGGTGAATATACCAGAAGAATATTATTATTTGAAGGATACATCATGCCTAGTCAGTCAAGTACTGCTTTAAATGACACAGGAGTCAGGCTGCAAAAGAAAGCAAATAGTGTTTTCAGAGTTTTGATTTAAATCCTCAATTGCTCTTCAACAATGCCCTCCCAAATACAGCAGCTAGAATGAATCATACTTGGTGCCACTGTATGTTTTTTTGACAATACTGGAATTTAACTTGGAAACAGAATATTATGGGATGGAATGATGCTTCAAGCCTCTCCTTAGTTCCATCTGAATCACATACACCTTACAAAAAATCCTTACAAACAAAAGAAGGGATGCAAATGTTTGGGCAGTGAACTAGGAGATTAAAGGAAAATAAGAATGTTGGAAAGGCAAGTAGATAATTTTAATTTCAATCTGAATCTGTTATGTGAAGTTCATAACTTCCTTACAAAATGTATCCTGGATCTAAAACAAAAGCTTAAGCCTTCTGCCAGAAGTTTATAGATTGAATTTTTTTAAAAAAAGAGATTATTATCTCTGGATTCTTAAATGTCCACTAGAATTCAAGTCTTCCAAGACATGCCTTAGTTGGAAGTTTAATGATCAAATGAGTAAATGAAATGCAACCAAAGTTTAGTTCAAAAATAAAAGTAAATCCAACTGGCAAAAAGAACTTTCAGGCTCTCTTAGGTGAAGGCAATTTATCAAAATGTCCTTTTTTTCAGCCTTCTTTCATCACAGCCAGTTATTGGAAAGAGCTCACTGTGAGAAAGTCTTCAGAGTTTGAAATGCCATATGGACTTGATTTCAGTTACTGGACGATGGCACCACTACCCAGATGAGTGAAAACAGAAATGAGGGTCATGTTCATTTTTAAGTAGTGATAAAAGTAATTCTCCTTCTCCTCACAAACCACTATCTTGAAAAACTCATGGAGAATGCAGGCACAACCAGAGTATATGCACAAACACAGAGACATTGATGTGCTGTGAATGTGGATTCAGTCCACATGGTATTTACCCGTGCAATGCACAACACAGTAGATCTATCACATCCAATGTCTGCCCACTGTGTTGTAAGGCTGTTACCAATATCCCCTGTCTCAAATGAGGGACTGCATATCACGGGCTTATCCCAGCATGGCTCATGCTGCTTCAAAAGACAACAAGAGTTCTTCATAAAAATCAAATAATGAGGACTTTGGTGTGAAAGGAATGATTCTGTGTTAACTCTGAGAACATACTGAATCGTAATGTTTAGATAATACTTGATAGTAGAAATATACAAATTCTTTTTTTTTATTTCTGTGAGGTATTTGCAGGATGAACATTTAAAATTGTGTTTTCTGTTGTACTTACTAAATTTATATGCTTCAAAATTTTAACGAACTCTTATTATTAAAGAAGGAAATAATTTTAAAATGCCTGCAATCTTGCCACACAAGAACAAACAATCCAGGTCAGAGAATAAAAGGAAAACAGAGTTCAATAGTGTTCTCAAACTAGGAAATTACAGCAAGGGGTATATGTTAAGTTTTTGGCAAGTGATCCTTTCAAAAGTCATAATGTGACAACAGGAGTTTTACAAAGCTAAATCTTTTAATTTCAGGAATGCCTTTCTCTACCAATCTTTCCAAATGCAGTGAGGGACCTACCCAATTAAAATGCAACACAGTTTAACAGTCTATAAAAGTGTAATAACATATTAAAAGCCACATCAACAACTTTTACTACAATGCCAGAATATTAAACAAGAGCCACCTGAAAATAACTCTGGTTTTTGGTTGTTTTTTTTTTAAAAAGACTTTTCAGACTTTTTTTCTTGAAGGATCTGCTGAGGCAGCTGTGCAAGAGGAATAAATTCTACATCTCAAGAATCACTAAAGCAAAGGTTTTACCCTTCCAATTAATGCTGTGAGAGTCAAACCCTTTTGAAACGAATGCGATCTCAAAACTCTCTAAAAGCAGTTCTCAGATATCCTAAAACATCTCTTTGTGCTAAAGGCTCTTCTTAAAGGGCAATTTTAAAATCAAACCACTAGCTTTTTTTCAGGGAGCCAACATAAAGAAGGCAGAAGGGTAATTTGATCTCAGCTATTCAACCCAGAGAGGTAGGCGTGCATTTGTAGCTCTCTCCAGCGCAGTGGTGGAGCCGAGCTGCAAGCTGAACTAAGGAAAAATTACAATAAGGGAGTCCTGTGGTCACCAGGGTGTATGTACCGCCTTTGGGAGGTCATCCCAGGATACACATGGGTGCAGTCTGTGCAAACTGCAGAGCTGAAAGAGGGATTTCTGCAGCACTGACACACAGTTTTCCATGGCAAAGGTGTGGTCAAGGATAACACCGTGTTTCTGAAGTTGGCTCACTGCTTCTCAGCATGACCCTTTCAAAAAGTGGGAAGAGGCAGGAAGAGAAAAGCAGCCGACTCACTCCTATTTCTCTTCCTCTGTCTTTTCAAAGTCCACCTTGCTCTTGCACAGTCCTGTACCATTCGGTTACCATCATACCACCACTTTATAACCTACACCAAATAAGAAGCCAGGAAACAGGCTTCAGTGGCATGTCCACTTTGCCTGTTCTGCAGGCACCATCAATGGAAGCTTGTAATTAACAGGAAGCATTTCAGTGTTATGACTATGACAGAAAAAGCAAGGGTTTACCTAAAGTAACATTGGCAAAGCCACTATTAATATAGCACATAGTGATTTAATGAGGTAATCTCTACACCAGCATAGTGCTTTTCTGTTTGCCCTGAGACTGACATCTGACCTCAGCAGCCACCAGAGAGGAAAACAAAAAGTCCATGACAACACGGTTAATAACATACAAAACCTAACTGTTTGTGTTGGTCTTATTGATAAAGGTTGCAGTGCAGCTGACTTCCACTACAGAAGTTAAAACAACAAACCAAACATAACCTAGACACAGGCTGAATGAATGTTATGACAGAGTAATGGAACTGAATAATGACTTTTAACAGTTCATCAAAATTATTCTTTCTGGCAGTGGTAATATATCTGCCCAAGTCCAGGCTAATGTTATGATTTTGTATTGTTGGCCATTCTTGAATTGCCTATCATTACTGTGTGAACAAAAGCCACAGTCTTTCCACTATAATGGGTAAGCACCCTGCCCGCTGGTAGCTCTTTGTATAAAACTGATAACCGATGTGTTGAAATGTTCCCAAAGCCCTACATTGTATTTTACTGCACAAGGCCAACAGATAATCAGAGGAGAATTTTAGCAAAACCCAAGAAGTCTGCTGGGGCAGCAAGTGCTAATGTAATTTTTTACCACAATATATATAACACCCCCAAGCCTCTGGTAAGCACATGCGGTAAAAGGAACATGAAAAGTTTTTGCCACAGAACTCTTTTGTTGCTTTAGAATAATTAATCAAATAAAAGGTTCCAGAGCTCTAGCTAATGAAAATATGTATCCTACATTTGCTTTGGCAGTCAGACACCAGTATTATATTACTAAAGCAATTGTACTTTAATACAAAATGAGTGAACTGAAGGAATCATGCTAAAAGATGAAAGATGAGAGGAACAAGATGGTGTTAAATTTCCACAACATGATTAGAGAAATATACTGTTTTATCCTTCTTTTCAGGAAAGTCTCCAGATTTCTGTATCAATATGAGACCATATGTGCAGAAATAAATGTAGTGCAGAAGTGCTTACAAACTAACATTTCATCTCCATCTTATCCAGCTATGTTTTTCTTTACACAGTTGCTGCTTTGACTTGACTACATGTAATTAATTTTTATCTGATATGACATAATGAGCTAATTCAGGTTACTTCCTCATCTGGATTCACTACACGTGTTCTCCCAGGCATCAGCACCTAAACACTGCATTTTTTGTTGCAGTACTATAACTACAGCACATGTACAATACAGGAATAGGATTTGAATTAGAGTGCAATAGTAGTCTATAATGCAAGTGGTGGATCGTTAGCTGGAGGAAAAACCTCAGCAGACTCCCTACATCATAGCTATGTTAACCATGCTGTACCAAAATGTAAACATCCACTGTCATTATTTAAACTTACTTTCTGCATTGAGAAGGTTTGATACGCCTTAAGGAAACTGCAGGTTATGTCAGGTGGGGCTTACCTATTTCTTTTATCTCGCTCATTTAATTTCTATCACTATCAATATTCATGAATTTCAATAATTTTTAAACAAAAGCATCTCAATTCAATTTATTGAGGTGACACAAAACACTTCAGATTAATCTCAACATTAAAAATGCATTTCCCATTACCATAGAGAAGGTCCTGTTCAGATCCTATTTATATTAGGCTTTCTACATCTCTTATAATAAATTACGGTTGTATAACCCCATGATGCACTACAAAGAAGATTGCTTAAAGGGGAATTATGGCAGAAGTAGTCCTCTGGTCAGGTCAGACTTCAGGACACATAGTGAGCTTGAATTTCAGGTCTCAGATGGAAATGTGCTGGTTGGAAAATGCACGTATAGTAAGTTGTTTTAAAATTAAATGTTTTCAATCCATTCAACTAAATTCTGATGTGTGCTAAACTGATTGAAACAATATACTGCAGTTTGGGTTTCCTGCTGTGTTTTGGCAATATTTCAGACTTTCATATGGAAAAAGTAGACTTTGTAGACGTAGATGTTGAATTTTCCAACAGACAATGATTCTCCAACAGGTCCTTCCAATAACTGAAATCTACTCAGTATTTCAGTGTATACAATACATTTCCCCTCCTTCACTTCCCCCACTCCCTGCCCCAAATACAAAAAAAAGAAAAAGAAAAAAAAAGAAAAAAAAAAAAGAAAAAAAAAAAAAGACAAAAAAAAAAAGAAAAAAGTAGGAGGCATGAAAATAACACCAGGTATCACATGGCTCCCTTGG
>WUAM01000267.1:956604-993777 GCA_024336885.1 Actenoides hombroni | reverse complement strand
CTATGGTCATAGAAGCCAAAGCCCTGGTTTTGATAGCTAAGTGTTGGCACGCGCCTTTCTTCAACTTAATTTCGTAGATCCAAGGCTTTGGTTAATGTTCTGTCTTTTCCTCTGCACTAGCTTTACAATTTTGGATTTACCTATCCAGATAAAGTCCTTGTTCATCTTTCTGTGTTTAGATCTCCTTCATCACTGTATCTGCCTTTTCTGGCTTCTTCACTTTTCATTTCATCATTTTCCTGCCCCATTGTGTCTTAGAACATCTTTCAGATATAGGGGTTTTCTTCCATGACAGTTTCCAAGGTTATCTTGCATGTCTATCAGTTTTTTTCATGCTCTCCATTTCAAGGCTCTGAACAATTGATTATCCATTCCGTCTCTCCAAGTTTCTCAATGCTTTATACAAGATTATTTCTTAATTATATTCTTTAACTACTGACAGTTCTGTGTCTTATGTCATGCTACCCTTACCTTTCAGTACAGTGTACAGGTCAACTATTTCCTTTTGCTAGATATGCCTGCCTGGTTTCTGCCTGTGCTGCCCACTTCTTCCCATTGTCTCTAAAAAGTGCATCCAACCACACAGCTGCGAGGTAATAGACCTGACAACAATCCAGAGTTATTGTGTACAGTCATTTGTTGTAGGTATGGTTATTCTGACTCTCCCATAATGCATCAAAGTTCCCACAGATGCACAAATCTCTGGTTTTAAGCACTGTGGTTTTCAGCACTGTACTTTTAACCAAAAATATCAAATCTACTGTACACATCAAAAGGTATATTAATCAATAATCTAAACTCAACTGGGATTAAAAAAAAATCAAAAACAGATGGCAAGTCTGCAGTCCACAGGCTATCCATGGTGGCAAAAAAAGAGTCTAAAAAGAGAACAACAACATTAACAGCAACATAGGGGTTCTTGCAGCTTAATTACAAAAACGATGGATCCAAATTCTCAGTAGAGTCAGATGACTTGGAGTGGGTCCATAGGAGGGCCATAAAAATGATGGGAGGGACGGAACACCTCTCCTTTGAAGAAAGAATGAGAAAGCTGTGGTTGTTTAGTCTGCAGACTTTAGACTTTATTATGGACTTTCAGTACTTAAAGAGAGCCTATAAGAAAGACGGGGACAGATTTTTTTAACACGGCCTGTTGTGTCAGGACAAGAGCTAATGGTTTTAAACTAAAAAGTGGTAGATTTAGACTAGATATAAGGAACACATTTTTTACAGTAAGAGTGGTGAGACATTGGCACAGGTTGTCCAGAGAGGTTGTAGATGCCCCATGGAAACATTCAAGGTCAGGTTGGATAGGGCTCTGAGCAACCTGATCTAGTTGAAAATCACAGAATCACAGAATGTTAAGGGTTGTAAGGGACCTCAAAAGATCATCTAGTCCAACCCTCCTGCCAGAGAAGGACCACCTAGAGCAGGTCACATAGGAACGTGTCCAGGCGGGTTTTAAATGTCTCCAGAGAAGGAGACTCCACAACCTCTCTGGGCAGCCTGTTCCAGTGCTCTGTCACCCTCGCAGTGAAAAAGTTTTTCCTTATGTTTCTGTGGAACTTCTCATACTACAGCTTGCACTCATTGCCCCTTGTCCTATCAGTGGACATACCATAGAAGAGCCTGGCTCCACCCTCCTGACACTCGCCTTTTACACATTTATAAACATTAATGAGGTCACCCCTCAGTATCCTGTTCTCCAAGCTAAAGACACATCTCCCTCAGCCTTTCCTTATAAGGGAGATGTTTAACTCCCTTAATCATCTTAGTGACTATGTGTTGGACTCTTTCAAGCAGTTCTGTGTCCTTCTTGAACTGAGGGGCCCAGAACTGAACACAATATTCCAGATGAGATCTCACCAGTGCAGAGCACAGGGGGAGGGGAACCTCTCTCAACCAGCGCATTGCAGGAGGGTTGGACTAGATGACCTTTAAAGGTCCCTTCCAACACAAGCTATTCTATAATTCTATAATTCTATGATTCTATGATTCTATGCCTTGCTATATATTGAAGTCCCTGCAGGCTGGACATCAGGAAAAAAATCTCCAAACAGATAGTGCAGCACAGGAAGAGTCAAAGAATCAGTCTAGAAAAATAGGAGAAGTTTTAAACAAGCCTGCACTGACAACTGAAAGCAGGCAGCTTTACTAGTACTATTACCAGAAATTTTCGATATTTCTCAGTAAACTTGTACAGAAATGGCTAATTATGGTGTCAGTTCAGAATATGGAAGGGGAATATACTTCATATAAAAAATAGATGAAAAGAACTAAAAAAGACTACCAAAAAGTAGGTGCACAGTCAGATTAATGGGCTGACAACTTTAGAAAAATTGGAGTTTTGGTGACTCCTTTGAAGTAGTTTGTTTATGAATATAAAAAATAACATGAGTGACCAAAACATCAAACTGAGAGTGCCTCTTTGTAAAGAAAAGCAGCTGAAATGGGGTGTAAATCTTGGAAAAAATTCTCCTCCTGAAGTACAGGAGGGATTTCATGGGAAGCAGGAATAATGAGTTGAAAGCCTTCAGTTTGAGATAGGCTTAAAATGCTGCTCTTTTATTTCCTAAGCAATTTCCCAAGCCACTGGGGTAATGTATAAAGGAAAGCAACTCTCTGGTCAGCCACTTTCAGACCTCTTCACCTAAAAAACCCATCAGCTGTGGCCTGAGCTTGCTGCCCACTCAGACCCTGTTGAAATGCCTAATGCTCCTTATTGGCCAGCTCTCATCGACAATGAACTCAGTGCATGTTGGCATTGCTTATTCTGCAGGCATTTTTAGGTAATGTACAAACCCAATGGATAGAATTGAGGTTTCCAAAGCCTGGAAAGGTGATATGCCTGCTGACTACACCAGATAAAATGAATACCACTTCCACCTACAGTCCCTAACTTCTGGGGTAAGTTATGAACCTTGTAAGAAAAGTCAATCTAATTAAAATAGTACCAGGATACAGAGCCATAAAGAGGAATAATTAAAACATAAAGCTGATACCACAAACCAAAACAGAGCAAGGACAGAATGAGCACACAAGGGAAAATATAAAGGTCTTTTAATCAAAGCAGATTGACATTAAATGAAAGAATTAAAAAAAAAAAAACAAACAAAAAAACAGATAAAGAGCTTTAAATGGAAAACAAGGGAAAAAGCAAGAATAACTCTGTGCTGCTTCTGAAGAAGTCAGGAATAAAAAATACAATGGACCATTGAGCAAATATAAATCTTTAAGCAAAACAAAAGACAAATGGATAAGAGGAGCCTACCAAAATAGATTCCTAATACATTTTTACTTTATGGGAGAGTAGGACAGATATTTATCTGAATTTTTATTAGTTTAACTCCTGTGCCACAATGGTGCAGAAGGATATAATTTTCTTTGCTTAAACCTGACAGCAAATGGAGGTACTGAGTGTGATACTGAAGATTTAGAGCATGTTTTTCATCACATGGGTGCACTGAGGTCCTTGAAACAAGCTGAGTAAGAACTTCACATATATTTTCCTCATTTTAGATGTGTGACTAAAGAGGTTACTGGCCTTGTCAGCTACTGGTTACTGGTCACTTCCCCTTACAGACCTTACCACCCTCTCCAGTCTGCTAGCTCAGTAACTAGGAAGGAATTAAAGCTGCTCAGCATATTTAAATGCTAAATTTGGGAATCTACCAGCTTCATTCTTTTTTTCCCCACTTTTCTTTTTTTTAATTGCAACAGAGTACAAAGTGACAAATTAAACAGATTGGAGCTGTAGTAATCTCCAGCAGGAAGCAGGAGCAAGCAGAAGTTGCTTTTCAAGCTGGTATCACCGTATCCAGAAGGCAATTTATAAGCAAGCTGCTCCTTGCATGAGTGGCAAGGGTTGCTCGTAAGGCTAGATTTTCACAACACCTATTTGTGAGCAGGTAAGATTTTCACAAAAGGAGTAGAGTGAAGGGAGCATTGAAAATAGACTTTGAAAGAACCTGATCAGACCCTGTACTCAGCAGGTATGTGTCTCAAAGATTTAACTGTGAAACAGTGTTAACTGCAAGCCTCTTTGGAACAATTACTGGATTAATATGGGCATGAAATTGTAGCATAGACATAGGAAGACAAGGCTGGATGTAGTAAAATTGTCTGTCGCTATGAAAAGCCTTGAACTTCATCATAATGATCATAAAGGAGAATGAATCTCACAAATGCACTGTTAATATGCTGGTCAGGGTTTTATGAAACATGAGTCAAATGAACTTGAAAGATCCCAGTCCCTGTCCAAATTACTGATCCTGAGAAGTACTCTGCTCTGCAAGAGACTACTTTTTCTGCCTGTCTGTGGAGTATGAGACATGTTAAAATCTGCCTTAGAAGGATTTTGGAAAAAAAAAAAATGAGGTTAATAATATTTTACTGCTGCTACATGGTGATGTTGTCAATGTGCAAATTATGAATGGGATCTGGTTTGAGATTTGGACAGTCTTATTCATATTGAAGATCAGTACCCTTTTCCAACACAGAGAAGTGACTTGTATGGGTAGTGCTAACAGTATCACTGGAAGCTGCATTATAAACAAAATCTCTGTGCAAACTGATGCTCCATGCTTCTCAGTATTGAGCATTACTTCAATTTAACACCTCTGTCCATCAACTGCCATCTTCTCCATATTCAGCCAGCTCATATAAATATGATTTAAATGCTCAGTAAGAAACTTTTTTTCTTCCTATGAGAAAATATTTTTGTCCCAAATTGGTCCTATCAAGAAAAAAATGCATAGATTTCTCATTCATCCCCTTTGTTCTGGCAATGAAGGAACATTTTTTTTTATTTCTAAAACAAGAACAACTTCTGCTGTACCGGTCATACCTGACTATGACAGTTAAGAACAGTCATTGTCATGAGCGCTTCTGAAAGACTAAGTGCCACAATCCAGATGCTGCTGAGAAAATGTAGATGAAATTCCCTAATCTTGGTCTTGTTGTGGGAGAATTCTTCTTCATTTGAATAAAAGGATCACAGAAAAAAAAAAAAAAAAAAAAAAAAAAAAAAAAAAAAAAAAAAAAGAAGACAAAAAAAAAAGAAAAAAGTAGGAGGCATGAAAATAACACCAGATATCACATGGCTCCCTTGGATTTCTCAGTTCTACGTTTGAGGTCCCCCATAATTTCTTCAGTTACCTAGCAGACAATGACTGATCTTAAACAATCATTCACCACATCAGGCTGTGGCTCCATGGAAATTCAGCAGACACCCATCTATTCTTCTGGAATTTTTTCCCTTTTTTCTGGGTATCTCACAAAGGACAGCCCTATGTCACAGGTTAGCCTAAAAACTGGAAATATTGCTGGCCATAAAGAAACATGACCGATGAGCTAATCAGTGCCAGTTTTCTATTAACCACTGCTTGATGGGAGTTGAGAGGATCTGGTCTTTACCAGTTCATAAAGTAAATTGAGTCCATCTCATTAATAGATGTAAAACCCCACAAGAAACATGCATATGACAGTACACACGTCTACATACCTCTAGACTATTCTTTCTTTTAATGGGCAGCATAATGGGGCATTGGAAGCTCAGCTTCACAATCAGTAAGACAGTCTTCAAAATATGAAGCAAATGCAAATGTCACTGCAAGGTTTAGTTCTTGCATCCACCGACCGCATGAAACCTGTGTAAGTAAATTTCCAACTCCTAGGCTCTAAATCTGAGTGACAATTTGTAGCAATGGAATTAACTGTTTCACTCTCCACAGACAACTCTGGTTGCAGGTGGAAGGATGGGAGCAATCTGGCTCACAGAGGCTAAGGTAAAGAATAAAAGAAATACTTCTCTTTGCCTGTTCCTTCACTTTCACACAGTGG
Organism: Actenoides hombroni; assembly: GCA_024336885.1. NCBI lineage: Eukaryota > Metazoa > Chordata > Aves > Coraciiformes > Alcedinidae > Actenoides > Actenoides hombroni. The sequence goes on along the minus strand of WUAM01000267.1, from coordinate 987,936 downwards.
TTTAAAGTAGCTCTTGACCAAAACCAGCAGATAAAAAGAAAGTTTACCTTATTCACATTAATAAAATTCTATCAATAGTAAAAACTAATAAAATAACAAAATCAAACCAGCAACTATCATCTCGCCACCAGTCAAATCCTTGACCTTTACACAGATGTCCACTACATGGCAGTTGACTCTTTCCAACACAATAACTCAGAAGAGGCTGGAAACCAAAATTTCAGCTTGGTGGCAAGTACAGCATAACAACAAACACCTAAGATTTAGTTTTTATGACAATCTTACAGGCAGAAGTGAAATATAAAATCCTCTAAGCAATTTTTTACCTCCTCTAAAGTAAAGTTCAGTCTACAACTCAAATTTACTTTAAATATCCTTTTAAACTTCTTTTTATTCAATAGCTTTACTAGACTGTATATCCAGCTTGCCTAACTGAAAGGAGAAATTTCCTAAGCCAATGCACTTATATGAAAATATTATGGTTGTGTAGCCCAGTTTCCCAGTGATATAAATTGGCAGTAGACATTGTGATTGTTGGAAATTTTAATAAAAAATTGTTTTATTGTGCCAAAAATCCTTATGCCTAGAATTATAAAACAGATTTTGTTGTGTGAGGAAGCACTGGTTGTGTAAGTGGAAACAGTACATTATACCAATTGAGTTTGCAAACAAAGCCATTCAGAAGGTAATTTCTGTATGAGTGAGATATTCCACATTAAAAAGGTGAATGGAAGATTATCTTTTGTCTCAAGACACTACAGCACAAAGTAGGTAGCTTAGGTTATTTCAAAGCCTTTCAGATTTCAGACACTCCTTTGAGTGGAGTACACCAGACATTGTCCCACTGACGCCAGAAACAAGCAGTTAGAGTATGTTAGTGTCCATGGGCAGAGAAAAAGGAAAAAAATATGCCCACAGGTTCTAAAAAGGTCACTGATTTGAGTTGTTTTGGTTACTGAGTGCCCATCTGGATACTCCTAAAACATGGCATGGCATGTGAAATCTGCATATTCATAACTGTTGTGAAGCATCATAACATTACAACACAGACATATGCTTCTGAAGTAACCTGCCTTAAAGCACAGCCATTCCTAGCAATTAATACTCTCTCAGAAAGAAAAATGTATTTGTATTTTATATCTTTTATGGGTACATGGTGGTTATGCTAAGAAAAGAAACACACATGAAGGACAGACAGAAGAGTGCTGACATAGTTCTGCCAACACTTTCCTGTCATAGTGACTTCCCTACCAAATGTCTGATAGGCTTGAAAGAAAATAAAAGCCTAACATCCATTGGGGGAAAAAAAAAAAAAAAAAAAAAAAAAGGATACTTGTGAAACAAAAACACAAAGTAGTTAAGCCAGAGAGAGAAAAGCAAAAAAGATTCTCCCCCATCTACTGTATTCTTGCTCTGTTCCTGGGTTTAATGAATTTGGTAACTTGGAGTGGCAGCAAACTCTACCTAGTCCCCCCTGATTACTACAGCAAGTGTCTGCTCCTTGCTCCTCATCACAATCAGCCTCCAAGCAGATACCAATCTCTCTTGTCACAACTGCCGCTTGTCGTATTCCATGAGTTCTCAGACTTCAACATACTTACTAGCTTGAAGAAACACAACACAAACCAAACAGTTCCTGTTTACAACTAGAGAAGTAAACTATGGTTTGCACCTACCAGTCAGTTCTTTATCTTTCTGGAACACAAAAGAGGATTCAAATGACTCTGGACTTCAGCTGTGTGAAACAGGAAGAAACCTCCTCTCTGGCAATTCAAACCACATGTTACTATTCAGCTAGAGTGCCTTACGTTAGGGAGGAAAGCTCTTCACCATCTGTTCTCTTTCTCTTATACATCTTTTTTTGTTAAATGGAAGAAGAGTTTCAACAAGAGTTGAAACATTAAATTTCTGTGTCATGCAAACAAATCATTTTTTTAGAGATAAGTTGAAAGCAAAGGTGCCTGGACTTGGAGTTACAAATACATCCCTGCTTCAAATGTGCTTCCACACATACACCTGCTTTGTGAGACTGGGAACCTTCCTGTGTGCCACCTGGGCAACACTGACAAACAGGCAAACAGGTTATACTCAGTACCCCAGGGATTCATGATGAATGTGTTCTAAGTAGACAACTTCTCTGGGTTGTTTTTTTTTTTTTGTTTGGTGGTTTGTTCTTTTTGGTGGGGTTTGGAATTTTTTTGGGGGGGGCGTGGTGTTGTGGTGTTTGGGTTTTTTTTTCATAAACTGTCCATTTACCAACACTTGTTATGAAGCTGAAACTACAGTACCGTCATAAATGGGAATTTGATCATGAATTTCAAAGAAGACTGACTGGGACATTGTAGTTACTAGGAATTCCATTTTAAAGGGAATTACATTTTAAAACATACACATATATAAGCACATACACCTCTGTCAAGGGAATACTGTGGTGTCAAATCCAAGCTTTTCAGAAAGGAGTAACACCCCTTAAGAATATGCAGTGTAATACAATCTGAGGCAAATATCCTACTGAACAATGTTAAGTGAGTCTGCAATTAAAGACTGGGTTATATACATGCGGTTGGATATAATGTGAAACCGCAACTTCTGAATTATTAAACTTGAACCACTGATGTCCTTTTAATGCCAGTTCTGATAGGTAATAGTTACATATTTTCCATCTACACGATGTGAAAACATTTGTAAAACACACACAAGCAGCATTAGTTTGATGCAGCTGCCCAGATTTACTGCACCAATAAAAAGTCCACGCAGTAAAGAGATATCATAGAATCACAGAACGGTAGAGGTTGGAAATGACCTCTGGAAATCATCAAGTCCAAATCCCCTGCCAGAGCAGGATCACCTAGGGAAAAAATTCAAACTAAAAGAATTTGTCCACTTCATGCAAGAGAACTGATTTCTGCAAAATGAGGTATATGGGAAAAAGCTCCTTAAGAAAGGTAGCATTATTAGCTATCTGTACAGTTCTGACTACAATGGATACTGAAGTACAGTGCACCAATGTTAGAGCAAATAGTAATTACAGGAACAACAGAATATAAGAGAAATGATAAATCCTATCTGACTTAAACGTGTTTTGTATTACACCATGTCCTCAAGAGATAAAATGTTTTCACTTCAAATATTGCATTTCTGGGAAATGCTAAAAAGAAATGCACAGCTCTTATAAGCACATAACTATATTGTAAAATCTGCTATCAGATGCCATGGCAATTGTGAGAACAGGCTGAGCATCCTGGGAGAACACACTCTGTCACTACAAAAAAGAATCAAGTATAGACAATTGATTTCTTTCATTTTAGTCTCTGCAGAGTTTCTACAATGAGAAAGCTTATCTGAAAACAGAACCAAAAATAGGTCCAGGAAAAACTTCTCATACAAGTAACTTATAAGAAGAAATTATAACAACATCAAAAATACTTAGTGAGACAGAAAATTAATAGGTGGCATACTGGGACAATGTCTTAGAAGTACTAAAGTGGAATATATACAAATTCTTTTGGAATTCTTCATTTGTTTTTACGCCAAGTCTGCAAGCGCGATTCTCAGGGACTAGGACAAAAGGCATGACACAGGCTGGAGATGTCAGGTACTTGTGACAGGACTGTATTGTTTCACTGAACGTCAAAAGAAACTTCTGTTCAGTGACAGCATCTTTAGCCCTGCCATTACTTATATAACGACCTGGACAGCCTCTTCTTATTATACAAAATGTGTGTAACAACAAAGGTTCTATCCTGCTTTCAAGAGAGCTATACTGACATGTTAGAACATGTTACATCTAGATACCTGTAGCCTAGACTATACAACATGAATTTGAACACTAAATCACTTGGCAGTGAAAAAAACAGTTTTGACTTAGAAGTACTGCCAGGCTAAGTAACTGAGTTTGTTTCCAGTAAATAATAAAAGTGTCTGAATCAGTGCTCATGGTACCGAAAATTTATTATCAGGTTTCATGTATGCTTCTAACAAGTCAAGAAAATAATAAAGGGGAAGGCAGTTCATAAGGAAGACACCATTAAATTGCTATGAAAAAAAAACCAAACACAAAAGCCACTGTTCCTCAGTGACATCAGGCTTTATAATAGTTGCAGACTTATCATGTGACTTTTCCAAGGCTTTTGCCTCTCTATCAGCTTCACCTTGTAAAGGAACAGTCGTATAAGAGGGACATGTACATCATTTACTGTGTATTTAAAGGTAAAATCCCAAATTATTACAAAAACACAAACATGAAGCTTTAAAAGGGACCCATCATTTTCTTTTAGTCTCATATTTACCCAAAACATTCAAATGAAAGAATAACTCTCCCATGACAATTCAACTTTTCGATGCATTTGAAAAAATCATGCTTGTGGGCATCTACTTGGGCCAGGGTGATACCCATTGAGAGTAGGAGAGTGGATTGTCCAAACTCCTTTGCAAAATGGCTGACCGACATGGGGAAGTGTGTAAGGGTCTGCAAGTCTCCACTGCTGGACTTGCTTGGAACAGTGACCAAAGGGACTGTAGCAGGACAAACTGGAGGCAATGATAGTTTCTTAGTGTCTGACCACCCTCAGTGTCCCAGTACTGTGAGCAGTAGATGCCCAAGAAACATTGTTTGAAAGGCTCTGTCTGGAAGGGGATTTATCTGCTGGAGCTGCCAGGAGCATCACTTTGCAGTAACTACACTGTTGAGCTACCACGACCATCCATTCATTCTGAGGTAGTAGCACCTCCTGCTTTTCTCGTGATTGAGGTAAGTAGAACGTATTTGTCTACTTACTGACAGATCAGATGCAATGAACCTGCAGACTGGAAGTTGCCAGTTGAAATTTTTGTATAGTGTAAATGATGAAATTTTCTTTTTATTGTAACAAAATAAATAACTTGGGTGGGGAGGAAAAACATCTGTTTTCAAAGCATAATACCAGTGCCACAGATGAGACTCTGATATCCTTACACTTTAAAGGAGAAAAGGGGGTTTGAGACAGTACTGGTGAAAGCAATTGCAATGCCCAATTTCCAGAGACCTTCAACTTGCCACGTCATTTTGGTTTTGCTTGTATTCCTATCCTTCTTGGTTTTCACTGAATTGACCATCAGTGAGAGCCTATGTGGATTAGGCAAATATAAGCAAAAAAGAGTTTACCTCTTAATCTGTGGAATCCATTTTGCATTCAAATACATATAATTTTTGTTTGGATTAAGAATGATCTAAATGAAGCAATTTAGTCCTGTAGTTTTCCAAGCTGATTATGGCTGGTCACAGCTATGGCATGCAAACGTACTGTCTTCATATTTAATAACTGGATTGAACTTATCTTTAGAAAATAGGAATGTTGGACTTTTGTGTTCTATTATATGTTTATGATGTTTTGAAAGAAGGCCTGGTTGTTCTCTGAATCAGTTATTATTTTTAAAAAGCTGTCTAAAATTTTCCTGTTGTTTCTTTTAATTAATGACATCATTATCACTCTCTAAATAATTAAAAACCAATTTCATCACTTTCCTTCTTCCAAAAAAAAGGTCTTTTTTTTTGGTGCTTCCAGGCCATTAAAATTCTTTTTGTCTCAGTTCCTTTGGTAAAATATCATAGGCACTACCATGATCCAGCTAGCAATGCAATTATCATCAATCAAGGGAAAAGTAAAAATCTTCTGTCTCTGAGGTCTGACACTCCTTAAATCAAGATCTGTAAGGGAAAATAGTTATCTTCATGCTATGTCATTAATTTGTAATATTGAAATTAAAAATTAATTCATAGTTTTATTCCTAGAGAAGCATGAATTGATGTAACAGTGATGTTTCATCAATTCAAGTTGTTTCAATGATATACTCCTTATGATGTTCAGAATATTTCAGTGACCGGCGACTGAAATAAATATTAAATAATTCATTGCAGAAGATAACATTCAGCATGGTACAATGCTACTGAACAAATTTATCTCAAACAAAAATTCTTATGCTAATCACAGTGAATTTGCAGATCTATTAGGCACAGAAGGTGATGTCAGTACAAATATCTAGAGTCTGAAATTTTTATCCTTTGGTGGCTGATATTAATTTCTCATATGTATCTGGTTAAGTACACACTGAAAAATTAAATACCAAAATACAGAAGTCAAGCGACACTGTTTAAATATATTTCCTAATGCCATTTAAAAGATGAGTCATGAAATAAAAAAAATTGAACAAACATGCACATTGAATCACTAAAACTAGTTAAGGCATTTTCTTTTTTTTTTTTTTCCTAAATCACTAATGAGAACATCAGAAACCCTCTTTGATTCTTTTGAGACCATCATTCACAGCAGTACTCAAAAAGTAACAAATCACTCCCAGAGGGAAGCTCTCCTGCACATCTTTTTACAAGAATTTTACTTTTCATTTTGTGTTTTCATATAAGACAAAAACAAAGTAAAATATATTGCTAAATATGACAGAACTTTTTCCAAGATGTTTTGAAAACTGTTACTCTTCAATTAAGTTTAAACCTTTTTGCTAGCACCAGGCTTTGGATTTTATGCTAACATAACTGTCATCATTTTATTTCAAGAACCCCAATCAGCAATGCCATGTCTAGTAGCATTGTAGTGGAAAAGAAATAGGTGTTTTACCAAAACAAGATTTAAAATTGTCTAACTAAAAATACTTTGCCAACAATGCACTTAATTTTCAATACCTTTTGACAGTATTTGGCAACAGAGATACTGGATGGAAAAGATCCATATAAATACTGGGTACTTGAACTCTGGATATCAGAAATGCTTACATTTTTAAGAGCTTGGATTGAACCACACTATTTTAAAGCCTGCTTCTTTAGAGGTTTTCTTATCTGTTAAATTGACTAAAAAGAAAAAAATTAAAAGAAATCCTACATTCCTCCTTCAATCTGTAAGTAGACAGCTTTCTTCATTCATCACTTGAAAAATTATAAAAGCATATTCAAGATTTTAATGAGTTTTAAAGGAGATTTAAAGACAAATAATATATGCATCTAAACACCCAGACATACAGTAGCACACGTGAGACACAATCAATGACCCTGAATTTCAGAAAGGATATTGATTTTGCAGTTTCAGTCATGAGTCAGAATGCCTTCCTTAGTATTTCTGCTTTTCAAGTCACGCAGTTACAAAGAGAAATGGGACACTAGTCCAGAGAGACCACTATTTTGAACTTGTGTGGTAAAATATCTGTACTCTTGTTTGGCTGGGAGAAGAGGAGAAAGGCCAAAGCATACATTTTTAATACTGTTTGAATGAGTATCTACTAGAAAACCCACAATGGGGTTGCTTGGAGGGGAAGCCAAAACCAGAATTCGAAGGGTATAGGTGAGTAAACCAATGAAAGGAACTATTTCCCATTTCCTAAAATATGTCAAGCTGAGGGAGAGCAAATCAAAATACTAAAAGCACAACTAAGAAAAAAGAAGTGACCATAAAACTTATTTAATCTATTACTGCTCCCTGAAGCGTACCACTACTGCTGTCAAAGAAAAGGCACCACATGAGAAGAACAAATGGAGAAACAGACATCAGGTAGGCCTCAACTTTTTAATTCAGAACAGCTTAATGGCACAACAAGTTTGAGAAATGCTAATTTAAACAGTAAACTACTCTCTCAAAATAGATAATGTTTCATCAGCCTAGACAAAAAGTACCTATTTCTTTGCTCACCTGTCGTGTAGCTTTAAAATAAAAACCAAAACCCTCCACACACGAAAACCCACAAAGCAGAATTACATATTGTGTACACATGTCAGGAAGAGCTGGCATGATTACCAGATGTTTAGGTCCATCTTAGTAATCAGAGACCATGCAGACCTGAATAATAGGTAAAGAACTGTCTTCCCCATAGTACCATGCTTGTAAGATGATAGATCAGTTCAGCTTTAGCGAAAGTGATCTGTCACTTAATAATGACAAAGTACAAACCTCATGAGCAATATGCTGCTTTCCCTGCTGTTTTGTTTGTTTTGGTTTGGGTTTTTTTTTTCCGTGGATGAAGAACGAAGTGGCATCAAGTAATTATTAATTACAGAGATCTTTTTACACGTAGGATAGTAAATTATTGTGCTTTGCTAACAATAGTTAATTTGTTTCTGAGCAAGACTTCTGAAATATTTGAGTAATTTTCTTCATGTTATATACAAAGATTTGAGAGATTAATTGTCCAGATGTTTCCTTGGGTTTTGTTCTCTCTTTCTCACATAATAAAAATCTTTCAGCACATTTTTTTCCCAATAAACCCACAGTCCATCTGTTATACTTTGCCAGAGACATAAAACAGCACTACATGTGTGTTACAATCATTCTAAAAAGTAAATCTTAACCATTTTCTTTTACAAATAAGGTGAAAGATTCCATTTTTATTTGTTAAGTAATGTCTTGATATGTTGCCCTTTGCCCTAAAACACTAGCTCTGTTCACTAATACCTTCACCTTTGCTTCTAATGTCATGGGCTAAAACATTCAAATCCCAAGTCAGGCCATCAAGTATTTCTGTCTCTTTCAAAACAGAAACTTTGGAAAAATACAGCAGAGCAAGTCTTTAACAGTTTTCTCCTGTTTAAATACAGCACAACTCTTTTAGAACAGTTTAGAACTTATCTATCTCAGGATGTCATGAGTAAGGTGAATAATGACAGCATGCATTTTTATTTCTGTATGTATTATTAGGAGTGTTTGTTCTGTAAATCAAGCAAGTGAAAACACTGGTTAAAATTTAAGAAGTGTCAAAATCTACTTCCTAGATTGCTGCTACAAAATGACAGCCCTGAAGTAGAACTAATAAGGCATTTTTCAGCTGTAGCCATCAAAAATTGGCAGTTTCAAAGCTTGGTTTAGAAACATACTTTTGGGAAGCAAAATTTGAAAACTGCTATTGACTTCTACTTCAGTTGATAATATAGAAAAAAAAAATTCAAAAAACCATCTTTCATCTCTAGTCCTACAGAGTCTCACACCAAAGGAAAACAAAGAATATTTAATGAAATAGTAAGGGAATAAGACCAACGTCAGCAGATGTGGCGTAGTCAAAGATTTCTTTCAAATCTGTGAAAGTTCGGTGTAACAACATTCTGAATGGGCAGATAAGACTTGAAGTGGGGGTCTATTATTTGCTGGATTATTTCAGAGACTCAAAGGTTTACTATGTCTTCTTGAAGGTTTCACAGAGGGATAAGTCAAAATTGCTAAGTTTGCAAGACCATTGATAAATCTTTTTCAGAAGGCATTTCAGGGTTTCCTCAAGTTTTGCAAGAATCAAGAATCTTTGTTAAGCCATATGCTAAATGAAGAAATACTGTGAAAAAGGTTAGCATTGTGCATCACCAGTGTTCCCCAGCTGAACAGTCTTCACTGAAAGCAAGGTACAAAGTCTTCTAGCAGGAACTGCTTTGGCTTCAATTGACTTAGAATCCCTCTGAAAGACACCTGTGAAGACTGGCGGGGAGGGGTGTGTGGGTGTGTGTGTGTGGCAAATTATATCACAAGACTCCTGGAAGAGGGTGATGCTAGATAGGGATTTAAAATCAAAGGTATGAATGTGTAACTGCATCCATCTTTTCAGTCTCCCAAAGGAAAACTTAGATAAACTTCAATGAGTTCAGCAGAGGGTCACTTAAATGGGAGGAAGGGTGGTGGTGGTGGTGATGTCATTTGAGCAGAATCCAAAGGTATAGGCCTCCTGTCTGAAGTCTTTAAGTCATTACCAGTAGCGGATGCTTAAGAACCTAGTTTCTTCAAGAAAAAGCTAGCCAAAAGGTGTGGGGGAGGCTGTAGTGACCAAAGGAAGGTGTGAATATCAGTAACTGGCAGATGCATAATGTGGGGGAAATGTCAGGAGCAGGAAGATGCAGAAGCACTTAGAAGCTGCAATTGATGTGGCAGACTGAATGGGAAACCTCAGGGGGAGCAGAATCCTGGCAAACTGTGGGAGTAGTATCTGGAAGAAAAAGGGCAGCAGGTGTATGATATATGAGGCTCAAGGTGAGAATGAACTAAGAGTACTAAGGGCCATCTTCTTCAAACCAACTTTTTTAACTAGGACCTTGAATCACAGATGGGTATAGGAAGGAGCACACACCCTGTAGGAACACATAACAGAGAAGACTTTCGGGTACTCAAATTTCCCTTTTTTTCTGCTATTGAAAATGCATGGACCTGGCCTTGCTCATCAAATGAGGAAAGCCAATCTATTCCATACACAAGAAATACGGTACTCTCCCTGAAATAACAAACTGTGCTCATCTAAGTAAAACAAACAATCTGCATTAATTAGTAAAAACTAACATAAGATAATTTGTTTAGATGTTTATATAAACACTATTTCATGTGTACCAAAACCATGATAATAATAGAGTTAACATTAAAAAGCACTTCAATGGGTAGGCAATGAATGAGCTATTTGGAATATTATCTTAATTAAAAGTCTAAAACATTACTTTTATTAGCTTATACCTTACCTTTCAAAACTACATTTCATTCAAAAAAGTTCACCTTAGAATGAACTGTATCTTTTGAGAACAAAAGTACTCTTCTCTACCAAGTTATAAAATCGGACATTTTCACATTTCAATACACAAAAATGGAGATATTGTAGTTATTAAACAGTATCCTGATTTTTCTTCAGATGCCTCCCTTGCTAGATCATTACTTCAGCTGTTCTGCTCCAGTATCTATCCTCAAAAATATGACAAAAATGTGCTTTCATATATCAAGGAAGACCTGAAATTATTTAAACATAGACAGAATTTAACTCACAATTATCAGTTTAAGATGAGTTGAACAATCATTTCTAAGAAGTCAGTTCTAAGAGAAAGGTGATTTAGTTCAATCAACCAGAATATTCAAATGCATAGCTGTTGTTGTACGGGATGAAACACAGAGATATGATACTGGCTCCTTGGTTTTCCAGCTGTTACCTGCAGAAACCTGGAGTCTGTAGAATATTTATAAAAGGCCAGGAAATGTTGTAAATGAAAGCAAATTCATCTATGCTGTGTGTATTTGTGAAATTTCTAAAGAGATTTGTGTACTCACTGGAATATTTTTAGGATCTGTAAACAAAAAGAAAAAGATGTTGAACAAGCAATAATCATTGTTTTCTGGAAATCTGGTGCTAACCAGCTCTTGGAAAGTGAGAACACTGTTTCAGAAGGGCATTTGTTTTCCTGGAAAGGCATGGGAGGAGCACAAGTAATAAAGTGGGAGGAGATGAAAAAAAAACTTGCTTCCTCTTTGCAAGCAGTATTCTTACTCTTGTTCTTAGGGGTCAGAAATGAGGAAAGGGTGAGAAAATGAGAAAGCAGGATGAAGCTGAGTCAAAGACCGAGGCCACAATTCATATGTAGCTCTGTGATCAGGCTGATTCTCCCTCTCTCAGAGGGCCAGTCGTTTGGACTCATCATGATGTGTTTTAAATGACAATGTCAGCATACTGCATCTACTCAAGGCAACACCACAATATAAACACTGCAACCTGATATCAGGATGCCAGACTGACCATGACCACTTTGTGGCACTCAGCATTTTTAATCAACACAGTCAGTTCTCAATTTTTTCAAGTCTGAGTCCTATTGCACATTTGAACATTAAAAAAACCCAACAAAACAACCAAAAAACAAACCCAAAAAGCAGGCCCAAAAGCTTTGGTGAGTTATGCTGTTTTTTAAAAAGTAACAAAGACTATCATTCACATCCACCTTTTATCACTGTAAGCTAGTATTATCTCAGCCAGCATGTGCTGACATCAAAGAATTTTCATTCACAAAGGAAAGAACAAAGAAAGAAAAGTATTTTTCTGATAAAGGCATTCAAAATGACAAATGTCACCTGCTAATGTCTGTACCACTGCCAGAAATCCGCAGTTGGCAGAAAAATCTTCATTTATGTATACTGACAGAAGTTCAATATTTTTATGTTATTATAGAAATAACACTATATAAATGCTTAGGAAAAAAGCAGCTGAAAGCTGGATATTACTATCTCTGTAATCATACCCTGGCTTTTGGTGTCTCTGAAGGGATGCTGTATTGTTAGCTTTTTAATAATGCTTAATAAACATTCAGCAACATCTATTATAAATGGTGGGTACCATATGCAGAGCTGGGTGGGGTCATTCTTTACAGCAACTCACCATATGGTATCCCTATGAATGTGGCCCTGATAAAAGTAATCTATTGAACATGAATGACTTACTCTGCTGCTGTAGTATTAAATTACTTTCCTTCCTCCCCCATTCATTTGCAGTAGGAGTAATGTTGATTCACCTGTCTGTCTCACACTGCAGCTACCATGTTCTCCAGCTGCTTGTATCCCTAGGATTTAATAGACTCTGTTACATTATTGTACTTGCATTTGGTTTGCAGAGTGTGAGCAGAGAAAAGAACAAAATACATGGGTAAATGTTTAAAAAACCCAACTGGAGGACTGAATCCTATGCCCTTTCCTCAGCTGCCACTACTATATAACGAGGCTACAAAACTTTTACCTGACTAAAGATTTCTGGGTCAGAGTGAACAATTAGAATTCAATCATCATTTCTCCATTTCTTTTTGTGTGTTTAGAGCATCTAATTTCACTGGAGAGTCACAATAAGGTGCTGCATCTGGCCTGAGATCATTGACAGTGAACAGAGGAACAAACAAATGACCTCTCTGTATATAACTATTTGTAAAGCAGGTAACCTATTCCCCTTAAATTGGAGCTTACATATGACTACATGAAAACCACCTGTTTCATGGACAGTGTCTCTTCCCCCACATTGTCCTTTCCATTGTAACAATTTCTTACCTTTAGGGGCTTTCTGTCAGCCAAGACCCGCTACCATTGTGGCTGGTCTGGATCTACATATGTTTCTTGGGGACCATATGCCTGTATTGACTTGACTGGCTGGCTCCTATCAAAGAGACTATTTCATTTTGATCTTTGTTCACTAGAGGACTTAACATCAAGGTCCCTTTTCCAACAGTGGCAGATCTGCACAAAACATACATAGTTGTCTGTCTGTTAATTTTAATTGAAATCTATTGTGGGTTCAAAGTTTTGAGGAGAAAATACAGACAAATGACAATAATCTCACCTAAGACATTGCCTTAGGAAGGTAGGTTAAGAGATAATTATATTAATAGTGGCCCAGGATATATTACCCAGTGTTTATTTCTTCCTCCCTATTTTTTTTTTCTGCTAGCTTTCATAAAGAAAGTTACAGAAAATAGGATTAAGTTTAATAGATACATGAATAAAATAAATCCCTTGATAGTTAACAGTTTTATCAAAAAACCACAATTTTTAGAAGACAACAGAAAATCTATCAGACTAAAGCCTCTTCTAAACTATGAGAAAAAGCTTAAACCATAAAGAGATAAAAATGTTTAGATATCCAGGTATCTCAATTCCTTATCTTATTATTAATAAAATTAACAAGGTGATACATAGCAGATGTATCATTGCTGTTCTCTGTATTTTCTTTCCCCTCAACCCACTAAGTAATACTATGTTCAGTCTTAGATCCTGAACTTTTAAACATTTAAGTAGATTATAATTTTATCTAGCTGAGACTTTCCAGTGAAATCAGTGAAGACATTCACAGGAGCAAATCTGTGTATGTGGTTGGCTGCCTGCAAGATCAGGGGCTTAGATAATGAGCATTTTATGGCAACTTTGTGCTATTTATTTGGACTGAGGCTCAGCCACTAGCATACTTTCCTAAAGATGTTAATCTGAATATACATTAAAAGACACTGGGAACCAGTGTCCGGATGATCAGGAAATTTCAGTTAACCAAAATATAAATATAAGACTTTTAGAACCGTCACAACAGTCACATTGCTTATATGTCACAACCCTTTCTCTGGTCTCTGCTTTGTTTACATGACTAATCATTTCTGGGCTGAGATAGTCTAATGTCTTTGTAAAATATGCAATATCAGTCACTAAACATAACATTAGCAAAACCAATTAGTATGTCTTAGTGGAAGGTTATTCTGCACATACAACCTTCTTGTGAACAATGAGTATTCAATATATCTATCACTAATATATCACAATTCTTGTAGGTTTTAGGATCAGAGCGCAAGGTAATTTTCCATATCTGTGCAGATATAATGCAATGAGCTCTTGCCTAGTATGCTGGCTTCCATATTTTTATAGTGTATTAAAACCAAAGAATAGTAATAAGACCTTTTTTCTAACAGATATAATATTTTTAGAGGAAAACTTATTGCTTGAATATGTAAATATTAAGAGGAGTTATCAGGTCCCATAGACAGGATGCCTGTTGAATCCAATTATTTGATTGCCACTGCATTCCACGGGGCAAGATATCACATAAAGAAGTTAGTGGAAGTAATGCAGCATGTTTGATTATTCCTTTCTATTGGAAAAACAAAAAGAAAGAAACAACACAGGCAAAACCCAGGAGGCAAAACCTATTAATTGATTCCTACTTTGTGTGCAATATAAACATGCAGGTACATAGATGAGAGAACAAAATAAATAGCATACAGAAGACAACAGTGAAGCGGCCTTGAAGTTGTAATCTCTGTTTGTCCCAGCATAAAAGGACTTTGAAGTGTTTGCATTGGTGGTGGACAAAGTGGTAGAAGACAAAGTATCAGAACTGCTGGAAACTACCTGACAAAGGATTCCTTCTGCTAAATCAGCAGAAGCAACACTGGGAATTTTTGTCACTTAAATTTCACCATGTGGATGCAGATGAAGTCTCACTCTAGAAATGAAGACAGGGCATGCATGGGAAACAGAGATGCTGCTGACAAGGGAAAAAAAGTGCTGAGCCACTGCTGTTTTAGCTGGAGCACTGACAGCAGAATTGTCCCTGGGAAGTTTGGCTGCTGTTTTTGCTATCTTTATTCTGAGCAAATAGGAACTGAGTATATTGTATATTCAGGGTAATATCTACACGATCCATGTAGGATGAACAATGTATTACAGACACTGCACTGATTCCTCTTTTCACATGAGTAAAAGGGGCAATGAAAGAAGTGCTATATGAGTGTTCACAGATATTAATTACATTCCCCATCTTCTGCTGGCAGCACACAACATGACTGTTCAATTTATGCCAGTAGTGCTGTACTTCATGGCAGGGCTCATACACAGAATAAAATAATGATGAAAACTGTTAGGGATGCATCCAGGACATGCACTCTGGTCCCTTCAACATTCTGTGCTTTCTTAATAAAGTTAAACAGTGTAAAAAGAATTGGCAAGAAAGAGTTTCATGCACAGTAGAAACTAATGAACAAGTTATTGCATTTATTGTGAGCTTTTTTCATGTTACAGGGGTATGTTTACAAAATTTCCCTCCTCCACATTCCTTCATGCAGCAGCCTTGTTGCATGACTAAACTCAAAGGGGACTTTCTCTATTGCTTTGACCTAGAATTTTAGTTTTAATTTTGTCCAGCTTTAATGTAGAGGTTATGGATAAAAAAAAAAACAGGAGAAAATGGGCACTGCCTTAAAAAACTCACTAGAAAGCACAAGTATGGATTAATACGTGTGCACAATAATAGTATTTCTGTTTGCAGCATTCAGGTGCATATTGCTGATGCATCATATTAGAGAGGAAAGCCAGAAATGCATCCAAATCACTTGATACTGGTTTGCTGTAGTGCACAGCATGAGTTAGTTTTCTCATTCTCTATGCATTTCTTAGCAAAAGAGGAACTCCACATAGATTAGCACCTCCCTCCTTCTCCTCTATCCTGCCTAATTTGAAAATGAACAATCTTTCCAGTCTCTTTTTTCCCCCACTTACAGAAATGTGGCAAAATTGGCTCATGCATATTAAACCAAAAGATTTCTTCCTAGCACACTGCACCTTAGAAATTGGTCATTACAATTCAAATGGATTGACAGATTCTCTCAGTCAGACTTTGAGGACATCCCTAGTGTCCTCTTTGCCAGACTTAGGAAGCTTAACCAAAGTTGCAATACAGTGACAAAGACTCACATTTCTCACTCTAGTGGGACTAGCAGCTGCACTACGATTTGGTCCCAGACTTCTGCTCTCTCTGAAGAAGTCAAATAAGAATGCACAAAAAGGCATAACTATTTTTCACTAGTCAAGACTCCAGGTCTACAAAGCCTTGAGCTCCAACTGTGAGACTTGCTCAGTCCTTCAGTTACTTTTCAGGGGACTTTTCTATGAAAACATGTTGCAAACTCTGCTGTGACCTACCACCTGTCTGACTCTGCTCTTGGGGATTATAAAAAGGGGGAAAAGCTGTTTTATTGAACTTTTGATAGAAAATATGATCCTGAGATACTCATGTAAGTACCAGGGCCCAGCAAGGAAAGTTCTGTCCATTGCTTGCTATGTGTCATTTCCTACACTTGGCCTTTGAGACTTGCACACTAGATTACAGAGATTCTGAGAGTTGGTGGTCTAAGAAAGATCTTCCTTTGATTTTGTGAGAGGAGAAACTGGCCCATATGGCTTTGTACCAGAGTTCTAGTACAGGCCAGAGGAAACTGAGTAGGCCATGAGTTGACTGCCATACTGCTTGTTCTGTTATTCAGATCTAACACTGCAGAATGGACAATATCAAAAGCTTATTCACAATAATTCCTGGAGGCAACAATCAAGAACATTTATTTAAGATCAATGAATCCATAAAGTCCATCAGATCGTGGAAGTCTGTCTCCCCTCTGAAAGAAGTATTACACTTGTCTCTCCCATTCAGTACACTTACTGTTTTATTGCAGGCTACCGCACTTGCTACACACAGTAACAATTTGTTGCTACCCAAGATGAATTGACTTCATCCTTTTCATTTGTGTATTTCACAGAAATTTAATAGTAGGGAATTAGTAGAGTATTGAAGGATTTTAGGTAACCAAACCAGCACCTAATCAAAGCTAAGGAAAGAACCATCCAAAGCCATTCAAGGTCTAAACTGGACTATGAGGATCCAAAGGTACAGGAAGATGTGCAGCACAAGCCTTTCAGCATTTTAAAACACCTGAAATAAAAATAACTTCAGCATATGTCTCCTACTTCTATCTCCTGCCCAATATTCCCTCCCTTCTAGACGTCTATAAATCAGGAGAGAAAAAGATTAATTTTGATGGGATTTGGGTAGCATCACCCTCAGCTTGATGCCTGTAACTGATTCCTACCTACTGACTTGAAAATGGAGCTTGATGGCATGCAATCAGCTAAAGAGCATGCATGACAGCATTTTTGGCTCAATAAGAAAACTAGCTGCACAAAAGAAATGGGAAAAGAAAACCCCGCAAGTAGTTTTCAACTGGATCAAAGCACAGATTCAACTCACCACATCAGTCTTCATGTAAGGCTGAGGCAAGAGGAAGGATGAACAGTCAAATAAGGATAAGATGGGTCTGCTCCTTAAAGCAACCACATGTCTTTAGTTTCATGTAAATCACTTTGGATCTGCATTATTAGTATGTTTCCTAAAGCCTTTCCATTAACATAAATACAATAGCACATCTAGACATGAGACTAAAACCAACGACCAATTGTTTTACATGGAGAGGAGAAAGCATCTTTCTTGAGAGAGAAATAAATAAAAAAATCTATGATGTAGTTTGTACAGCAGACCCCACTACAAAGGAAGGAATCCAATAGGAAAGAAACACCTTGCCGGTTTTTTTTCTAATCACATTGCTACTTGATTTCCTTTTTTTTTTTTTTTTCTTTTCAGTTGTAAGCCATTTGGGGTGGATGTTTCTTTCATTGTTTGTTTCAGTCATTTCTGACTGATGGGAGTATAAAAAAAAATAAATTCATGTCCTCATTATGCAGAAACCTCAAAAGCATTTTTCAAAATTGTTTTTTAAAACTAAACAAATTCAAAAACCGAAATGAAGATCTGAGTAAATTTAGTATAAATAATATATAATGATAAAAAAAGGTAAATATTAAACCCTAAAAATGTCATGGTAATGAAGGAAAGTTGTGTAGTCAACTGTGACCATTCTGTTTTGTAACTAGGAAATCTTATTTACCCCGAGATCCTGTTTTGATTTTGTTTTACAAAGACCCTATCAGTTATACAATTGTTTGGTAGTCAAAAGGTAACAGCAAATTGCCGTGGACCAGTGTAGAATTGCTGTCTCTGCCAGAATCACATCGAGCATGTGCCTATACCAGGGTTCAACACTGGTCAATGTGAGGAACAGTGTTATCTTCATCCCAAACACCACCTAGCAAGGAAAGTGTGCATGCAAAGAGGTGGTTATGAAAGTCAGTGAAGTTATACTAAACCAACCACAAGATCAATCTGAAGTCTTAGTAGTAGTCAGAACCTATAAAGTTGAGAAAGTTGCTGGCACTGATGCCAGGTTCAGCACTGACAGGTTACTTGGTTTTCTCAATGGCCGTGACAACAACACTTTGAAAAGAAATTTCTCAGAAGGCACCAGAAAAGTCCATCACCAGTCATTGACTCAGGCTGTAAAAGTCTATCCTTAAGAGAAAGCTCTAAGCACTTGATTCAGGAATCAATGATTTAGAGGGACAGGACCTTTTGAAGAGTAGACCCACACACCTGCAGTCATTTTGGCTTGCACTGCTTATTCTCTCCCAAAATTGCTTGGTTTTCACCGCCCCCACACACACACCAATCTCTGCACAAACAGTGAAAACATGGACAAGACATAGGAGAAGCAAAAGCCTGAAAATCACCAGAAAGCACTCATTCTTCACTGGAGCAGTCCTCACAGTACAACAAAAAAGGTCAGGGATAGTGGATCATGTTACACAGTCGTATTTCTCTGTTTCACTCAGGCATGCTACAGATTGCTGCCTTTCACTCACCTAAGTAGGTAACCAAGAACATCTGTGAAAAATTCACAACTAAAAGGTTTAAACTAAGCCTTTTTTTAAACTTTTTTTTTTTTTTTTTTTTGGGGGGGGGAGGGTCAGGAGCACAATCACCGTCTAAATAACATTCAAGCACTGCAATAAAAGATGCTGTTATTATGTTACTTTAATACACCATAAGATAAATAGGCACATAAATAGATTAAAAATATACCCATGGGTTTTATGGTAACATTGCATCTCCCTTAAAGTTTTAAATGTAAAAGAACTTTCAGAATTATTACTTCTATATTACGGCATTTGTAATGAAAATAGATACTTTCTGCTCTGTTACACACCTTGTGAAGAATGAAAACTGCACTTCTGCCTTATTTTGTTTAAAGTGCCAACTATATTCCACTCTACTCACACCTGGTATTCAAAGCACAGAGGTTTCATACTTTTTATATTCTGACATGTAAAGCCATGACAAATGGTTTTGCAAAGTGCTCTGTGTTCAGATCTATGGAGAGCAGATACTTTTTTACAAGCTTCCAATGACCCTGATGACACCACCATACATAATTATAGACCTGACACAGCTCTTATTCCTCAACAAATTTATTTTTATTTCTGAGGGGAAAGAAAATGACCATCTGGGTCAGACTTAGCTCAAAGTGACACTAAATTGGCAACCTCAGTCTTGAACAACTCCAGCAGCGAGAACTCAGAGAATAAAAATGTGTGTCCTGAAATGGTGCCAGGTCAAGCTAGGTTTAAGCTGGCATGAAAATATGAGAGAGAAGCTGTACAACATCTAAAAGTGCTTTCTTCAAGAATAAATGCTGAAAATGTCCACATGAACAAAAAACTAATATATATCTGTTGACCATAGTGTGAAATGACTCTGTATTAACAAGTAATGAAAAGTATCTTGGATACATAGCATGTGTTTAAAAAAACCCCAACATTCTTCTTCAGGACTGCAAGTGTTAAAGCAAAATTACATTTCACAGTTTATAAGTTAAGAACACAAACAG
Source organism: Actenoides hombroni (assembly GCA_024336885.1). Taxonomy (NCBI): domain Eukaryota; kingdom Metazoa; phylum Chordata; class Aves; order Coraciiformes; family Alcedinidae; genus Actenoides; species Actenoides hombroni. The sequence goes on along the minus strand of WUAM01000267.1, from coordinate 968,105 downwards.
GAGACTGCTTCCAGTATCCTGGCACACACATTAAGTTATAGTATTACAAATTCCTAACTTACCTAATATCTTCAATTTATTTATGTCTTACTTGTATTAGCAGGGTAATCATCCCTGCCTTACTAATGACACTGCTTAAGGAATCCTGGCACACACTTCCTTAGTAATAAGCGCTTCATTTTGTCAATGACTTCACTTAAAAAAAACCAAACCAGTTTTCCAAGATCTGTTTATTTTTACAGAGCTTGAAAATTAATTAACAACTCTACCTTTTATAAATTCTTTTATCTTGGGAAAAGTGCTAGTCCAAACTGCCGTACCATTCACATGTCCCAGGTTTGGCTTCAACTGTCTCTGGTTTGCGTATTTGGACTCATGATATTTTTACTGCACTTTTCTTTGTCAATGTCAACTGTAAACTATTTTCTTTTGTCAGCTGGTTACTCTGACCAACAAATCTCCCTTCTTCTAGTACCAGTGAGATAGCTGTCAGTTAGAGGTTTGGCATACTTAAGACTCTGCTTCACTACCCAAGATCCCAGAAAAATAAAAGATACAGAGACAGACCCATAAATCATATGAATAAAGAAAACATTTGTATTATACTAGAAGCCCAGTAACACCACTGAACTTAAGAATTTGGCAGCCTTCATGTTACAACAGAATTTTCAGAGGCCATAAACATTCACACTGGACTGAAACTTGGCATGAAGTGATTCCATTTGACTGATACACATTTTACCCTAAGCTCTATATCTCATTCAAAGGCAGAGTTGGTACACAGCACTCTCTATTCATAACAGATTTGTGCCACTGCTAGAGCAAACTCTAGTGGCTAGTTAAAAGCAGAGCTCTGGGGAAGGGAATTTTTGCAGTTATGTAAGGAAAATTACTGTGATCTGCTTCAGGCTTTGCCATCATCTTTTTCTTCTATACAGAAAAAACAACATCAAAAAAACCCAACCCCTATGCAACTCCTCTTCCCTCTAAATGGACTCACATGTGACTGTGTACCAAAACAGCTTCTGGGCATGTCCAGTTAAGTTTTATAAAGTGTTGTTTTTACCACCCTCTGATTAGCTCTAAGCTACTCCATGAGGGTGGTACCAAATTACAAGATACAGGTGCCTCTCTAAGGTATAGTGCAGCACGTGCAAAGTAATAGACCTACATTACACTTTATGGAAAGTTAAGCAGGGATTTCTTTACAAAATTTCATGGTGAATTGTAGTTTAGGATTATATTGCACATTGTTCACCATTAAATTGATGCATAAAAATACTCTTTAATCAAGTATGGTGGCCCTTAGGAGACAGAAGAGGCAAGAAATTAATACCCAGTTAGATATCATTGGAGGCATCAGCTGAGATGTGGAGCTATTGAAGATAATGAAGAAAATACCTAAAATGAATAGATAAATTTAGAGTGTTCCTATTTGGAGTGGAAAGATGGTACCAAGAAGGCAGAGACCTAGTCATGCTAAGACAAACTTGGCTTCAGTGACACCTTTAAAGTCTTTAAGACATCAGACCAATGTGCTAGAAGCAATTCAGGATTAAGAGGATTAATTAATTAATTAAGGATTAATTGCTATGAAACCTCCAAAATCTCAACTACTGCATCTATACAAATACTAAATACACCAGATATCTCTCCCTAATTAGCTGTTGTCCAAAGAAGCAGTAGATACCTTCTCAGGAAAGAATAGCTACATTTTCCTTTGATTTAGCCTGTAAAGTCCTTGTCTAAACCCACAGCACAGCAATTTGAGGCACTGCAGTAGCAGCCAGCCTCAGATCCCTTAAGCCACATAGGGTGTTGAGTGCTTGAACCATCCCTTCTGTATTGGAACTGTGCTGGCTCGCAGGTAACCCACAACACTTGTGTGTTCAGAGGTGAGACACACTGTAAGCTAAAACTGACCTGAGTACACACCCAGACAGCCCAGGCCTACAGTGGAGCAATGAAATTCTGGGGTGGCAAATGTAATTTCTCATCCATGAAATGCTCTTCAACCCTTCCAAGGTACATGGACTGCATCTCATGCTTGTCAGCTATACAACGAATATGTGCCTGTAGAGCTATGAAGATTGGCTACCATTGGGATAAAGTAGTATGTCACACACAAGACAACAGGTAATAATAATATTGCTTCTAATAAAGGAGGACTTCACAGTAGAAGAAAAAAATAGTAGAAAAATAGCAAGTCACAAAAGTTCAGGCGTTTCCATTACAATGGCCATTGAAGAGAATGCAGCATGCACAATGAAAGAGAGTAAAAGGCAATCCTGAAAGTGTACCATAGAGGGTAGGTATTCTGTTTATATACTTCTATTAGACACCTTTTTTTTTTTTTCTTTTTGTCCAGCTCACAGTACTCTCACTGAGGTTTTATGGATCACTTTATGTGTCTTGAAAGTTACATTCCTGCTTATACATCTCAAGATGGTATTAGCTTTCTTACAATGGTGTGACTGCTGACTAATGCTCTGCTTCTGTGCTGAAATAACATCAGTACTCTTTTCTATAAAGCTACTCCTGTTATCCCCTCCTTTACTTGTGCAATTTATCATTCTTGCATATGAGCCCAAGCTTACTGCTGTGAACTGGTCCTTAACAATTTTCATCCAGTATTTTTTTTCCTCAATATTTTCCCCCATTTTACAAGATGATTTGATCTGCCCTACCCACAGCAACCTACTCTCAAGATTTCCCAAACAATTTTTCAGATCTAACAGCAGTATCCTCCTGTGGCTCCTATTCCCTGTGCCTATCCATGTCACAGGAGATCAATGGATGTCATGTGAAAATGTGGGTAAGATCAGAAGGTTGCATTTTTCCTTCCATCAAAAGCATGCCACTGGGTCTTTTTCTGAAGAGGTGTGCTCTTCCCTTGATGGCTCTGAAACAGTTTGAATTTCAGACAGGTATTTGCCCTCGCTGGTGTAAAAGCCACGCACCATTGTTCTTTGCACATTTGCACTTGGAGAAGGGCCATTTTGATGAAGTCCCACTCACTCTGCTGGATGCTTATTACTATTTTGTCCACTGTCACTTTTAAAAAATTGAAATTCAGCTGTGAACAAAAGTTTTTTCCACTGCTAAAACTTATTAGTACTGACAGTGATGAACAACGGTTTTGTTATCACTGACACACATTTATAACTGCAGTGCCTCACTTAATCTCCTGATGTCATACATAACACTAAATGAAAGTAGACTGAATTTCAAAGAAGTGATGTAAAGACCTGGTAGGCTTATTTCAGACTCCATGGAAATATAATGAAAGTGTACATAATTGTTGTAGAAAATTGGATGGGATTCACATCACACTGCTTATACTCAGCGGAGGCCTAGGACATACGTAAGAAAATGATGGATTTATTTTTCAGGAGGTAAAATAAATAGGTAATTTATTATTATACTGTTAACACTAGGATTTTCAAGAGGTCACTCTCTCTTCATATATATCAGAATGAATATATACATATCTGCTGGAAGCCTTTTCTAAAGCATTCTCAATAAAACCAAGAACTTTTAAGAAGAATGACAAATGTTTGAATAGTCACATACTGACACAGCATAAGTGCTCTGCATTCCTTTACCCATTTTCAACAGAGTCAAAACCTTTCAGAAGTAAAAATTTATGAAAGCAGAAGTTAGTAATTTTTAAAAAAGAATCCAAATGTGCTATTGTAAAGTACCTGCAACTATGGGAATACATTTCTGTATTCCATATTTAAATAGCACATTCACAACCCAGGAAACACTACCATTTTTCTAATTAAAGAAGTATGGGTATGAAAGGTAAACCCATCATTCACTAGTGTCATGTAATTGTGCTTGGAATAAAAACTATAATGTGCCCTGAAAGCTCTAATGAAGCCAGTCACTTTTGATGACAAAACCTGAATTCTAGTGGACAGCTTCATTTCTAAAGATAGAAATCTGTATCTCCATATGCAGCATAAAGAATCTCTAAAACAGAATGTTCCTAACTACTATTTGTCCATAAAGTTTCAGTTTTCAAACATCTTCCCCTTTTTTCTAGGGTTATTCCATTTTAATGACAGAGCTGTCACTTTCATACAACTGGCCACAAAGAACTTTCGTTTTGGTGAAAGTAAAAATGAAATCACAGCATATTTTCTAGCCAATACATACAAAGACACTATTTTGTTTTGTGATACTTGATATTTTTACAGGGCAGCAAACCATAACATACCACAGCCAAACTGAAGATGAAGATGACACATTGTTAATACTCAGCCAGGAGTTAAGACAAAAAATACAAGTAATGTAAAAAAAAAAAATGAACTATGCAAGCTGAAGTAAAAGAGAGTTTAATTATTCCAAATATCTCCCCCCAAAATTACTTGTATTAATCAGCATTTAATGTGTCACAAATACAAGGAAGAAATAGAGTTCAAAACTGAAGACACTGTTATTAAACTTAAAATCATGATTAACGATTAGGAAAATTTGCACTGTGTGGTGCATTGTTTTAAGAAAACTGAATTAAATAAAATTAAAAAAACCCAAACACAACAAAACCTGAACACATTTAAAATTGAAAAGTAAAAATAAAACCACCAAAGTTATTTGTAAGCTCAAATCAAGAATCACATGTTTAAGTGCATCAATTTAGTGTGAAAGATGGCAAAAGCTTAGATGCCTATATGGATCAGTCTAAAAGGAGAAAGGAAAATTCAATTTGTCCTTTTCAGGAAAAAAATCCTTAAAATTTAAACAGATATAGCAGGAAAAAAAAGAATAAGCTCTTCTCCCTTTGAAGACAGGTCCCTCTTTCATCCAGCTGGCATTCTGACTACATTTATATATTGACACCTGACTCAACTGTACCACATATTGGTTTAACATCAAATTGCTACAGCTGAGAGCTGGCTGAAATCACAATTAGACTCCAGACAGACAGAATACAAAAAAATTAAATTCAACATTTTCTGCATTACCAGTGAACTTAATTCTCTGCCCTATTTTGACTGAAACAGCAGATGTTTGAAATTAATAATCTAGTATGAAAATAGCCTTAACTGAAAGAGCAGTCCATCACATCGATCTTTGGGAATGAATTTTGATTTTCATACTCAATTATGAAATTTCTAAATTGCTGCAGAACTCTGAAGGGATAGTTCAGTGTCTATGTTGAGACTCTTACTCCATTCCCCCTTTTGCAAATACATAGTTCTACTAGAGAATTTAACACTAAAACTTGTGAAACATCACAGTTAAGTTCACCTCACCATTCTAACTCTGGGTTTTTTTGTGCATGCAGAATGTGAGGCAGTCTTAATTTCACAGTCATGTATCTCAAATGTAATATGCTGGAATTTTTTTAATTTTTTTTTTTTTTTTCCTCAGAAAAGAAAAAAAAAAGGAATGATTTTCCTTTCTTGGCCTAGTTTCATGGATATAAAGAAGATTGAGTCCTCTTCTTAGAGGACTGAAGTTGAATTGTCAATGACAATATGGCCTTTACCTTTCATCTGCATGGACTGTTAAAAAAATATTCTTCTATTGTTTCTTGATGCCAGCCTTCATAAACATTGGTATCTCCAACAGACTGAGTAAGGCTGAGATGGAGAAAGGGAAATACTAAGCATCAAGAGGTGGTTTTTACCTACTGTAGAAGCTCTCAAGGGGGAGATCGCATCTGACAAATCTGTGAAATTTCTGACCAGTCAACTGCATATACCTGGACCTTGCCATGCTCTGTTGGACAATAAAGCCTTAAAAGACACCTCTGCACACACATTTGGAAAAGGAAGTTCAGGAGAACTCTTTTACTTTGAGACTTTTCTTGATGTTATGAATTTTAACTCCTGAATTTGGTTTGTTCACTGACTCCTAGCTACTGCTCCCCATCATCAATTTCTTCACCCAGCGGTGAGCAAAGCAAAATAATTTTTAAGGATTAAGCATTCTAAATGTCCCAAACAACAATTCAAGAGGACGTATTTGTGCATAGATGATCCGTCACACACACATCCACTCACATTTTTTCTGCCTCCAGCAGGTCATCATTTACTCCTGGAGATCAGACAAACGTTTCTTCTTTATTTGAACTGGATATGGGGATAGGGTAAAGCTAAACAATAAAAAATGCTAGCAGAGGAAGCCAAGAAAATAGCAACTCTGTAACTATTGTAAGAATGTGCAATTTTATTTGCAATAAAATGAAGAAGAAAGGAGGGGAACAACCTGTACTGTATGATTACCAGCTGGAGGAAAAAGTCAATCTATTACAGTTTCTTAGTAAAAAACTTCCAACAACACTGTTGCATTGAATTTAAAGTTGTGTATTGAAGGTACATTTACCCTAGGAAATTATCATAATAATATAAAGTCTCCTTTGAGAAAATCCTTACCATACCCAAAGCCTTATGTTATATTATATTTATTATATTATATTACGTTCTTATATTATATTACAAACATTTGTAAGCAGTGACACAAATAAGTAATTACAGAAAGTGTCAAGTGGTCCTTTTGGTATGACCACTATGAACTGAATGTAATCTAATTTCACTCCTACTGTTTTGTAATATGCTTACAGTGCTGATTAGTGCTATCTGAGTGACCTGACATGCTTCAGCATTCATGAAATTTCTAGTATAATGATTCACTTCTGAATGTTTCTGAGTTAGCTTTACTGCCCTTTTCAGCTGTGTGAAAATCTTTTAGTTTGCCCTCACCAAAACAAGATTTTGAACATTTTCAGAAAGAAAAATAAACACTCCCCTCCTCACTATTCTCTCATGATTGATTTTAAGAATTTGTTAATATTTCTTTAATGTGCTCTCCCAGCAGGCTGAGGTTCTGGCTTTCAAACTCTTCTGTCTGATAACAGAGCCGAAACTGGGTCCTACTTCATGAGTGACTTAATTGGTAATCTGTCATATAAAAAGTGGGTACAGTATTTTTCTCTTTCAGTTGAAAAATGAGTAGGCCATCTACCGTGCCAAAAACTGATCTTTTAGCATTTGATTGCAAAAGATAATTCCAGACTGCATTTGGTTGAAAATAAATGTATTCTTCTATATCAGAGTTAGGCTCAAAGGGCCTTGGGATATAAATTTAAAACTTGCCTTGCTCAGTCATATCTTCATTCAAAGTGACTGGATGTTATGAATCTTATTGTGAGCCACTAAACTTCTCCTGTGCTCTAGGAAGGGAGATCAGGCACCTAATATGCAGTTGTCCTGTGGTGGTGGAGCTGGTACCAGCCCTAGAGCACCACCTATTAACTCTAGACACCAAAGCTTAGACAATTTGCTAGAAGATACTTCAGTGACAGAAGTAACTGTCTTGAATACTGCCACTGCTTTCTTCCCCAGTCATTTCAAAGGAGGATTCAGTCACAAACTCATTTATCAAAAGCATAAAATTCACCCTTTGCATTTTTTGAAACTGAGCACCAGTTTTCTCCACAACAAAAAAGCAGCTCATTTTGAATTAACAATGCAATCACACTGTCCTTCAGGAGAAATGCTCTGTTTGTAATACATTCTGTTCCTCAGTGTTATGTATACAACAGCTACTTAGTTCACTGGAAAAAATGTTAAAAAAGTAAAAACTGATCTCTCCAAATATTTAAAAAAAGAGGAATGTATAGCAATCAATAGAAAATATTCTGTACCATATATGTGAAAATCTCTGAAAGCCCTCATTCATTATTCAGTAGATGAAAGAGAAGGACGAAGAAACTGTTAAAGGATAAGGAAAATTATTATTAGTGCACTGTTTTCTAAAACTAACTATTTCAAGCTGCTTAACCTTAGCTCAGAACACTCTGTGTTGGACTAGTGCTCTTATGAAGAGGAATCTGCTGCAAATTAAAAGCTTGTCTGCTGCTTTTGAAAATGAAAACCTTGAGAATACTTATAAAGTGAAGCCATCTCCTTTCCCTTTTTATTGATTTGAGAATGAGTCACATTTCAAATGCTTATTTCCACGTGTCATCCAGAGAAGACCACCCAAAGTTATTAAATTTTGAGTAAACTTTCAGTTTTTCAAAGGTTCAGTAGTCCTTTACACTCATCCCCTCATGACCTTGTCTATTTGGCTCTCAAATACAAGTGTTAAGCAGGACAAAGAGCCACATGCCCCAGCTTCTTTAAAAACACAAAAAGAAAGAGAAAAAACCCTCTAACCTAAGGTCTATTTATTCAAAAAGATTGGTAAGAAAGATGAACATTTCCACCAAAACCAGAACTCCACCCCCATCTCCAAAAGTCCAGTATCATAATCCCTGCTACAATGACAGAGGCCACAAGCTTCTGCTTTAACTAATCTCAATAGGTGGTATAAACCTGATGCAGTAATGTTTTCAATTAATACAGATCACCGGGTGACCTGTATTGGGAATTAAATCTTACTACTTAAGCACTTGCAAAATGGCAATTACATCTTATTTCTGGAATATTACTCTTTTAGAAATATATACATGAAAACCAGGTAGTTAAGACGAGTTAGACTTTGGAAAACACAACTAAAACATTACATTCCACTCCACTATTTTGTGGGTTTGTTTTCAATAAATGCATACATTGTATTCCCAAACACGCTCAGATCAAATAAACGATTTATGTTTTCTGCTTTCCCACTAGAACATACACTGCACTGCCAGTAAATTAATCAAAAGCAATTTTCTCTTTTTGTTGAGTTTTCTTCTTGAGTCACATTTTCCCATTTGGTTGCATTCGGAGATAGCAGTTTAAAATAGATTTGGTACTTGAGAACTGTTGCACATGGAAAAACCACAGAAGGAATTATCGGTTGGTAATTCCTGAAGTGAAAGTAAGTTGATTTGTCTGAGAATACTTCTCTTTCATCTAATAAATCTGTCATGTTTATACCAACGTTTTAGTTCTGAACACTGTTTATAGTAAGAGAAGAAACAAAGTTGTGTGCGACCTATTAGAGTCAAAGAACTTAGGAGATGGCAATTTTATATTTCTGATCCACTACATTTTGGCTTCCCAAAGTGGGGTTGTCAGGATTTCTGTCTCTCTACTGTGAAGTGAGAAACTAGTATTTCACTACTTGCTTCAGGTGGCATAGTAAAAATCAGACGCATTCATAGAATGGTAGGGGTTGGAAGGGACCTCTGGAGATCATTGAGTCCAACCCCACTGCCAGAGCAGGGACACCTAGGGCAAGCCATACAGGAAGAGATCCAGGCGGGTCTTGAAAGTCTCCAGAGGAGACTCCACAACCTCTCTGGGCAGCCTGTTCCACTGCTCTGTCACTCTCACAGTGAACAAGTTTTTCCTCATGTTGAGGTGGAACTTCCTGTGTTTCTGCTTGTGACCATTACCTCTTGTCCTATCACAGGGCACCACTGAAAAGAGACTGGCCCCTTCTACTGGACACCCACCCTTCAGATATTTGTAAACATTAATAAGATCCCCTCTCAGTCTTCTCTTTTCCAGGCTAAACAGCTCCAGGGCTCTCAGCCTTTCCTCATAAGAGAGATGTTCCAGTCCTTTAATCATCATGTCACCAAGCCTATCAGAGTTCAAGGAGTTCAAGGAGTGCCTGAATGTTGCTCTTACTTTTATGGTTTAGTCTTAGGTAGTCTTGCAAGGAGCAGGGAATTGAACTCAATGATCTTTATGAGTGCCCTCCAACCTGAGATATTCTAGGATTCTTTGATTCTAACTTATGCATAGCTACCATGAGTACTGTGCACTACACAATTCTTTTGTTAACAAAGTAAGTTACAATTTTTTTCATTCTTAATAATTTTAGTAAATATTTTCTATCAGAACTTCCAGTTTAAAATGTTGTGTTCTTGTGAAATTTATGAGTCTTCTTAAACCTTTCAATCTCAATTTTATATCATTATTTAAAAAAAAATAAAAATAGTAGTTAACTGTTTTGTCTACTGAGTAAAAAAAGCTGGGCTGGATCAATACTAACTTCATCATATTCAGTTAAAGTATGATTGAATCATATAAATATTTTCTGTGCTTCTTTTGTCATTATTGAATGTGTTTATTAGGATTCTTCTAGTCAACGGCTTTCAAGAGCATCTAAATTACCCACATTTAGACATAAAAATATATGTGTAGCTTTTACTTCAAAGAGTAATAGGCTACCAATATTTCTTAGCAACACTTTATCTTCTTTTTAAATCGCTTCCTAATTCAGCAGTGAGTGTTTCTTTACTCATTATGTAATACTTCTTCCCAGCTTAAAAATCATATTTTATTCTTTCATAATATGTGGCATGTTCACCAAATGTTTACAGCTAGTGCAATGTTTATTATGTGTTAACAAAAAATAAACCTTCATACTTCTGACAATAATTCTATTGAATTAACATTTTCTAATTTGTTGTATTTTGCTAATCTTTTAGTAGTATGTTTTTAAGTCAAGATTTATCTCTGAATTTATGAAAAGAAAATCTTTGCAAAAGATGTGCCTTGAAAGGATGGGGAAGCCTGCCTAAGTGCTATGGCAATGTGAGAAATTTGGCTGAACATATGGTCATGCTGATCACCTTGCATTGCCATACAGACACCTTATTTTACTGCTTCATGAAGGCAGACAATGCACCCCTGGACAGCAGCAAGAAATAATTTACTTATGAATTGCTCTGTGTTGTGATGGAAATTTTAAACAAATGGTTCTTAAGGCTGATACCAATTTGGAAGGATATGTATCTGCTTTGAAAGGCAAAGTAAAAAAAATTATTATGTTCTCAAAATAAAAATTTATTCAGGAGTAATGAGCTCAATAAAAACAACTATGAAAAGAAAGTACTCAAAGCAAGTAATTATTACAGAAAGTAAACACTGATTAATCCATACATTAATTTTTTGTACATAAAATATATGTAAACTGACCAATCGATATTTTGATATATTAATTAATGCACTCTTTTTTTCCCTACAATTCATGTAGTTTGAATGACCAATTACTATATTGTTCACGTCAAATTTCCTATGTATTCTTTAGAAGATTTAATATTTGGTACACTGAAAATAATTTACATTTGTAAGACATGGATTTTTGTTGCTATAAATTCTATCTGCACTGCAAAAAGCGTTCATGTGCAATATTATTTGCTTGTTTATATTTTTCTCCTTTTTTTTTTGTGAATATGCCTTTGACAGCGCACATTGTTAAAATAAAATTGTATTTCAAATGACAACTCCTTTCTCTCAACGTGCAGGCATCCACCATATATTTAGCAGGGAAGGTATTACAAAAAGCATGTATAAAAGGAAATTGCATGATCTCTAAAGAAAGTAACAAGAGGTAAAACATGTACTGTATTGCTCTTTCCTTTGTAGAAGTTATTTGGACAACATGAACTTCGGAACTGTTACGGTTTAGGGTCAGGGCGGCCCCTTAGACCTATAACAGATGCTCTCTGTTAACCCCCCTCCCTCTCCAAAGGGGAAGAGAAAAGGAATAAGGGAGAGAGACTTAGCGATTAGAAAAGGAAACTAGAACAGCTTTAATGAAAA
>WUAM01000267.1:855943-956504 GCA_024336885.1 Actenoides hombroni | reverse complement strand
TGTCGCTTGCTTAATAAATACTCTAAATTCTAATTGAACTTGGCTCATGGAAATTTGTTGAGCTAAATTTATAACAAAGATGAGCAGTCTTCCCCTCTTCTAAGAAATACCTGCAAACATCTATCTCAGTCATGATTTGCAACTAGAAATGGCCATTTTGCCAAAAGAAATAAATCCTTTGAACATTCATCCTGCAGGATCTCAAAGAGCAGAGCACAGGCCTTTTGACATCCTCCTCTCATTAAGGCACCACAAAAAGGGTCTTCAAATCAGCCATTCCATCACTGATCTGCAGAATTATTTACACATGAATATTCATATTCAGGTAAGTTCTCCATCCAGTATCATCGTGAATACATTTCGATACATGGTGCTGTTAGTAAAAAAATCTAAATCTGTGAACCTACTCTTTGTCTGTCATCCTTAAGCCTTATTCCAGCAATTTCATACTCCTCACATTTAATTTTAACTAGGCATTGAAGAAATGTGTTTATTTCTTGCTTTATGACCTTGTAGGATCACTACCTGCATTCACACTGAGGCAAGGTTAGAAATCTGCTTTCCTGGGGGAAGGAGAGGAAAAAGAAAAAGGCTTGTTCGGGTATTCTAGGGATATGGAAAGGTGGTGAAAGGGCATGGTCTCCTGCTACAAGGATGAAAGAGGTGTTCTAGTTTGCTAGGCTAAGTTGAGCGACCTGCCCTGTGGGTCAGCATGGCCCTCATCATGCTGTGCTGGTGGGACAGCCTGAGGCCAAACGACTGGTTAGTGGAGCAGTGCCAGAAACTGCTGCAATGACCTTACGGTGGCTGACAGCTCAGCATGTGACTACACAATCTGCCAGGCAGCAAGGCAAGTTTGTCAGCTCCCACAGACCCAGCTAAACCATTGCTGGGATCTCAAGATTGTTCCTTAATGGTGTTTATGGTCACTTGGGCTATGATGTAAATAAATCATGAGCCAAAGTCAGTGGGTTCACAGCAGTTTAAGAGAACCCGTAACACGGCTGCCTTGGTCATGTCCTCCCCAAAATATCAGCTCATCCTGACCTCCAGGCTGCCATTGCTTGCCTGACCCTGTGGCAATCTGACTCAAGGGGCAGGAAGGTAGAAGAAGGTTTTTGTGGACATAGCTCTCTGGCTTGGCTCCCTGCTCAGCTCCATGAGGCATGAACAAATATTTGACTTGGATTCAGCCCCCTGGCACCAGTCATCCTGAATTATACCCTGGATCTGCTTCCTTTCCAGTAAGACCACAGATCACAGAATCATAGAATTATAGGGGTTGGAAAGGACCTCTGGAGATCACTGAGTCCAACTGCCCTGCCAATGCAGAAACACCTAGGACATGTCACACAGGAACAGATTCAGGTGGGTCTTGGAAGTCTCCAGAGAAGGAGACTCCACAACCTCTCTGGGCAGCCTGTTCCAGTGCTCTGTCACTCTCACAGTGAAGAAGTTTTTCCTCATGTTGAAGTGGAACTTCCTGTGTTTCACCTTGCTACCATTACCTCTCGCCCTATCACAGGGCACTACTGTAAAAAGACTGTCCTCTTCTACTTGACACCCACCCTTCAGATATTTGTAAACATTAATAAGATCCCCTCTCAGTCTTCTCCAGGCTAAATAGTCCCAGGGCTCACAGCCTTTCCCCAGAAGAGAGATGTTCCAGTCCCTTCATCACCTGTGTAGCTCTCCATTGGACTCTCTCTAGTATTTCCCTGTCCCTCTTGAACTGGGGAGACCAGAACTGAACACAGTACTCTAAACGTGGTCTCACTAGTGCAGAGTAGAGGGGAAGGGGAACCTCCCTTAACCTGCTGGCCACACTCTTCTTTATGTACCCCAGGATACCATTGGCCCTCCTGGACACAGGGGCACATTGCTGTCCCATGGATTACTTATTGTCCACCAGGACACCAAGGTCCCTCTCCATAGAGCTGCTTTCCAGCAGGTGTACGCCTAACCTGTACACCAGTACATGGTGTTGTTCCTCCTCAGGTGTAGGACTCTACACTTATCCTTGTTGAGGACATAACCTCTATATAAGAAAACTACAGTTGTTAGAAACCAGAAAGTGCTACTGTGAAATTCAGTCCACGACATTGCAAATGATCAATACTGAGAACACATGTCCTTGTTATCCAGCTACCCATTAAAATCACAATGTTTAGAAGAGCTCTCATCTTCTGAGTTGTTTTATTTCAAGTTAAAAGAAACAAAATAAAATTGAAATATAAAGTAGTCAAATATAAAGCAGTCTTCCACTCAGTTACCAGAAAAAAATACTATTCTTATGCTAACCTTAAACACCTGTTCACTCCAAGATCATGTATTCTCTTTGTATCTTCTTACATCATTGTACTTCTGTTAGGGTTTGGGTTTGTTTGTTTGTTTTTTATTGTGGGTTTGTCAGGGTTTTTTTTGTATGCTACATTATAGAAAACAAAACAGCATATCCACCTCTCACTGAATTCACCTGACATCTCCATTCACAGAAATCTGATTCAAATTACATCTTCTACAAAGCATAAATAAGGATGGCAATAGGCATCATACTTCCTTTATGAGAAAATATTTGAATTTATGGGAACATGACACAGACGTATACACTCACTTGCAACTAAAACATTCCTTCTTACCCAGAATGTGGATCACACAAGAAGCTACACTTTCAATACACAATGGAAGGAACATCATTAAACGTTGCAGTGCAAGCGTAACCACCTAACTGGCATTTTATTTCTTAAATAAAAATGCAGAAAATAAAGATGCTGAAGGAAATAGACACCGAGTATTTTCAGACAGTATTTAAACAGAAGATCTTGTGATCCTGTCACAAGATCTTTAATAAACGATATGTCATTCCAAATAATGTCAAAAGAATGTGGGAGAACTACAAAAGGATTTGAGTGGCAAGATCAGGATCATAATGAGTAATGGAAATTGTTTATCCATAATAGGTAAAAACAGAGACAAGAAAACAATATGCTTCCTTACCTGGAAAGGAAGATTATAAGAGGTATATGATAGGTGTATATAAAATCATAGTCTTGAGAAAGCAGAGCAGGAGCAAGTATTCACTGTTACATAAACGGCAGGATTAAGGAACAGTCAGTAAGATTGACAAGCAGGGGTCCAAAGTGACTGTGGAAGGCGTTGCCATGAATGTTTTGGGGGAGGCTCAAATAGAAATGGAATAAAAAGGGAAATTTCAGAGAAAAGCTCCATTAGTAACATCAAATATTATTAGCCAGATACAAACTCTGGCTGAGGCAGTGAACCACAAATGGCTGATGCCAGAAGCAGTACAGTGGGGAAGGTCAACTTTACCCTCCCTGCTGCTTCTTTGCTTTCCTAGAGGCCAGCTCCCAGTCATATTTGGAGACAGCATACTGGGCTATGTCCTCACCACACTAGGCAAGGCAATTTGGTCTGATATATTGCAACCATTTCCAGGTTCTTAATTTGAGTCCATAACAAAAGACTATTTTGAAACTCAAAGAAGAACATGTTTTCCCCTTCCTGTATCATTCAATGGCAGATCAGGTGCACACTCATGATAGGGAGAACACCACACTCTGGGTGACATAGGAATGCAGTAATGCAGCATGCTGGGGAGCCCAGCCTTCACTGTGTGGCCTTCCTGAAGAACAGACTCATTTGGATGTTCCAGTAGCAGAAACATTTAGCTCAAACATTGGCTGATCTTTAATCCACATGCAACTGTTTTATTGGAACTAAATTTCAATCAACTGACAACCTGCTAAAACATGTTCATATTTCATTAGATATATTTGGAAAGCTTGGCCCTCTAATGGGTTATTTAATCTATCACCGTACAACACAATTAGGTGAGACCGATACAACTATCCATAAATCATTCTTCCCTAATATGTTCCATGTGTTGGTTCACACATACACACCTTCACTGCTGATGGTTCCCATTGTGAGCATAGATAGTTTATCTGCTGCCTAAATATTTTTAGTTCTTCTCAATCTAATCTAAAACATACCTGGGACTGAGTGAAGAGTGTCAATATATCTATATTTGTTATAACTTTTAATTTATGAGTTCCAAGGTGATCACTCAAAAAGTTCGAGAATCACATCTACACTCTAGTATAACCAACAAAAATGATAATATGAAACAAGTACTTATCACATTCTGCTTAAAATTATAAAGAAAATCAGGTGCATTTCAATCCTTGCATGTAGAGAGTGTAAATACTCATTTAGAAAGTATCATGGAATGTAGCTTAGTACAATTAATGGAAATCCAATGCAAAAAAATGATAAATCTAAATATTATCAAATATCTATGTGCTAGTCCTATTGGCAACTAATTTGTTCTCTGTTATTGAAAATAAAATTGGATTCATATAACCAAACTTCTGTGCCTGTCTCCACAGGCCAAGAGCAGAATCCCAGACCAATTTATTAAATCTTTCAAGTCACAACACTTAGCAGGCCAGATAAAATAATCTGAGATATTGCTTTGAAAAATTTCTGTGGAGAAGTGTCTTAGAAGCATATGCTTTCATAGAGAACACTTATCCACTTCAAGCTTTTATTCCCAACTCCCTTGTGTAGACTTGAAGAAAGTTTCACTCATTTGCCATCCTGCTTGTATGACAATCTTTCTGTGTCATGGCAACAGTTCTGCATTTATGGGACTGTCTACAGCTCTGCCTGCGGGAGAAATGCCCTTTGACCCTATGGGACAACGGCAGATTTGTAGGACTCAGTCTTCATGGACTTCAAACTCATTTCTACAGCTGTTTACTGTAGAGCTAGCTTTACTGGCAAAAAAATTTTCTCTGAAGTCCAGTGCATGATTGATGACTCAGTTTTAGCTCCTTGCCCCATGCTCTCCCCTCCTCCCCTGCACACCACATCACTTGGCTATAGTTTTAAAATATTTAGGTTTAAAATATTCTAGTTTTAAAATATTCTAGGAGTTGCGCTTTTCCTCTACAACACAACAGAACTGACATCAAAATTTAATGCGCTTTTTTTTTTTTTTAAGTTACAGAAGGCAGCACTCACCAAAACACGTGCATCATTTTTCTGTCTTACACATTCTGTATTCAGCTTCCATTCAGAAGAAGAATAGCTTGTCGTGGTTAGTCATTCATGTCCAAACAGAATGACAATGTGCAAGGAACTTTTCACACTTTCCAAGAACACTTTACAACTCAGTCCTTTGAAAAACTCATTAGAAATGTGAAGGAATCCCCGTACAATGTAATGTCAGGAATACCATATCAAATTTGTGGTCATGCAGACTAATGAAAGTTCTTTTAAATGGACAGTACTATACATTCATAAAGTCATAAAATCTACTGAAAATCCAGAGAACTGAAAATCCACTGAACAGTATTTTCCACACTTGTTTGTCCTGAATCATTTCCATTGTTGTTTTCTGAGAAGGTCACACATAACCATGACCTCACAATTGAGTGTAAAACTGACATTTTAATATAGGCTGAATGGGATAAATGGGACTAAAAGTACTCCAAAGAGGACAATGCTAGAATTGTTTAACAACTTATCAGTCCATGGTTTAACCTTTTATTAAGGCTGCTGTAAATAATGTCTTATCAACTAATAATTTATCTTTGTAGCAGGCAGCATTTTCCTCTTACTGTCTCACTAAAAAAAATACCACAACAATATTTATTTGGTAACTAATTTATAGATGCTAAATTTCGGTTAGATAAAAGAAGTAACGAATTCCTTCTCTGAGAGAAACTGAAACCTGAAATCAAGTTTTTAAAAATGTTTTCCTAAAAATAAAAGTGATAGTAATAGAAAACCAAGATATTTAATTTCAAGTTCATGTTAACACAATCTTTTTTTTCAGATTGTCAGATGAACCTGTGTTTTGGCAAATTTAGTGGTGATGGAAACAGAGAAATCTGTTGCTCCTTTATAAACTATGATAAGTATCCTACTGAAAAGCAACTGTAAGCAGGGCTTCCATGGAAATATATTCTTCCACATGAGAGTTCAGAACCCTAACGTTTCTATTTAAAAGACATATCTATTATCATAGTGAAATACATAGCATTTCAAGATAGCATATATTTAATGTGTATTTGGCTTTCACAGAATTGGTTGAAGATAGTGAAATTGTTTTGTTTACAAATTTATCGTTTGAATGGTTTTATTTTCATCTGAATGACTGTACTCATATGAAAAAGTAAGACTACTAAACCCTTGTGAAGTTAAGAAGTCTAGGTTACTCAAATATGAAGAGAAAAACAAGTTGAAAAATTTAAGGAAGGGCTGCACACCAAAAAAGTAGTTGGATGTATATATATTGTATCATCTCTATTTTACTAGCATGTCAATCATAAAAAAGATCTATGCACTTTTTGAGTCACTAAAATGTTACTTTCCGCATCTCTCCAATAGTGTATATAGCAATAGATCTGCTAGCTATAATACAAATACTAACAATAAAAAGATCTATGCATGTATCATTCACGTGAGTAAAATAATATAAAAACAAGGTAAATTTTAAGTTTCTTATTTATTCTTACTGGCCCTAGCAGCCAAATAGCTACATTCCCCTATTCATCAAATAACTATATCAGAGAATTAGCTCATTACAAACTAGAAATGAAATTAGTTTTTAGATTCCTTTAGTACCTTCAAGTTCCATTGTAATGGGTGAAAAAGAAGTCCTATTTTTACAATAAAAATGTCTGGTTTTTTTCCATTTCTGATGAGCTATGGAAACTGCCTCTGTAACATTTATACATATTGGTGAATATTACAAAGTTATTATTTAAGTAAAACAGAAAATTGATGAGGTGTTTTGTTGTGGTTTTTTTTTGTTCAATGAGTTTTCAGTTGTATCAGTTCTATGATCTGGGTTCACTGGATGGCTGCATGAGTACTGCAGTCAACTTAAGGAAAAGAACAGAAGCTAACAGATAGGGTCAAGACAAGATCACTTCTCCCATTAGCAGCCTAGAATATTTTGACCTGTAATAGATACCAATGACAGTTGTCAGTGATATACAAAACTTTTTCAAAGAGGGACATAGAACTTCACTGTACTTAACATTCACAACATCGTCGCCATTCTGGATTTGTATGCTATTTTTGACAAAATGATTTTGAATAAGCTTGTAATTTTCAAAGCATGGGCACCCACAACTTTCTGAAAACAAGACTCTTAATGTGCATCTAAAGTAAAGAAAACTATAATAAAGCAACCAAAATGTTTATGTCTTGGCTTAAAGTGAAAACAATTTTACTACCTTACTCTAAATTTTAATCACTTTATCTGCTGACCATAAAATACTGTAAGCAACCCATCAACCACACACATTGAGAGAATTAGTTATTACAGGACATTTCTATTTAGCTACTTATAAGTAACTTGCTTATTCATGCAATACACTCTCAATAAGCTATTTCAAGCTTGACTTGTTGGTTTTTGAAATATTTTCTGTAACAACCCATCTGTTCTTACTTTAGAAAGTCTACTACTCTGCAGTGGATGGGGGCAAGTGGAAGGAAACAGATCATCTCAGAAGGAAAATTTCCAGACGTTCCTGGTGTTTCCCAACTTCCTTCTCAAGTAGCTGATTCAAATATTGGAAGAGGTTTTTGCTACGCGAGAGCCTAAGTGTGCAAAACTTGCTCAGAATAATATGTTCAATCACATGTACATTAGTGGAACATTTGTGAAAATAATTTGACCATGAGACAGCTCAATCCAGGAAAACAACTTTTCTTCCTATAACTCAAATAAAGGCTAACATTTAAATCCATAAAACCCATATCTGAATTGGGACCTAATCGGGACAGAGAATTAAATTATATTCTCAAAACAAGCTTTTAATAAAATTAATTTTAAAACTCAAGGAAAAATGAGTTTCTGGTTTCTATTTAAAACAAAGGAGAGAAGGAAGGAGGGAGGGAAGGAAGGAGGGAGGGAAGGAGTCTGTATAACTATTTCTGTAGTAAAATACAATAAGGTTATTTGTTTGTGTTGGCTTTGGTTTATTTACTCTTTGCTTCAGGAATTAATTTCAACAATCTCATATGACACGTTGTACAACTAGTATTGAAATGGATTAGAAAAAGAAATCCTTTAATATAATACTAAAATTTTATTTGTTTTTTTCCTGGATTTGTTCATGTATGTTAGTGGAAAATGTTCCATTGATACCTAAAAGTTAATGAGTTATACATGGAAATGCTTCCACGCTTCATGTTGGAAAGTGACTTCCAAGTTAAACGAGTACATTAAAAATCTAGCTCAGCCTTTCACATTCAGAACCACAGTGTATTGCCTGACTGAGGAGTGAAACATCAAATCTTTACATACACTTATTAAGGAATGCTGAGTTTAGCATAGAGCAATCTGTTTTGCACTTCAATTTATGTCTAATTTTACAGAGATTTCCTGAATTCACTTACAGAAGAAAATTAGTAGTAAGCTGAAAACAGGAGTGGTTGCAAAGGGACCTTATTCAGCAGTAGCTAGAGAATAATTCCATGCACAGGTAAAAATTTCCAAGGCATTTGTTTACTCACACAGGTTGTCCTGCTGTTATATGAAATCTAAAGAGTTGTGAAAGCTGAGTGAAATTTCTTTTGGAGGATACTGAGATTTAAACTCTATCCTGAGGTGGTAATTAGCAGACATTAACATTTGATGGAAATCCTGAGTGCAACTCAGTAGATGTGATTTGTGCCTCAAAATATGAAAAAATGGGAAAGTTCAGAAATGATTTTTTTTTTGTGCTTCGAGGCGAATGTCAATATTACCATTACTTAACATCAGTATAATTAACTCCACATGTAGGTACTATCCAGGAACGATCCTTGTGGAGATGGGGAGGAAGAAATGTTCCAATGTAATTGATCCAAATCTTTGACTGAGACAGCTAAATGTCATTGCAAAACAGAATTATAAAATCGTAGAAAGGTTTGGGTTGGAAGAGACCTTAAAGATCTAGTTCCAAACCCCCTGCATAGGCAGGGACACTTTCCCCTAGACCAGATTGGTCAAATTGCCATCTAACTTGGCCTTGAACATTTCCAGGGAGGGGGCATCCACAACTTCTCTGGGCAACCTGCTTCAATGTCTCACAATCCTCACAGTAAAGAATTTCTTCCAGTCAAGAATTTCTTCCTAATATCTAATATAAATCTATTCCTTTTCAGTCTGAAACCATTACTCCCTGTCCTATCAGTACAACTCCTGATAAAAAGTCTCTCCCCATCTTTCCTGTAGGCTCCCTTTAAGTACTGGAAGGACCAGTGCCAACAAACCACATTAGGCACTGCTATGCAGAAAATTCTGTGCAATTTACTTCAGAAAATATGAGCAGTACCTTTAAAGACTATCTTTTACACCAAACTGTTATAACAGTCTTTCCAGCCTTGAAGACTCAACCTTTGGCAAACTAAAAGGCAAGCACAGAACATTTGCAATCCAAAAGAAAAATCCCACTTTAACAAGAACACTGATTTCTATAAACCCTTACCTTCTTTTTCTATACAGCTTACATACACACCAGCCCCTTAACAGAAATGTCATTCAAAATTCAATTAACTTTAGAAAATGTACTCAAAGGTTTCACTGTATGCTCATTTTAGACTTCCATAATCACAAATATGATAGCCTGATTACCAATACATGCTGATAGTACATCAAAGATGCACACTTCAGGCAAACAGCGCACACCAACCCACCCAAACACGATTTTCTATATATTTTTACATGGATTAAGACAACTGCACAGTTAACCCTTTATCTAACTTCCCTGCAATTGACCATTGCAATCACCAGTCAGCTTCCCTGGACATAAGGAAAGTTTGGGGTTTTTTTTGTTTTGTTTTTTTTCCTTAAACTGTCTTTCTTTGTCTCCTGAAGGATAAATAAATAATCTGGAAGAGGATTACAATTTGTCTCCTTTAAACCACAGCAACTACCTGCAGTGATCTATTTACCGTTCAAAGACAGTTCTAACTGCTATACACTGGGGAGAATAAAATCTAACATTATGAACATTCCTACTTCTTGGCCAGTGTGCATATAGAAGACAGATAACAAAATCTTTATAAAGAATGTATTCAGATTAGAGTAACAAAAATAATAATATTGATTAAAAGATGAAATTATATAGGAAAATTTATAATGCAAAAAGAAACACAGGTAAATGGAAAATGTAGGAACACAACAGAGGTGACAATAATCATTCTTTTTGGAAAAAAGTCTTTAATAAAGTTATGGCTTTTCTTCCTTCATGTCTTCCTCTCCAACATGGAAGTGCCTGCAGCCAGCATAGGCACCCAGTCCATGGGCCCTAGGATCATGCAGAATAAAAGCTTTTTTGTGACAACAGCACTCTGTGGGTTCATAATGCAGCTAGGATTTGGGTATAGCATTGATAGGAAGGGCATCATGGGGAGGGAGGATGAGTCCTCCCCATCCATTTTGGTTTAAACATCCTTATGTCAGATTTCATGATGTGGGATTATTCCCACAGTGTGAAGCTGCCTACATGGGAAAGAGACAGATAGCTCATCATCCACATGCAGCCTGATTATATCTCCTCTCTGCAGCCCTTTCTTGGTTTGAGAAGAGAGAGAGAGAAACTGTAGAGCTGCACAGCAGCTGGAAGTCTAAGTTCTACCAGTTCTTCCTGGAAAATGAGGCCTAAACCCTCTTTTCATCCATCCTGAATCGGAATAATCTGCATTTAGACACAATGACAAATGAGGGACATCTTCTGTGATGTATTTCCAGCAATCCAGATCAATAAGAAGTAATTTTCTTATTGTTGCACTGTGGTGTTGATAGGAAAGTTATCAAGTTTAAAACCTCAAAATCTACCTTAGGAAAAAAAAGCAAACAGGTTGCAGTGTGATGTAGGAGGACAAGTAGGCTTCAGTTTGAAATAGAGGCAGAGCCCTATATATGTAAGCAACATATATTAAATATCATATAGCAATCACATGTGATAATAACACTGTATGCTTATTCACAGTTACATTTGCTTAGTTACTGAACTAGTACAAGGAGACAGAACTTTTAGACAGCTATTTTTTGCTACTTATCAAGTCTTATATTAGACTAAAATATACAGTTGCAGTGTTGATGGAATATTATATAAACCCTGAGACATGATTAAACTTGGAGAAAATCAACTGTGCTGAAGCAAAACAGAATTTCCATCCATGAGACATCATTGATCATTAAATTGTTATCAATCATGTAAAAATAGAGAGACCAACACTGCTCTAAACACAAAATGTGTGGACTAGCACAGACAGACCTTTAGCCAGGTTTAATTAACCACTGGTAAAATACATTTTGTAGTAACATTTTTTGAAGGAATATAAACTTTTACACCAGAGTTCTGCATTTGGAACCGTGTCCTGTTTTGTGTTCCTAGAAACATTAATGTCCTGAGAAATGCTGGGGTAAACATTTCTGTAGGCTCTCCTTCAGCACTACAAACATTCAGCTGAATGAAAAAATGTTTTAAATTGAAAATTCAATCACTTCCAGTGATGAATACCTTAGAAAAAGTATTCTGCCCTGCTATGCTTTGGCTATATATATGTTAGCAATTAGGGCAACAAAAAAGGATTAGATCTGTAAAGAGATTTTCTGCAATGTACTGACGTGTAACTGTATACATGTCAGGTTTTTACCTCTGGCTAGATCTAATCAAGATTCGTGGACTAAAGGCTTGTTGACAGCTAGGGTGCATCTTGGTGTTCATCAAAATAAATCCATTTGCATGCTCAGGACAGTGCTGTACAATACATATTAAAGTGCAGTAAATGAGGGTGTTTCAAATTGCACTCCTAAAGTGAACTGAAATGCTGATGCAGAAACACCATCTTACAGGGAGAGAATCCCACAGACCTATAAAGCATGTGACTGGTTAAATCTGCAATGTTATTGATTGCATTCTCTCTAGGTCAGTATGTTTCTTAGGCCTCCAACCAATGATGTCATATTTTTAAAGAATTATCATTCTTAAGCACCTGTTGACTAGCAGCTAATTCATTAATCTAGTTATATCAGTCAAATCCATGTACACTAATTGAGTTATTGTCATAAGGTGTACAGGGAACTGCAGATAAGGCAGTTGCTAATATGCTTTAAATTCACTCACTCTGTGACATGTGAGCAAAGGTACAAATGAAGAATAAAATACCAAATGTGAAAAATTCATCTTCCTCCTAGACTTTCATTCATCCCTGAAATGACAGGATAATGCACCACAGACACTCACAAATGCACGTATGATGAGGCTGATGAGGGCTGACAACTCATTGCTCTAAGTAAATTCAGTAGCAGAGGAACAAGCCAAGGATGCAGTTCACTTATTAGGTAGGAAGATAGAGGCTACAAGTCTTTATGCAACAGGAACTAAATCACTACATTTAACCTGTTGGGCCATCATGTGCCCACAAGCAATAAGAAATTCTGGGAGGAAGAATATGAAAATGTAGGAAACAATTGCATGCAAAGACCAGGAAATTGGACCATGATAAATGTCCTGATTTGAGTTAGAACAGAATGAATTATATTCAGTGATTTTACTTTTCAGCTAAGTCTCTTCTAACTCCACTTTCTGAAGTTAATGGTGTATTTTCATAGACAGTGTCTGCTTCTAACAGTGTTAATACTCAATGTTTAGAGTTACTACCAAGGTTTGGCATGCAGAAGGGCTCTTGCTTATACTTGCTGCTGTGCAGACCAAGGTCACTGCTGGATCTTGTGTACCACACTGGGGGTGCAGAAAGTGAAAGGCTGCACCTTCGGGAGGAGCAGAGAGGACAAGTGACCCTAAACTGACCAATGAGGTATTCCATCTCATATATGTCATATTCAGTATAAAGCTGAGGGATCATGAGGGTCAAGCTCTCTTCTTCAGTGGCCAGCATCCAATGGGGACTCCGTCCATTCTGCCTTTGATCCTGACCCCTGTGTTCCTGAATTCAGTTCCCATCTGCTACTGAGTCCAGTTTGGGACTTCCTGAGTGCCTGCTCCATAGCATAAGTGGTGACAGTAGCATAATTGCAATCAGGGGGTTATGTTGGATAATGGTTTTGTATATTTGTATAGATTTCATTTTATTGTTACTATTTTCATTAAAGTTGTTTTAGTTGTCTTCTCTAATCAATAAGTCTCTCTCCCTTATTCCCCTTTGGGAAAGGAGAGGTGTTACTAAAGATCATCTGTCATTCACTAGTAGCAGGCCCAGCCCTAATCCTTGACAGTAAGAAATAATGATCATTGAGTTAGTCTAGGCAAATTTTTGAACTGTTTGATGAAGTGAGAACAAAAACTATGATTTTCATAAAATGACTAATTCCCAGCTACAAATGCTGGAGAATAGCTAACTTGTGAACGAGGAGTGAGAAAAAGGCAGTATCAACTGGAGATATCAAGATGAACACATCCGCTGACTTCTGTTTATTTATCATAGCAGTTGATAAGGACAGAGAGGGGGGGGGAAAAAGCCTCATCATTATAATCCTGTCTTTATTGAAGCAGCCAGTCATAGTATGCCATTACCCTCAGTCTAATGATACTCATTTCCAACAAAAGGACCATGAAATTACAGAAAAAAATTTGCAGCTCCCTTGGGGTAAGTAGTAGAAGAGATAAAACTACAAGCCTTTTATCTGTCAGAGCTTCTATTTTAATCTGGTTCAGGTCATGAAAGATATGAGTTTAGTGGTTTCAATCAAAAGTTCTTATCAATAAGGTACACCATATAGCTCAACCTAAAAGACCCAGACCAAAAGCTAAAACACCAAACTCACATGATTTTCTTGTATCCTACTCTGTGTTTCTGAGCAGTTACAGATCCAGAGATACTTTCAGTGCCTGATGATTTAATGGTGAAGGTGTGCTCAGCCATCTGAGTCACTTTGTATCTCCATGGGCTGTAATCCAAATTTCTAGTTTGGACGTTTATGTCAAAAGAAAATAGAACTCATTGTCATTTTAGGCATCAGTTGCTCATTGGACTTTACAAATGCCACCCTGCAACAGAACGTAATCATACAGCTTCTGCACCATTAGTCGCAACTTCTACGGGCACATGATTTTGCCTATGTGATCACAAGTGAAAGGCAGAGGGCATTTCTATATCTAATAGAGACCTTCACAAGGCATTTTGTTAAAGCCTACATTATTTTTTCTTGCTTTCTGTCATTTAGTGAAAACTACTGGTACAAGTAAGACTCTCCCTCAACATTTTCTCAAAACTTTATTTAACAATGGAAAGGGTGATACTAAGAGATGCTTCTTTTTAATTCTCAAAAATTCCATCACAATAAAATTCACGTATATTTATCTCAACAAATGGAGTCAAACACCAAATGAATCTCCTTTTTTTTTTTTCCTCTGTATTCTAACTCTAAATCATGAGTGAATACTAATAAATACTAATGTAATAATGCTACATCAAACACTGATGAATTTACACTGGCAAAGGCTTGACAGCACTCCCCCAGTGAATAAGTGCACAGCGCATTGTCCCTTCTAGAGCTCAACTTCAAAGCCCTTGAAAATCTCCTTTGAGTTTTGAACCTTCCAGATCAAAGCCTTGGGGTTCATTTATACTTTTAGGATCAGATGAAGGCAGGCAGTAAGACAGACATGATTTAAAGGATAAATCACTTCAGAACAACGTCTATGAACATTCTCTATGGCTTTACACTTGAAACTAGGTTTAGAAAGTAATACCACACAGGCACATATTCTGTTTCAGGAAAACAAAGACAAAATAACATTATTCTATTTTATTTTTAATTTTTCCAGTGGAATTTACCTTTCTATCTTGCAAGTTTGTTTACAAAATAATTCCCCATATAGGTCTAAGCCCAATGTCTTGATGACCCACACCCATGCCTATTTATACATAGGTTAGAATTTAATGTATCTGTTTGTTGGGTTAGGAAAAGAAAAGATTCCAGTGTTTCAAAAAAATGTACACAGAAATCTAAAAGAATAATCCTCCCCCCATCAAACAAACAAACAAAAGCCCTCTGGACCAAGCCTGTGGTTTGACATGCATGCAAGCTAGATCAAAGCATGTCTTGTCCAATCCTGCTACATATGCATGGTTAAAAAGGACAAAAACAAGCTCTACAGCAACTCTGTTCACACTGAGCAATGTAATCTTGAGTTCAAATATATTATACATATGAATTCCAATATTTACAGACTCTTCCAGTGTGCCTAAATATAGGAAAGCAATAATCAACCCAGCATGCCATCCAGACTCAAAAGCACTTACGCACGCAGCTGATGAAAAGGAGTGGTCTAAGGCCTTGATTATCTCTCTTGATTGACCATATAAAAGATTCAAGACCACAGCAGCTGTGGCCCACGGTCCTGAAGTAAGATACTCTGTAGCCTCAGCACAGTTCTAAGGTGACTTGATTTTAGGAAGTCTGTAGCAGAGCTCAGAAGCTGATCCACAGCTCCAGTTGCAGCCCTATCCTTACTGCTTGCCTATTAAGTATTGAAAGCTGTTGGATGAAAATAGTATGCAAAATTTGCTTCCATATGAACAAGAAAATGATTTACAGGATTTCACCTTTTGATTTGACCAAGAGAAATACTGGAAACAGATGATGCTGTTCTACTGGAAAGTTTGGGGGACTTTCTGCCCTATGTTTTAATTATATGAGTTAGCTAAGCAAAGAAGCTACCCTTTCCTTACAAAGCTGGCTTTGGGTAGTCCCTTAGTCACAACAATTTGTGTACTCCATATAAATGAACTCTTTTCCTCCCCTCAGTTAAGGCTTTAGAAATAAATATGCTGCATTAGGGAGGGATTTTAGAAATGTTGACTGAATATACATAGATGGAAGCAGAGTTAGGCCAATCCTAAACTCGCATGTCTGAATCCAAGTTCTGCTAACAGATGATGTTAGGACAAGACTGCTTTCTGGAGGAAAGCAAACAGTATGTCAGTCTCTGGTCACTGGTCATTTGAATTACCTACTGTCTAAATAAGCATAAACACTGTGAGCAGAGTCCACTTGGCCTATCAACCTTTGTACAGGTCAGCTGCTCTGACTTTATCTGGGGTTTTTTGTTGGTTTTGCTTTTTGAGGTTTTCCTTTCAGATGCAGGAATTCTGCAAGAACAAAGAAGGATTTATAAAACAAAAGCAGTACAGAAAACAAAGTACCAATAGGAGTAAGTAGCTTGGGTAGCTGCTGGAAAAAGGCTCCGAAGTCTTCCATTTGTAGAACACACTGTAGTCATCTTGCCAGGACATTACAAGCACACAGGTGACAAGCTCTGATAGTGACAAAATATTTTACCTTTTAGTTAGTCGTTAAGATTTGTTGCTTAGCTAAATGAAGACTGGGAGCCTGACCTCAGGGCTGCATGCTAGTGCTGCTGCATCAATGGCTTCAAAAAAGCCTTGAGATTTGAACTTCTCCTTTTTTGAAGACTTCTCCTTTCACCAAAAAAAGTATTGCACTTTTTTTTTTTAGTGTTGAAAAATTAGACTTGCTCCATGCCTGATGGTAAATTGAGAAATACTGTAATAAAAGGTTTGGGGTAAATTTTTGTGAAATTTTTGCTTATTCAAACCCAAAAGCTGAAACCAGACGTGAATAATATTCACATTATCTTCTTGAGAAGTTCATTAGTAAATCAAAGATGCCTATGCATTTGACTGCAAAGTAGATAGTGGTCTAGGATGAGTAAATGGATAGTGATTTAAAAAGAGGCTGCATGAATCTGAAGTAACTAGACATATTCCAGAAGAATTTGGAATCCTAGCGAGAGCTTTTAAATAGAAAGCATTGTATATTTGTGCTGTTTTGATCATGATCTTCTCTAAGCATCTGCTACTGACCACAGATTGAGACAGAAGCTGGATAGACCTTTGGTTTATATCAATATTGCCACTGTTCTGTTCAAAAGGGTGTTGCCCTACATTATTTCACTATGTATGATCCCACACACCTCCCTGGGAGCACAGTCCAGATACATACATTTATGTACTGTGCTTTCCTCTTCCTGCTGCATATGTCTCGTTCCATTTAACAGAATTTTGCAGTGCTAGACTACTTAAAAGATGTTGAAATCTGACATACATGTGATGTGTTCTTATTTGGTTTAACATAAATGGCAGAAAATCTGTATATTAGCATTATTATACATACAATTCCACTTTAAAAATATATTCCAGCCTGCAAAGCCAGTTAAGTGTGGTATCAACTGTTTATGTGTAAGCACTAGTGCCATTTGAGACACTATAAGTAATACAGAACATTTGTACAGGGCTTATAGTCAGGATAAAAAAAAAAAAAAAAAAGATTAAGAATTGCACCCTTTAGAAATAGCAGCCAGGGATACCTTAGTGTCTCCAATGTCAACAGATACTTACATTTAGGTAACTAAATCCCACTCTGAATGAGAGAACTACGAAAGTTCAACGTGCAAACAGCTTTCTTGTCCATCTACTCCATACACATTAATGAAACTGTAGCCAGACAATTAAAGAATGTATTCCTAATTGCTACCAACTTGAAATAAGCAGCTTTCTGAAACAAATAGTGTTGTTTCAGATTTGCCAAGGTATCATTGTGACAGGATGTCTTTGTTTTGTTGGTTCTACTTTGATTTTTGCTAAAATAGTTTATATTTCATTAAGTCAGTCACTCCAGAATTCTAAAATATTTAATGCATTCTGAAGCATAAACAAAGCATGTTAATGAATTATCAACCAGCTCTGATCATTATGCTTATGTGTGTAGTGACTGAATTAATATCACAAAGACAATTATAAATCTGGCATGCCCTGGTTTCCAAACATTTACCTTTTCAAGTATGTGACTTTAATGTGGCCTTTGTAATTAATATTACTTATCTTTATAGCATCAATAGTGTTCTGTTTACTTCACGGACAAGTTAAGTCATGACCCCTGTCTGCTCCAGACTGTCAGTGGGAATAAGACCTGAAATATTAAATATCAAAAAATACAGTTCTGTGCATAAAATTCCTCCTTCAACTTGAGACAAAAACCAGAGTGTCTAGTTGTTGAGATTGGCTGCTAGTGAGTCATGACCACATAGCCAGGCCTTTTTATTACAGTTTGGTGATATATAGACAACAGAAAAAGAGACAAAACTTTAACAATGGACAGGGACAACTAGAGCATTCCATGTAGCTTGCTTATTAAAATATAAATTACAATATATATGCATATATACACATGTGTATGTGTATACAAACATACAATTGTGATTGTTCAATCATACCTGGGAGAATAACCCTAAATATGGTCTGTTTAAAACCATTTAAATACATCCAATTTTTTCCTATTTCTATCAATTCTCCTGTATTGCTTTACATACTATCCTTACCAGCTCTGCATGTCTAGCAACCTGTGTTGCAGGATATCAAAAAGTAGCAAATGGATACTGCATCAGCCTGAGTGACTCTACTCTGCAGTGGTGTCTGTGGAGCAACCCTGGATGCTCCACTGATTCCTGGAGCTGATGACATTGACAAGTGGCAAAACATTTCACCCTCAGCCAGGGTCTGTGCTTGCCATCATAGAATCACCTAGACTATTATCAAGGACTGACATAGGAGAAGAGGCAAGATTTCCTCCCATCTGAGAGAAAAGAGGAAAATGTAGCATACTAGTAACATATTGTATTCACAAAAGGTGGGTTTGGATTGCGGGAGCATTCAGTACCATAGTTATATTCCAAGGAGTAAGAGGCATTCATAGTGAAACTGTTTCAACTTTTCAACACATCCTACTTCACAGCTTTGTAAAAAGTATCTACTTTTCATGTTAATACACCTTATTATGTGTTTATAAGTAGAAACAGAAGGAAGCAAAGGTAGTCGAGAGCTGATCTCTCAAAGTTCAGCCTGAATGGCTGATGAAGAATATATTTGTGTGTGCAGGTGCACGCATGCACCCACCAGTTGGTTGGGTGTCATGTACCCAGGATGCGTGCAAATAATCAAAGAAGATAAATTAATGTCTAACTGCAAAATGCTCCCATAAATTTCCCATACAATAGTACTTCTGTGATTAATCCTGATGCTAAGTACAACATCTAGTATTCTAAAATCAAACATAGCTGCAAACAGCTGAACTCATGAAACAATGTCTTTCTGTGGATTATCTGCACTCTAACATAGATTACATTTACACCGTGAGCCTTTTCTTCCTTGGAGGGCAACTCCTTTGAGTTTCTCTCCATTACACAACTGACAATATTCACAATACCTCTATGAATTAAATAGATTACAGACTTCTCCTCTAGCAAATGTGACTGAACTTTGTCAGTAAGTTCAAAAGTTATTGATGAGGACAGAGAGGGAGGAGGAGGGGAGAGGAGACTGACAAAACCAGAGACACAAAGAGGATGATCTCATAAACCTCATCTCCTTGAGAAACCATGAAAGTATAATCAGTACAGTTCAACTGTGATACCTAAGAGCTGGATTAGAGTAATGCCTTTTCCTTATTCTTTCACATGCCACAGATATGGAATACTCATTTAAAAAAAACAATCCTTATTATAGGTTCTAGAAAAACTATTAAATAAATGTAAGTAGAATATATACATATGGGCTTCAGAGCACAAAACCAGTCCACTCATCTTGCAGACCATATCTGTCAGTTCAACAAACACAAATGAAAATCAACTCAGCTTACGTATACTTATACGCACAGGATCAATGGAATGGTGAGTGATCTCAGCAAAGACAAAGATCAAAGATAAAAGTGAGGAAAAGTATAAGAAGGGCCAGTGCACAAACTGTTTTCATCAAACCCCTATAATGTAGTCATATCAAAACAGATTTTCTTAAAATGTATGACTTGGGATTATGTCCCTTCCAAAGTACCAAAATCTTGTGGGGTGAAAGAGATTAAAAATAAAATAATTAGAAAAAGCTAGCAACTTGAAATATACTATATATGTGTATTTCTATGTAAGCATAATATGGCAAAGTACTTCTCTGAGACAGAAAAAGAAATTTAAACAGACCTAAGTTTGCGGAAATGCTTCTTCCACATAGCAAAAGAAGTGAACAGTTTCAGCCTAAATGAACACATTTTGCAAATCTATAAACAATTTTAAAAATGAAAATGAGTGAGAATTTAATTCTTCACTCTAGGTATTGCTTCATTCACCCTATCTAATTGTACAGGCATATTCACAGGCAGATTTTTCAAAAAAGCTGACAACAACAAGAAATTCAGCACAGATATAACTGGAGTTGGAAAAAAACAAATCTTACACTTCAATGTCTAGTGAATAGAAAACAACAGCTTTCTCAGTGATGGATGCTGATTATATCTGACAATCTGGCTTAAATATATGAGAGAAAGAAGGAAAGCCAATGTACCTCTATTTTAATCAAGCTAGCTTTTGAAGCTTAAAGTTAAGAGAAGAAAGGAAAAAGACAGGTTTAATTATTATATGGGGATGTTGAGATACTGCAGAGAGTTGTCAGGAAATCTTAGGCCAAGTATTAATACTAGAGCTTAGTTTTGGCTTTATGTATCCCAATGCACAAACTTATCTACTTTTAAGTATTTTAGCAAAAGAACAATTTACATTTCCAATTATAACACTGTCATAATTTTATTTACAGTAAACCTAAGAAAGAATGGAATATTTTGTATACAATGTGTGTTGGCTTTCATCTTTAAAATACCAATCAACTATTATTGCAAATTCTAGAGTTCAAGAAAGAATATTACCTTACGTATACCTTTAAGCAGCTTTCATTCTCATAAAAACAAGAAGAACCAAATTCCCCAAATGCAAACAAACCCTAAAAACACCATTGCATCCTGTCTGGAGTTTATGCAACATAGGAAAAAAGGATTTCCACTTGATTAGATGTACATCTTCACTTGAAGGTGCAATCACTTGTTTAGTAATTTTATATATAAAATACAAGACAGTTTACAGAATGCCATGTACACATTAAAAAAGAGAAGTTCAATGCAGCACATATTCTTTTAGTGTCTGAGTGCTCTCTGCATATTTTGAGGTGCATGTTGGTTTAAATCTCTGCTCTAAACATACTCCAAACTACATTTTTACTTCTTGCCAGCCACTCCCAGACAAAAGTTTTCTTTCTCCCTTTTGAGGAGTAGCGGAAAGCACAGAATGCATCTACTTGCATACCTGGGAATGAAAGAGGTCAGAGAGTGCACGGGACAAAAGAATGGAAGGGGGAGTTTTTCGTCTCTCCTCAGCCCTTCCATACAAAGTGACATCTGTGTCAAGGTTTAGGATGGTGCACCAATTCATTCTATTCTGAGATGCATCCATTGCGTGTGTGTGTATGTATGTGTGTGTATATATATATATATATATGGAGAACCTATCCTCCACAACCATAACCTCTGGAATAGAGCGTCAAAAATTTTGTTTTGTGGTAGTTTTGTGAGAAAGTAGCATGAGCTGAAACCAAAAACCTCTAAAGTGTATGTTCACTGCAGTTGTTATATGGGAAGTGTTTCAGCCTCAGGAAATAATCTCTGATAAAATTGAGAACATGTCCACCCTAATAACTTGCCTACTATGCCATTTACTGAGTATGTAATGGGAGACTCCATTTCAGTTGCATGCCCTGCTGACTATGGTGAAGGAACTTGGAACACAAGTTTCCCCACAGTCATATAGAATAATGTTCCTTGTTCCAAAAAAAAAAAAAAAAAACCAAAACAAAAAAAAAAAAAACCACAAAACAACAAAAAAAAAAAATATCACATGTAGACATTTTTCTAACCAACAGTCCTACTGCACTTTCTTTGGTCATCCAAAGTTCTCTTTCCCCTTGAGACAATCTGATTTCTATATTTCTTACCAATCCTAAAATCCAAGATACCTTAAAGATTCACTCCTTCCTGCAGTATATCCTGTCAGTCATCTGGCCTACCTACTCTGCAGATTATAGTGCATTTATTGAAGGAGATCCTGACACCATTATTAACTGGACAGCACAATGTTGCGTGTGTTTCACTAACTACTCAGAGGAAAATGAAAAAGCTTTGGGTAAACCTTCCCATACTCCTCACAATGTAACATTCATGTAAAGTTAAAAGGTGGCTAGAGAACTGTGTGCAAAAAAAGCACATGGAGAGATAACCATTATTATATTATTATTTGCTACAAGATGAAATGTAATTGCAGCATTAGATCAGGTGCACAACAGAAGTCTTATCCAGCTGTTTGCACTTCCAGACTGGTTGCTTTAGAGCCTTCATTCACCAGCAGAGTCTGGTGCTCTGCAGCTGTTCAGCTGCTCATGTATCTGGGTCATGGTTCTGCTAAGGAAAGCAGAGTATGTTTTGGATTCAGATCAAATTATGTTGCAAACTGGGGCATAGACGTGGACAGGGGGACTGGCTGGAGCAATCACAATTAAAACTCTTGACTGAACTACTTAAACCAGTTAGGAACTAAAGGCATGATTCTGCTATTTCCTATGGGACAAAAGCACCTCAGTTCCTTCTGTCTTCCTTCCCTCCTATACTGTTTCTCTCTTTTGATGTGGTGGGCCTCATTTTGAACCTCATTATAAGCTCTTTGAAGCAAGAAACATGTTTTCCTATAAGTTCATAAAGCACATAGTACAGCTGAACTTGCAAGGATGTTTCCAATAACAGTTCAGTCATTTAGATAATATTCTTCCAAAATGACGGAGAGCGATGCCAGCCATGTGTTGAGAAATCCTCTCTCTACCAGTAAATGAGGAACCCAGAGGTTGCATGAAGTTAACTTTCCAGAAAGCCCACAACAATCAAATTTGGTTTGTTGGCTCCAAGAATGCAAAGATCTGACATCTGCATTATTAATACTGAAAAAAGCCTTCTCCTGTTTTATCTTAGAGTGCCTGTGGTCCACTTATGTTGCCACATATCAAAAGGGCAATAAACAGCAAATCTTAGTGATTTTACTACTGCAGTATGTTATGGTGGGAGTTAAAAATAGGTAATAAGATAGGCTTCAGTTGTAGTTTTTAGGGTACTGTTACACACAACTCCGAGCAATGGTGACCCAGGAAACATTACTAAACACATTTGCACTTTTTATTGTTGTGCTTACATGGAGATTTATGTAGGATTTTTGCAAACCTAAAATGGTTGTGATAATTTATGACCACAAGATATTGCTTATAGAACAATTTTGAAACTTCTAGGTACAGACTGCCAAAACCTATAAAATCTAGTTCTGAAACCTTGAAGAAAAGAGCAAGAGGCTAGTCAGTTTGGGTTAAACCACATCTGTGTGCAACATACCGTACAGTATTTTAATGCTAAATGATTAAAAAAAAAAGAATGTACAAAAAAATGAATAAATAAATATCCCTTTCCAAACTTCTGCACCTCATGCTTTATACCATAAGGAGCAAGAGGCCTGCTCCAGACCTATAAAGTTATTGTTTCAATAAATTCAAGAACATTTCTCTTTAGAAAACCTCATTGGACACCCACATCCAACTTCCAAAATCCTTTATTGTCAGTATTATGACAATTCAGTAGCCTTTCCCAATTTTAAGGCAACAACTCTGTTTTTGTCATAAACCTCACCTTCCACCATACAGTGGCACATCAAAATCAGTCTCACAATGGGCAGCTGAGGCCTGGGAACCGAGATACAACACTTTACTGAACCATAAATGAGTTAGACTGACAGGACTTTTCAATGATAACATTCTTAAAAACATGAAAATGGTATGTTAAAACTGCATTTTAATTCTGATCCTCCTAAAGTACATCAACAAGAGGCCAATAAAAATTTACAGCTTCATAACAAAATAAAGTGGATGTCCTGCTACCTGCAGAAACAAGGAGGGAGGTCAATGGAAAAATATTTCTTATTCGTATGTCCTAAAAACAAACAAACAAAAAAATCACAGTTAATCAGATGAACTATTTATAAATTACAACATGTAATAAAGGATGGCAGTCATTATAGCCAAATAAATAAATAAATAAATATTTCCCCTAATTTATTTCTACTCTTGTGGTCAGCAGAGCATGGACAGTGGAAAACTGAGCGCAGCAAAGTGTGGCATTCCAACCTCATTCCTACCTTAATAGGCTTGTTGGGGGCCCTCTGTTTGCAACTGGCAAAACTCCAGAAATTACCCCACAATATATGTCTTAGCAGGCTCAGCAGGAGACCTTTACAAATAGCCTTCACCCACTCAAAGCCTTAATTTCAGCTATCCCTGCCAGACCAAAGGGGGCTGCTAGAACTATGGTATTTAAAAAAAAATCTAGGGACACATCTGCTAAGCAACGAGTAGGCTCTGTAGCGAAGATACAATTCTTCCACTTTACTGACTCTTTATTGCAGAAATGCATCATTTTCTCTTTGAAGGGGGGGTACAAAATTTTTTTTACAGGGTTGGTGATTGTGTGCATGCATATGTTATTTATTCATGTAGAGCTCTCTCTTTTAAAAGCTTTAGTAGCAGTAAATAAATAATTAAAAATCTGCTCAATAAGCTGCTTTTTTTTTATAAATTTGAAAAAGAAAAATATTAAGAAAAAAACAAATAAATGCAGCAATAGTTACTTTTCCCTAGATTGTCAAATAATAGGTATGCTTAGTTTGAGAATAAGGTAATGTGACATTGCTTATTTGTGAAGGAACAAAATTCTAGCAAAAAAAAATTATTATCAGCTTCTGCATTACAGTTATAACTACACAAGTTGAAGATTTTTGGTTATATAGGGTAGATCATTCATTAAAAAATTACCATGTTCGGTTTTTTTTTTTTTACACAGCTTTTAGCCATCATAAAACATATCTTGACATTCATTGGTCACAGTCTTCAGTCTTGCAGATATCTTATTCTAAAAATAGGTAAGAGATTATAAATCAAAATTAAGAATGTGACCTTTCAAAGTAGAATAATCAAGAAGATTCCTACTGTCTACCTGACTTGACAGTGTTTCAGCAAACCATCTTAACACTGAAGGACTAAAGTTATTATCAGTCATAAGCAGTAAGTTCAGTCATAGAAATCAACATTTCCTCAAGTGGAATACAAAGGAAATAGAAAGAGAAAAGCAATGGGAGCAGTCCATAAAGACTCTCAATGTCACTAACGAAGAAAAAACCCCACGGATTATCATCTTTACTTGATATTCATTATCAGATAATTCAGCTAAATTGTTGAAGTGTCCATACCTTGAAAGCGAAGGAAAGAAAGAAAATATTCCATGAGGGAATAAAGGAGACTGCAGTTATACATCAACAAGAAAAATATTAAGTATTCTTATGAAGGTGTCCATAATTATCTGATGTAATTATTTGCTAATTAATTAAATTAGAAACCAGATTTAATTCTACATAGAACTAGAGCTTTTGTGTATTAAACACTTATATAAATTGCAACCAATTAAATTTCAAACTTTTGGGTTTACTGTACTGTGCTTTGTATCCCTAAGGAAGTCAAATGCATGGAATACATTTGTACATATGTCCTTGCTGATGAGAATGGAAATGTTGGAGAACACTGCAGGATCCTTGTTTGACAACTCTGAGGAAGCACCTGAAACTTTAGCTATCATTTTACCTCCTACACATGAACACTTTGAAAGAGGCCAGGTTCCATTTAGTGTAAGCAGTAATGAAAGTGCTGCTTCTTTTTGCAGAATATATATATATCACCATAATCTATTAACATGGTATTATTTTGGTTATTGAATTGGATTGGCATAAAAATTCCTTCCTCTGTGAAGCAAGAAGCAAGTTTGACATGCAGTAAACTTCATCCAATCTAATAGAGAAGTTATTCTGAAGCCAAAACCTTAAGCTATGACAAGCTCCAGCTCCTCAAGAGCAGTGATGTAGCCACTACATTCAACTTGTTTGCTTAATGCCAGTTTGCACCAGGTTTGCTCAGCTTTGTTTACACTGATTATATATCAGTGCATTTCTGAACCCCAATGAACCAGTGATGATTGTTCAATAATCCCATAAAAGACAGCACTTTGCATAGCAAAACCAACAGCATGTGAAACAGCAGAGAAAATAAGTAATAAAACAGAGCCACACTTTTAATTTTGGATGTTGGTAACCGGCTGCTGCCCACAGCAACAATTCAGTTCCACTTCTTTCTTTTACACTTTGCCCTACAAAGTTACAACAGCTCTCACAGAATGGTAACCTCAGCTGGCAGATAGATACTATCATTTACACTTCTGTAACAGATGCGGATACAGTCCAAGTAGAAGAGACAACAGTTTCTGACCTGCAGACCTTATAACTTGAAGGACAAAAGAGAGAGAACAAATGGCAGGCCTAAGTGCTACAATGTGGAATGAGCACCACCAAGGCAATGGTTAGCACATGCTCAGTTACAACCTTTCATTACACACAGACAGCATTTCTCAGATGTCTTACTATTTCGCAGAGCAGTGTAGCTAGAATGAAAAGCAGTTGGCTCAGAATGCTGGTCAGATG
The DNA here is from genome assembly GCA_024336885.1 of Actenoides hombroni. Taxonomy (NCBI): domain Eukaryota; kingdom Metazoa; phylum Chordata; class Aves; order Coraciiformes; family Alcedinidae; genus Actenoides; species Actenoides hombroni. Next base: position 930,003 of record WUAM01000267.1, on the reverse strand, counting down.
CATTGGCGGAAATGAAAGAATATAATTCCTCCTGTTACTAGACCACTACTGGGTCCACCCCTTTGCCACAATGATGCTTGTCTTCTGAAGTCTGTGGGACTCATCACTGACTCCACATGTTCAGGGAGCATGAAAAAATGTCTGTCTTTTTTTTTTTTTTTTCTTCCCTCCAGATCTACAGAAAAATGTACATATTTCCTTCCAGTTTCATCACCATAGCTCAGACTGTGACAATGTTCTGCCTAAAATAAGATTTTTTACTATTGTCAACGCCAGGCACCCAGTGGTGCAATTTACTCCCCTTTCAGGTGATACTAAAACTCCTCAGTTGCTGAACCCAAAAGGTCGAGAAAGGCAAGGCTGCTGCAGCTCCACGCCAGCAGGTTCAACTGAGAGGATTGTATTCCCAGTAGGCAGGCACGTACATATATGGAACGGAATATGTACATATACACACAGCTAGCTACGCAGATCAGCACAGACAGAAACCCTCAGCGCTCACTCAAACACCACCAATGGCCATTTTTTGTTCCTCTCACTAGCGGACCAGGATGAAGATCCATTACAGAAAATGTATATGTATGTATACAATATGGATACCTCTGGTAGCAGGCCTGGACATAGAAGCCCTTGAAGCCCACAGACCGCTCCAGCCACTGGTAGAGGTCAACTTGACACAAAACAACAGATTCACAGACAAACACACTATAGATTCCTCCAGCAACTGTTGGTAGACACTCGTCTATTCAGTAATCAGTCCTTGGACCCTCTCATTTCCATTTGTCTCACTCACAGAGGCACATGCGCACACACTTGACCCTCAAATCCCAGCCATCTCCATCATAAATGGCTTGATCCTTACAGATGCTAACTCACAGGCCTCTGGCCTCTACCTGGCTTCCCTAATCTACTCACTGTCTAGCTTCATACTGGCTAGTGACACTGACCTACAAAACCTCACTTGTTCCAGCTGCAGGCTCCACAGATGTACAGTACCTGCAACTCATGGTCTAACTAATTGCTGACCTCTATATTTACACTTGCACACAGAATAAACAGTCTCTCAAAAACAGAGTGCAGTTTAATAAGAAGACAGGACAGACTGTGCTGATCAGGCAGAGGGCATGACCAGAAAGGTCTACCGAGAAGCAACTGCTTACATGTGACCAACCCATTTTCTCTCCTTTTCCCCCTAACTTTCCATACTTCTTCCTTTCCAAACTACCTTGACTTCTTCCCCTTCATCCACCTTTGTTTCCTTCACTAAACAACCCATAGAAAATTTTGTACAATCCCAATATGCTCTTCCCCTGCATCCTGTAATAAGTTCCAGACCCTCAGGCAGTGACACCCTCAGTCTGTTACCTGGAGAGTTATTCTCATCTTGATGGGTCATGCTGGAACCATGGGGCTGATGGTCCCCTGTGACAGCCCTGGGAGAGCTGAGGGTGAGGGCTCCTTCCTTTGTCCAGGTTATAGGGGTATTCTTGCCTGCTATTATGTCCGTGTTATCACATTACCTAACAAGCACAAAAAAGTTTACCAGAAATATCTGCTAAATGTCTGCAAATCTCCCTCCAAAATTGTACCAGGTAAATACCTTAAATAGTAAGATAAAATGTGAACTGCAGAGAGAGGTAGAAATGTGGTGAGCAGCAAGTCTCCTTTCCTTAAATTTGACTACAGATCCAGAAACTACATAATTCTTTTCAAGTCCCAAAAAGAGGCTTCAGCTCCCTTGCCTGCACAGACAAAGCTAATGAGCACATTTAAAACTTGAGTCTTACCAAGTCCTGGTGCTTGGAAATGTGGAATATGTAAAATTCCCCCAATATACCCAGGTTCCAATGCTGAGCAGACTCAGCCTCCTAATCCCACTGCTTTCAAAAGACATTTGCTTTGTTTACATGAATTTGCCTTTCAGAATTTTTCACCAACAATCTGGATAAATTTAAATCAGTACAATATTCAGGCAAAGCTACAGATTTCAGTGCACAGAGAGCCTAATGTACAGTGCCTCATAACACACTACAGGCCTTCTTTAAACTGCAAACAAAGGCTAGACATTGTTTTGTAAAAAGAAAAATCACTGCAATAGGTCAAGATTTTCTGGATAATGGAGTCTCAATAGAATATGCAGCCACAGCTGCCTCGTCTGCCTGTAAGTGATGTTTGAGACATTGTACAACACCAGGAGGAATGGCTGAGAGTAGGTTACTGGGCTGTAGCTGAGGAGCAGAGAGACTAAGTGTAGCTAGGACACTTAAAGCAAGTAATTTCCAAACTCACAAGTCATAAGGTACCACAGTGTTTTAGGCAGCTAAGGCAACTAGAAATGCAGTAAGAATGTATCATTTTCTTGCATCCCAACAGCAAAGAGAAGCGATAACTGAGGGAACGACAGCTTTTACTATCACTGACTTCCAAGTAAGCCAGAACCTTATTTCCTGAAGGATCCATGCCCTTATTTCTCAGCAAGATGCCTGTGCAAATATGCCCTCCTTGCTTCCCTCCTCCCCCACCCCAGCCTCCCCATGTTCCACTAGCCAAAAAATATCCAGCAATAGGATAACAGCAAAATAGGAGGAGGGGAGGAGTTACAATGAGAAAAACCCTCGGGACTACATTCTGCAATCACATAACCTCCAGGTTCTGCTCCAGGCTAGCCCATTTTTTTCTCTGGCTGTCGGCTATTCCACCCAGCAGAAAAGGGCTGTTATTGTGCTCCACACAGGTGCACAGAAAGGCTCCTAAAGAGAACTCCCAATGAACACAAGGCATAAACAAACTCAAGTGTGGTCGTCTCCTCAAGAAAATAAATCAGCCAATGTGAAACTCCCTCCTTGTAATAAATTAGCTCCTAAGAGTATTCAAAAGCTAACCTTTGACCTCCTCCTGTATTATTCTCATGACCACCAGTGGGAGAGGAGGTCAAGTTGGTCAGTTCTTCTCACCAGTCATTGATGCCTCTTTAGCAAAGGAGGAGTGGGGGAGGAGGGGAAAAAAGAAAGAAAGAAAAAGAGAGGGAGGGGGGAGAAAAATCAAATTTGCTTCTCCATTGAAACAGAGGCTTAGTAAGTAAACCAAGGAGGCCCAAGCCTCCCCTGGCAGGCGTCCGATTTTACAACACATTTGTAAGTGTGCTGCCATCTAAATATACTCAACACAGAGAAATTCCACACCATGGCTACAGCAAATGGGCCATCACTCTGCAGCCAGCTGCTGCAGAATTTTTTGGCGTTCAGTCTGCAAACTAAAACCACAGGAAAGCTAATGGAAAGGCCACAACTGGCAGCTTGTTTTGGCCATCTCACATATATAAGGCTCGTCTCCTGATTGAAAGCATATGAAGAAGGTTAGAGTGTTAAAAATAGAATAATTTGTTAAGCGGCACATTCCACCTACCCGTGGCTGGCACATGCTAAGTTCATTCATACTCACAAGACATTCCTTGCCAATCTGTTCTGACATTTTTCACTTAGTGGGTAGCAATTTTTAGAATAAGAATAACATGATAATATATAGTATCAGATAATCTTTGCTAATAAAACCACACATTAATTTGCTTCCCATGTCACATGCAGTTTTATAGGAAACCCCTTTTTTGACAGTGTGGATAGTTACAGAACTCCTAGTAGATGGTGTTCTCTGGAAAGTATTTCAAGTATCTGTAGCTGGCTAGCACTTGATTTATTTTGCCAGCATATACATCAGGCTGGGGTGTGAAAAGAACCCACTTTGTTTTTATTTGGAATACAAAAGCAGTTCTATAGTTTCAGTACCTCCCATTGCCTAGATGCTTCTCTGTCACCTCTGCACTTTCCATTGCCGAGGGGGAAAAACTGGGACTTTCAGCAGAGCAATACATTGAATATTCACCTTGTCAAAATGATATTAATCCGAAAATCCATTTCATTACCTCTTAGCAAAGATGAGTGTTTTTATCTCTGCATTCAACAGTACATAATATGTCTTCTTGGCAAACCAGCACTGCTGTATCCTAGCTTCTCCTTGTAACTCCATGATAAAGACTTCCGAAAAATTGCTTTACAATTATTCGATAAAACCATTAATAAGCAAACACTTGGCCATAAATCAAAATTATATAATTCCATTATATTTTACAGGTTAGTGCAGTTAACTGGAGATAAAACCTGAACACATAAAAGGTAAGAGAATAAAAAAGGCAAGAAATCTTCATGCAGACAGAATGAATACAAATGTGGTCTTTTTCCAATATTGTTGAAGTCATAATTTATAAGGAAAATTACATTCTGGGGACAGAAAAAAAAATAGCATGCCATCTTTTATTTCAGATTTTAAGTTACACAAGTATTATAATGAGTTCATGTTAAATTTAAACATTTTCTACTCATGTTTTATACTCCACAGTTCTTCACAGTTTTGTAGAATATCACTGTGCAAGACTAACATAATTTTTCAGCTGAGAGCTATATAAATTTTGTGATTTAACTACTGATGTGTATGATACATACTCTTTTTAAGAAATTTCTCTTTATGAAATTGAAGTAATTTTTATCTTATGTCTTAGTAAATCAAGCACTTTGGAATGAAAGATTGCAGTCATTCCAACATTAAATGGTACAGCTATTATCTAATAGCTTTTAAATCTTAATTTCCATTTCATTCTTTCTGGAAATTGTGCAAGAATATAAATAGATACTGTTGACTCTGACATGTGACTCATGCAAAACCAAACTCTGATGACTTTTTCAAGAGAGCAGAGAATAACTTATAGTAATATGAAACAACCAACCACTACAAATGACCAGTACAAGTTGTGATGGAAATCGATTAATGTAAAAAAATTAGAACACAAGACAACACAGAGTCCAAAACCACAGAATTTCCTACTTTGCTGAAGCGGCAAGTGGTAGACCTAAGCTGTCAGCTTAATTTTCAGAATAAACATGCAGCTATGATAATTGAAACAGGAAAGTATTCCAGTGCAAAGCTACTGTTGATCTCATAGTTGCTTAATGACCTGTGTAAAACAAGTAGCATGATCATGTATCAGGTCTCACTAGATAATTCACAACAAAACACCATTATAAGGGGCCATGCTGGTATCATGCTGCCTAACAATACAGGTTCTAAAATTTCATGAAGACTGACATACCTAGGTTAGTTCCTTGCTCAATAATTTTATTGTCAGATTTCTTACAAATTTTCTCCAGGAGTGTAGCTAAGATGATGTACTCATTCATAAAAAGTCAGTGTGTGAGAAAAAGAGTCAAATAATAAGAAAATGGACATGAAAAGCTCTGATAAACACACAGAAAGCTCAGGGTAGGAGCCAAAGTGTCCCGGTATTTTTAAGATTATTGGCCATACAAGCAGAACAAAACTTGCCTACATTGACACAATGACCTTGAAGCCAGAGAGTTGCCAGGTAGCCTCTCCTGTAGCCCAGCAATTCGGGTTTGGGTTCAGAACCTTTGTTCTGTGCAGCTCCAGCATGAGTGTGCTGCTGCTTTCAGGGAGTTGTTAGTTTTACTAAGTGCCTTTAAAAAAAAATAAATCTAATCTAGTATTAAAAAGCATCAGAGACATTCCTGTAATGTTTTGAAAGCATTAAAAAGCAGCCCTGAATTCAGTCTCAAGTTATTCTTGGCAGATAGTACAGTATTTGAGGGGGGAAAAAAAGCCCAAAACAACCAAAAAGCAACACAATAAAAGGAGGTGTGCAGTTCAACTAGCTAACATTCAAGCAGAATGAAACTTGGCCTTGTGGGGTAAGAGGGCCATCAAACTCCTCTAAGCCATTTGTCATTATTTTTAAAATGAAAAAATTAATATTACAAATTTTACGATGCCATAGAATCACTTCTAATCACTGAAAAACTGCTTGCCATATCCAGGACAAACTTGGGCACACTTTTGGTTGCACTGAAGGTGTAGGGGTTTTTTTTAGGTTTTCTAAGAAAGAAGTCCTGATTACTTAGAGGCTAAGGCAGATGAGCAGATGTTTTTCCAAACTGTGAAAATCTTAAAATATTTTTTATTTTTTAAATCATTCAAAATTGTAATAAAACCACCAAAAGTGTTGTGGGGAAAAAAAAATCGGAAATAACTAGGAAAAAAATCAGAATACTTTGTTTTTGTATTGACTTTTTTTTCTTCATTTATATTTGTTTGCAGTATTTTCAAAAATTTAAATAAAAAACAAATAAACAGAATTTAATTCTTGAACTAAATCAAAGCATTTAATAAAAAGACGGTTCTTAATTATTTCAAATATTAACAGATTTAACAATCTGTGAAGAAAAACAAAGTCAAGGTATGAATTATACAGTCTATATTCTAGGGCTTGTAGCATGGTTTAGAAAAGAAGATGAGTAATTTGCTTGATTTAAAGCTGCTGTACATCACAACTGGAGCATACCATGTTTTCATAAATACAACTATGGATTAAATTCAACTATAAAACCATTATTCTCCCTCCACTCACTGCCTCAATACAAACACTAGATAGGCTGATTTTGTCATTAAAACAGTTTTGCCTGAGATTGGTCCAGCTTCGTCACACACAGACAGATATACTCCTGGCCAACTAAAGAAGCTGCACGTACTCACTCGTCTGTCATGTCACACAGGGGCCCATTCCATTCCAGCTGGTCCAATTCAGAAGCTTAAATCCTTCAGTTCCAGGTAAATTCAGACTTGTCAGACAGCTCCTTCATAATCTGAGGCAAGCTCCTTAATATCTCTGCATCTCAGGCTCTGAACACCACCTCTTCAGCTTTTGGAAAAGATGGTTCTTCCTTACTCTAATCTTTTATAACTACCTAGTCCCTTCAGACAATCTGAACTTTGAAGAAAGGACTCAGTCCTCTCTCCCAGGCACAGCATTAGAACAAACAGAAGAGAATGACATTTAATAAATGTGAGGAAAATAATAGTAATAATCAAAAACTTCTCAAAATTGCACATTAGTTTTTTTCAGAAAAGAAATTATTAGTTATTTCTGAAATTTCCATCTTGCTTTGCTTTGCCAGTGTGCAATAACAACGGTGTTTTGCTGGGGTTTATAGGAAGTTTATCAACAGCTTCTGCAACAAGGAACCAGGGCAAATATTTTCTGCTTTGAGGTATCAGTGAAATCATGTACTGTCCCTATTTATGAATGAATTTACAATCTAGTCAACTAGAAAACTGTGCTGTAACAATCTGGACTAGAAAGAAGACAAATATGCTCTATTCTGGGTGACCATACCCTCTATATAATGTTATGCAGTGTTTAACTGCAAATATCTCTCTTACAATTAAGTATAAAGGCTGTTTTATTTTCTGAACTTCATAGGATTTTTATACATGCTTTTTTCCCCACTATGGAGTTGTTCTTTTTAGAAGTGTTTGTAGGCAATTGGTTTTAAAAGGGCTCCAGGGGGCTTTTCCCTACTGTGTTAAGCTGTTTTGATATTCTTTTACAAGCAGTCTTAAAGTTGTTCTCCCAGATGCATTGTCTTACTAATCAGCTGTATGAGGGTTCAAGGTCACCATTCAACATTAATTATTCATTGTACAATTCACAGCTGGCGATGATGCTTAAAATGGCAAATAATATGCATGTTCAAAAAAACACTCAAAGCATCTTCTCCATGAAGCTTCAGATCAGAAGAAATAAGAAACAGAAGGAAAAAAAAAAAAAAGAGATAAGATTATCATGGTACTATGGAAAGCACGCATAAAGATCACTGCCAGAAAAACCTATCACTTTCTTGACTTTATACAGACATCTATTAACTAAAATTAACCACAACAGAAAAAAGGCAGGTTGCAGTCAGTGGTATTGAAATAGTTGAATGTTTAAGCTAAAGCAGCCATGTCAAACTCACAAAGAACAAACTTGATGTTTAAAATGTGGTGTTCAAAGATTTACCAAGTCAAAATGCTTGAGAAAAAACTATTCTTGAATGACAACTCATAGCACAGAAAGAGTGTATAAATATCTTACATTTGTAGGCGTCTTTGTATATGTTTTAAATCTGTGCACTGTCAATTTTAGAAAGGCTTTTTCTTCTTCAGACAGGCCAAGACTTGTCACACTTTAACAGTGGCAGAAATGATGTCATCAGCAAAAAATAAGCTTTTTTTAACAGGCTATTTAGATTTTGGCAAACTGGTGTGGACAAGCTGCTACAACAGATTCTGCCTGCTCTCTCTCTGCTCTACTCATTCCTTAACTTATTAAGGATTCAAGAACAGTTGAGGCTTTGAAACAGAGCAGAACAAGAGCCAAAAACTCCTATTATAAGTTTAATTATACTCAGTTCCTTCCATCCACGTTCTAACAAACATAGCACTTCTCTGTGTACAATATACTTGCTTAACCGAACCTTTTTTTAATGGTAGTCCCATATTAAAGACCTTCTGCTTTCTTTCCTGATGTCCTGCTTTACAGTTAAAATACAAAACACTTGCTGCCTCCGCTCAATTGCACTGCTGCAATTACTCTGTGTCTCCTGATAGTACTTCAGCAATTATTTTTATCTGCAGCTGGAATGATCTTCTTTCCTCTGCATCTTAATTTCTTGGTTTGTTTAGACAAAATATGTTAAGCCGATTTCAAAAATATGGTTTACAAAGTGCAGATCACTGACAGATGTTATTTAATACTTTCAGGCTGATGCTTTGCGTGCAGCAAAGTGGGTCCTGTGATCATTCTCCTGTCAATAACTGCTGAGCTGACATTTTAAAAATGGATCTGATTCAACACAAATATTGAAACTGATACCTTAATTCTGGCACAAATGTATTGTTTATGCTTTCTCAAGAGCAAGAGACAGCTTGATTAAGATTTTTAACACTATCAAATTCTAAATGCTTGTACTCACGCATGTGTATGTTGATAAGCCTATGTATTTACAAAACCTTATTCAGTTAGCAAGTGCATTCTATTTCTCCTCATTAATGATTATTTGTGACAGCTTGGGAAAAACTAAAGCAAGTTTTAACCACACACCTTATATTAGTTGCATGCTATATTTATTTTTTTTAACAACCGAATGCTTAAAACAAAAAATTTCATTGTCAACAAAATAGGCAAATTAACTATATAAAGACATTTCTGAAAGAAACCAATTTTTATTTCCAGCTCTGTTTTATGCAAGAATGAAGTATATGAAAACATAGTTTCTCTGAGTGGACAGGCAGTTACTGTGTTTTTAAAAAAAATCATTAAGAATGTGAAATATTATGTCTTTCTATATCCACTCTAAATCACAGAAAGCCTGCATTTTTCACTTTGTTTAATTTAATTTATGAGCAAAACTAACTATGGTACTTTCCTCCTCCCTCTCTGAAGTATACATGTTTTCAAAATTCCATCTAGAAGACAAGTAGATAGGCTGCAAGATAGCATATTCAAAATCTCATCTACCCAAATTTCTGGTTTTCTTCTTCCATTTAGAGTTCCGTCATTTTTTTATATGGCATCTGGTAGCATCACTAACATCCTGAGGTATTCTTGTCAAGCAAACAAAGCTTGCATTTTAAGTAAATAATACGGGTGAACAATGCCTACATCAGCACCTATTCTGAATGTGGACAGTACTGACAATTCTATGGTGTAGGAGAATGACAATGGCTTCATTTCAGGAGACCACATCTGTACCTCTGGGTCTTCCACTGCTTTTCCCTTAACAGATTTAAGAAAATCTGTGCCTCCCTTACTCACACAGAGTTATGGATTAGTCTGTGAATAGTTCCTGACCCTTTAGCACTGGGGATCAGTTTTTTGGACATTAAATAGGAAATTAGAAAGGAAGCATTAAGTTGTAGTCTGCTCTCACTAAGGATCTGTACTCATGCAGTCACTCAGCAAAAGAGTTTCCTTAAAGAAAAGCCTGAAAACCTTTCTGCATTTTTTGTACATTTGCAGTGTATACGGCACTATGCTATGACCAGCATGCAACTTAACCTTTTTAGTTCAGTTCTTAGTTTTTCCTTTGATTTCTGTTGACATTAAAGGCACTAAGTGTCTGACTTGAAAGAACAGACAGTGTGGATATTTGTTGTTCAGCATGGTGGTCTTTGCATTAATGGCTGCTGCTTTTGTGTTTCTTTTTTTTTTTTTCTTTTGTTGACTTACTATATAAACACTATGATCTCAGCCTCCCTGTCTCACTATTCACCCTTACAAAAATTTATACAACCTTGTATAAATTATTCTGGTAGCCAAATGTAATATATTCCCAGAATATCTTTCATTTTTGTAAAAATGTAAAATCACATTGTTTACAAAATTATTTGTACTCATGTCAAACATTATTTTGAAAACTTACAAATAAGAAAGACATTGTAGCTGTACTAGCAATTATACCCTCAAACTTAGAATGAAATGGAAAACATATAAAAAGGTTAACTTTATTTTCAAATTTTACACCAGAGACTGTCTCTCTGGAAATGAAAAGAAACTCAGCTATTCCCCAATAAAATTAAATTTTTTTTTTTACCATGATGATATTCTTCTATATTTATCATCCTCGTATTAATTGCCTTTAGAGCATACATGTCTAAAATATTGCTCCCTTGAGCAAAGCAAGGAGAAAAAAAAAAGGCAGAAGCAACTTGATTGCAAAGGCTGAGGTACAAGCAGCAGCAACCAGTGCTACTGCTAACACAATGCTATGACTGTAAGCTGTCACTCATTCACATGCTGGACCATCTGGTGTAAATTAATGCAGCACTCCCAAACTTAAAAGATATGTATTAATTTACACCAGTGAGAATGTGGTGCAGATTTTTTTGACCACCAAATACACAAGAGCAAGCAACTCCTCTGCAATAATTATGGATGAAACACACTGGCCCATGTTCAGGCTGACTGCATCTTATGTATTGTAAATAAGATTTCTCATAGCTGCCTTCCACAAAATCAATGTAATGTACACCCACAGCACAATCGCCAGCAGCAATCTATCATGGTGTTGCACTGCAATCAGGGTGCATATTTATCAGAGCTCCATCTCAAAGTTTACTTCTTAAGAGACAAACTACAGGCTGTACAAAGACTTCTCTCCTGTTGCGTGACCATAGATCCAGGACATATTCCTCGTTCTATTGATGCTTATTCTTCTAACAGATGTACAGAGCAATGGGTGTTGGAAAGCTGGCAGTATTATGTATTTATCAGCACTGAAATTTTTCACCATCCCCCCCCCCCCCAAAAAAAAAAAGTAAAAATAAAAAATTGCACTACAATATCACTAGGTACTTTTTTGCACTTTTGGAAAGGGAGCGTGTAGGACTTTCCAAAAGTTGAAGATGGGGCAAACTTTTTTTTCCAGTTAATCCCATTTGTCAGTACACTTACTGTTGCTAAGGAATGAGAGAAGGTCTTAGAATGCTTTACTGTTTGGAGATTGCTGTAGTGCAAAAAGGTACTTGGTTTGGTACCATCTTCTTTATCCTACCCTGGTGCCTGGTATAGCCCTTCTCACGTGTGACAGATTCTTGCTGGCCTTGCAGCTGCAGTCCTCCTCCCTGCTGCTGAGGTGGAGAGGCAAGGTAAGCAACAGGAAAAACTGGTAGGACTACAGTGCAGCTGAACTGTGCACAACAGAGGCAGATTTTTGGCAGAGGGCCAGCACCATGACACCAGTATTCTCTGCGTAGATTTTGAAGGTACTGTTTGGTGCTGCTTACATTTATAGGAGTATTGGGAAATTTCACCAGAAAACAAAAGGGAAAAAAAAGTAAATGCTGTGAGTAGCAAAGGCAAGCATTCTACTTCACTCCAGTGTCTTCAGGGAATCTGGTCTGTTGTATTTGTAAATGAATTTTTAATTTCCCACAGGACTACTTAAAGAGTCTGAAGGACCATGTGAAAAGAAAATTACTCTTCATAAGCTGGAATGACCCTATCTAGTGAGAATGTTACTTGCATGATGTAGACAAATGGGGACCAAGATAATATGTAGATGACATTGTACGAGTCTAGTTACTTTTACTGCCAGCAGATTTAGATGGATTTACATGTCCAAGAAAAAGATAAAGGCCTACTTTTGTAAATTAGAAAGAGAGGAAACATCCTTATAATTTTTCTCCACTGCTGAATGGCTGTCTCTTCAGAGTAGGGAGGAAAAAAAAAGGGGGTAAAAAATAGAATGAACACAAGGGAAACTGCACAGTAAGTGTATCAAAACCTCTGTGAGCTGGGAAGGCCAGAAGGACTGCATTCCCCTTTCCAGTCCTTTCACTGGGTGAATTATACAGGACACAGCCCTTCTGTGTGCCCCAGATTCCACCTGCAAAATGGAAATAACATCATCAGTCTGTCTGTCAAGTGTTTTGAGATCTACAGGTGAAAAAAGAAAACAAACCACAAAATTAGATTCTTCATTTGAGTTTCATGAGAACAGTGATTGCAAACTTTGTGGCAGCAACATACTGAACATTCTTTGTAGGTGGTTATGAAATTACTATTCTACTTGGTCAGGGTGAACTAAAATAATAACAATTCTTTTTTGCATAACTTTTCTGTTTTTTTTCACCACTAGATCACAAAACACTTTACAGAAGATAGTTGATGTTATTTCCATTACAGACTCTTTTCATGCTGCCTTCACCTTTGAGTAAACAGAAAGCTCAGGTTAAGAAACAAATTGGTATCAAAGTCAGGAAGAGAAGTCGGGAACCGAGCAGCCTTTTTTGTGCTTTGACCAGAAGAGGAAATATTTCTCAAATTGAAAATCAGCATGACTTTTCCCCTACTCCCCTTTAGGAACCAAGGCATTAAAACAGGCTTGTGTTTGGCCACAGGAAATTTATACTGCTCCAAGTCAGTTTTACAGCTGTAAACTGTAAAGCTGTCTGCAACAGGTCTATAAAAGGATAATACTCAACACCATGTCCTATATTGCTTCTATTATTTGTTGAACTATTCTATTACTATCTAATTCTATTATTCATTGAATTTGCAGTATCTGTATCCACAATAGAATAATAGAGAAGAAAGCAGAAACTGAAATTTAGATGGGTGAAGAGAATTATTACCTACTACCTATATAGAGAAGAGCATATTAATAGACCTAAGGTGAAAACACAAGGTAGCTTTCTAGTGAATACATTACTTAAAGATGAAACACAGTGGTCTGTATAGAGCATTTGAGTGGTCTATTGCATGAATCAGTAAATAGATTTTATACATGTGTGCAGGTGAACCTATCAGGTACAGAAGGCTTACTATACCATTCACTCCAAAGGCATACATTCTGATCTATATGGCCTTTAAAAACAAGAAAGAAACTGGGCTCTTGTTTTTCTTGCATACTTCTCTGTCACTGTCACTTCATGACAGTGATCAAGAAAAGTACAGAAAATGTAAACCCTAGGATAAAAATCTTCCCTTCCTCCATCTATTTTTATTTTTTTCCTGCTACAGGTTTTTCCTCAGTTTATACAGCAATGTAACCCACAAGATGAGTTGGTTTATTGAGTAATATTATAACTGTTCTAATTATTGAACAAAGTGAAAAGTCACCAAAACAAACATACTCAGTCTGCTAATTTTACTTGCAGTTTCTAAAGTGACATAATGCAGCTTCTTTTTAAAGCTTCCTTGAAAAAACAGCAATTTCCTGTGTTTATTTTGTCTTCCTTTTTTTATTTCAGAAAAGCCTCTCTGGTTTGTGGCAGCAGATGTGATTTACACAACAGAAAGATTTTTACCAACAAGGGATTTTAGTTGGTATGATCACCATCATAGATTTTAAATATTATCATAAGGCTTTTAAATAATTGTCATTTATGGTTTTAAAAAAAGAATACATCTCAATGTTTAATTACTAGGACCATTATATAACAACTTACAATCTACTTTATGCCTTAAAATTGATCTATTTTATTCTCCTGAGCAGAATAGAAACTCATACGGTATTTGTTATCTTGCAAGAACTGCAACAATCTGTAGTAGGAACTTTATATTTTTAAATTACAATAGCAGTGACAGTAGAACTTTTAGGTGCTCATCTTAGCGAAAAAGGATTTCATGGACAGCATGGAAACCCAGTGGACTAGATTGTAACATATATTTCAGTGTGATTTTTTTACTGCTTTGACTTTAAGTCAGAATGTGTGTTTTTATAAATGAAACGGCTATTTTTTCAAAATAGGCTCTTGGCCAGGAGGTACAGCCATCTACTGGTAAAAACACATTTCAGGGACAAATATTAAATCATAGAATTGCAGAATGGTTTTGCTTGGAACGGACCTTAAAGGTCATCTATTTCCAACCCCACTACCATGGACAGGGACACTTCCTGCTACACCGGGTTGCTCAAACTCCCATCCAACCTGGCCTTGAACACATCCAGTGGTGGAGCATCCACAACTTTCCTGGGCAACCTGTTCCAGTGTCTCACCACACTCACAGTAAAGGATTTCTTCCTAATATCCAATCTAAATCTACCCATGTAGCAGGTCCATGTCTCTCCTATGGTGGTGGGCCCAGAGCTGAATGCAGTACTCCAGGTGGGGTCACAAAAGAGCAGAGTAGAGGGGAAGAATCACCTCCCTTGACCTGCTGGTCACAGTTCTTTTGATGCAGCCCAGTACGCAGTTTGCTTTCTGGGCTGCAAGCACACATTGCTGGTTCATATTCAGTTTTTCATCCACCAACGCCCCCAAGTCCTTCTCTGTAGGGCTACTCTCAACCCACTCATTTCCCAGCCTTTATTTGTGCTTGGGATTGCCTCAACCCAGGTGCAGGACCTTGCACTCAGCCTTGTTGAGCTTCATGAGGTTGGCATGAACTCACCTCTCAAGCATGTCAAGGTCACTTGGGATGACATCCATTCCTTCCAGTGTGTTGACTGTATCACACAGCTTGGTGTGATCAGCAGACTTGCTGAGGGTGCACTCGAACCCACTGTCCATGTCACCAACAAAGATGTTAAACAGCACTGTCCCCAATAGCAATCCAAGGAATGTCACCTGTCACTGGTCTCCACTTAGACACTGAGCCAATGACCACAACAAGATGCAAGTAATGGAGAGAAAAATTAGGTGAATATAGATAGAAAAAAACCTGTCAGGTTGCCTAAGTTTGCTAAAAGCACAATTTTGTGATGAAATACAATGATTTACCACATAAGTATTAAATTCTGAAAAAGAATTTTATTTTCAGAGGGGAGAATAATAGGAGGGAGGCGAAAAACTTTCTAAAATTCAAATCACAAAAGCAAAACTGAAGTGTCAGAATTTCATATAGGCAAAGACACTGTCACACTGTGTCAGAAAAGAGCATCAAACTCAGAGGAAAATATAGCTGATACAGACCAAAGATTTAGTCACACATATGGTAGAAAAATTTCAAAACCTTCTGAAATATCCTTCTTGCAAAGTACACATTGTACTTTATTGTGCTTTTCTCAATCTTCAGGAAAGGCTAGAATAGGATTTGTTAGAAGTCTTCAATAAAACTTTTCTTTACCTAACAATGTTGATATGAAGAATATTACATAGGCTGACCATGCACAGAGTGGCATCTGTATATCACAGAACACCTTTCACAGTCTATTTTTAATAGAGCACTTAAATATGTTACTATACACTTATTAAAAATAATATGTAAATAAAAATAAATGCTCTGAATAATCTATTCATGTGATCCCATTGATGATACACAGGAGCCATTTTTCAGATTACCAAGTTCACACTTAAATAAAACAAAAAAATTTTCAAGGAATCTTTAACAGACACTTGCATGGAGGGAGAGAAGAAGAAATGGCCTCAATATAAAATTGTCTTCCCACAAGAATGCTCACAAAAAAAGAACATCCTCCAGCCACAGCAGTAAGCATACTTACATTTCTGTCAAATAACAGTTAACACTCTACAGCTCCAACTACCCAAAGAAAGACCCATCAAATCACATTCAAGAAATGAAGCCATGAATAAGGAAAAAACAAGTTTGAAAGAAATCAAGACTCACATGTAACTAATATATTTGGAACTATAATGACAGTCAATTTTCTGCATTAACTGACCTCTGACCTTTTTTCATCAGTGTTTCTAGAAACTGTTAATGCCATCTTTTCCTACTCTATAGTATGTAAACCCTACCAGTATAGAGAGAGGGTAGGAGATCAGTAAATTACTCATATTTAGTACACTCATTTTTATGACATAAGGAATATGCTTGCACCCTGGCTAAAACAGACATACCATCCTGATTACATCTCTTACCTTACTTACACACTCATTGGACACAGAGCTTCACTGTGAAAATTCTCAAGTTTCTGAACTTGGTTTTTTTGGTTTTTTTTCCAAAACTCACATGAGCTGGAAAGAAAAGCCTCATACCCAGGTAATTTGAAGAGGTAAAATGAATGCATAAAACACTTCCCTATATTTATTTGCCCCTAGCACAGAGATTCTACACATAACACTCCTGTAGTATTAAGATTCCCACAAGAAACTCCACATATTGTTCTCTTTTTTGTTTATAAAGTTACATTTAACCTGAGCGCCACCTACTCGGGGGAAAACAAGCAGTTCATTTATTATAAGGATCAAGCAACATGAATCTGCAGATGCTGCACTTCCCACCCACAAACTCCTGTAACATGCATACAGGTAAGCTCTCATTAAACCAGTGTCTAATATTTAGGAAACACAACAGCACTGACAGTTTTAGAGTACATAACAAGGTCCACAATCACTATAAAAGTCTGTCAGGAAAACATGTTCAAATTCTAACAATATAGTCTTTAGGGAGGAAGGCTCTCCTTTGATATGAACACTCCTTGTTCTAAAGCCTTTAAATGTCTATAGTTTCTGTGATTGCTGAAGACAGAGCATAATTTACTTCACTTATTGTTTGGCTCCCTGCTTTTTGAATAGACTGGCAGCCAGTTACTATTTTTGCTGGGAAGTTCACTCTACTCCATCTGGAGAAAATGCAAGGAAGTAATGCGTATAGTTGTTACCATTGTGAGTCTACAGAGTCAAATTTGTTTAAGCTCAGTACCTCTCTGCATTATCTGCAGAAATCTCTTCTGTTCCCCTACCATTGTAGCCTCTCCCTCAGAGAAGTACTTAAAAATGTCTTTCTTGTGAGAATCCTGCCCACGGAGGGATTTGTTTTATCAAACCACACACCAGCATGAATTCCATATTGCTACTTTCAAGTAAGAAAAGAGAGGAAAACCGGTGAAAATAGAGGCAGGGCGGGGGGAGGGAGGGGGTGGTTCTGTCTATTCAGAAAATAAAAAGGAAATGGCATTCGTCTCACAGCCATGTAAAACTGCAAAATAGACAACTTCTGCAAAACCTGACATGGGAAACTGGTCTGAGAACATGCTTTCACACAAATGCAGCAGATTCAGAATTAAACAATTTTACCATAAAAGCTTTACAAATCTTCAGACACCAATATATTGTGCAAAGTTGCATGCATCACCTTAATGTGCTTGGGTTCACTTGAAATCCATCATATCCTAACACAAGAAAAATCCTAACCACAGGAAAAATAAAAAGAATAAACAAGAAATATGCACACATTTGAACTTCAACACAAAGCAACAATTTGAGCTTACACACAGACACTCTGAACTACAGTACACAGAAACCAGCAGTGATGGTGGTTGAACGTCTAGTGAAATATGGAAGCTGGAGGGATTTGTACTTTAAAAACAAGTTAACAGTGCACACTGTTTTCTAACAGCTTCTGGTTCAAGACTTATGCAATATCTCTGTCTTCAATATCAACCATCTGTACTAAACTTGAAATGTATCAGAGCTGCATATCTTTAAGATACAGGAAAAAAAAGAATTATGTAACTCCTGGTCACCAGTCCAATGTCCTTTCTCCCTTGTAAGAAACACAAGTAGCTGTTACTGGAAAGATACCCAAACTGTAACATTCTGATTGTTGATGTGAAGGAGGAAACAACATTCTGCAGTCATATTACAGAATTTTAAGTCTTTGACAGATATCTATGAAAACCTGTTGTGCCTTCACTTACATTTGTAAGAGCTAAGAGAAAGAAATAATAAGGGTTCTGGTACATTTCAGACTTCTACTAGTATAAACAAAGCTTGCTTCAGTCTATTGCTTATTAGTCTAAAAGTTGTTCAACTTTCAGGGTAGAGGTGGGAGAAAGAGGAATCCTAGCTCTGCAAAACCTATGGATTCAAACTATAAATAAACCCATTTCTCCTTCTTCCCTGAAACCCTTTTCTGCTTTTGTTTGTTTGCTCTGGATTTTATCAGTCTCTTTTTCATGCTGGTGAATTGTGTCTCTGTCACAGCTGATTCCATTTATCTATCCTGGGAGAAAACAAAAGCTAAAAATAACTCCTGGGATTTCTGCTGGGTTTTGCACAAGAAGGGACTGAGCAAATTCCAAGGTTGTGCGTCAGTGTTTTGCTTTATCTTTGCCAGGGTTGATTTAACTAGTAGCATGTTAGAAAAAAAAAAAAAAAAAAAAGAAAGCTTTTTGCTGTCCATAAAATTCCAAGTTGGCTAAAATTTAACAATGTCATGGCAAATGAAAAAGAAAACTTTGATATCCAAGTTAGTACTAGAGTATTTTATTTGCAAGTGGGAGTTTTTCTCCTAAAGGCGCTTCATCATCTCTTGTAATAACAATGACATACACAGGTTCTCTCAGGCTATTGTATTTGTGATTGAAAATTGGGGGTTTTTTCCTACTTGGAAAGATTGTAACCAAGTAAAAATAGTCACTAAATTAAAAAATATCATTGCAAACAATAATTAGTCCCATACAGTGGTAGACATTTTGTCTGGGTTAGTCTGGAAATCTTGCAGAAATATTTCGTTCCATGACCTCAAATGCTTCTTTCTCCCATTTGTGTTAGACGTACCTGATCAGCTCACTACGAGCACAGCTGCCCCATAAGAAGCATTTCAATATGTGTGGTTTATTCTATGAAGTGCAGTGGGTGTATCTACTTCTGAGCAGTGGGAATTTTTTGGGCTAAGTCTAGTATGTGTGCAGAGGGAAATTTCAGGTCAGTATTGCATTTCATTAATTTAATCCATACAATTCTAACCATAAAAACAATGTATTAATTGTTGAGTTACCTGCTTATGCAACAACTGGGCTCAAGACAGCTTTTCAGAAGAACACAGACTAGTTATAACCAAAACTCAGGTTTTCAGAAATGTCACAGCATCTGGCCTGATTAGGGAGGAGCTCTTCAGGCTGTTTTCTCTACATGCAAGTGCCCTCAAAAGTTAGATTCTTGAAAAAAGAAAAAAAAAAGCTCAGTCCTTAGCCTGAAAAACACACATTCAAAATGAAATACACATTGCATGCAGCAGGAAGGGTTATATGCATCTACCACGTCTTGTAGAAAATGTGGTGGTTAAAGTATAAAGAACAAAGGACTTTAACAATAACTTCAGATGGTTTATGTATGGTACTATGAGTCATTGGAACACGACTGAGATGTACTGAGAGACAAGATGAGCAATGGTACCAGGAGCTTAGCCCCAGTGTATTAGGTGACTGACATTTTAACCTAGCTTTGTCTATTACAATGAAAACTGTTCATCCCAAGCACCCTCTGCATTTGCTTAGGAAGCAGTGTCAGAGACAAAATAAACCTCTTTAGGGCCCACTAACTCAGCTCAGTAAAATGAGGACACTTGGGCAGGTAGCTACGCTGATCTCTATGATACTACTCAAGAACTGCTGGCAGTACACTCACTTTTGGTTACAAGTTACCTCACAATGTGATCTAAACCACAGTTGCTGTCTAGCTTGCTGTAAAAGAGAAATGAAGCATTAGCATGACTGAATATATATATTAAAAAAAAAATAGATTTTTAAACATATTAGGAGAATGCAATTGAAAGATGTACCAGGAAAAAAAAAAAGGTGCTACATTTAAAATGAGTCTAATTTTCTTTTTCAAAGTTTACAAGATTAGTGACTGTGACGTAGACAGTCACTGGCCAAAAGAAAGCACATAAGCTCTAAAGAATCCAGCAAGAAACAGTGCTTAGCACCAAAATAGTCCATAGGTAAGAGGTATGTCTTTAAGGATCATTAATAGGTGGTATTTAAAAATATAACATGGTTTTGAAGATTATACTTCAATTATGATACACTAGCAGTTGTCAGATTTGTTTTTCCTCTGTTTCCAAATCTTTCAAAAATTTCAGATCGAATGTCATAGTCTATGACCAACAGTTAATCAATCATATCAGTTTAGATCTTAGGAGAGTACTAGGGTGGTAGCACTTGCACATTCTACAAATGAAACCTTGAGAGACTTCTGTGCTGAGTACATCCAAAGGCAATGTCACAAAGTATGAAGGGATTTCTGAAAACAATATTCATCAAACAACAAAAAGTTACTTCTGGAAGTCACTTGGCAAAACTGCCCATGATATCACCACATTCCAGGCTTCTTACACTGACTGAGCTGGAAGCATTTAAGTTCATGAACTCTCATAGCCACTCCTAGCACAGTTATTCTAACTGGGGCCACAATGTGCTTTTCAAAATGTTCCAAACAATCTTGAAGTGAATGTGTGCTTCTTTTTGAGAAGGAATAGTTTGTTCCTGACATCTCCCAGTAACATGATTTCTCTGTTCCATACTACACATTACAATATATGAAGTTGCAGCTTTTTCAGATGTTTCATTGAACATGAATATAGTGGGGATGCAGTGACTACAGCTTCACTGAGTTGTGGTTGTTCAGCCACAAGGCATCTTGCATTTCAAGATCAAAATGAATAGCAGAGGAAAAGGAAGAATAAGGTGTTACCTTGTAGAGATAGTAGTTGCAAAATATTGATTAAATACATATAATTTACTCACCATATCCAAGTTAATTGCATTTACAAGGCAAGTACATTTGAAATGTACTTGTTTAACACCACACAAAAAATTACATGCAATTTCCCATTCCATTTTTTCAGACAGACCTCGAAGAAAGAATTTACTGTTGCATCACTGAATTTAACTAGGCAAAATATTATCTTACTGACCTTAAGAATCACAAGAATGATCTACAGAACTATTTTGCAAAACTTGTAAACAGTTACTGAAACCAGAAATTACTAATTTTTCCAAAAGCTGAGATAAGTTAGAAGGGCTGATACTCAGAAGTTTTTTGTTAAAACATTCATATCTGATTTGCCAACTCCTTGAAATTCATGTGAAACTATTTTCTCGTCTTTTTTCAGCATGCACCCCTATTTTAGCTGGAGAACTTTTACAGAAGCTCCTCAAAGGAGGTATAGGTACCCATACACAGTGTAGGATTTAGAACAAAGACAGCAAATTCTAACACGGTCATAACATACAAAACACAACTCTCCAGTACTAGCACTGCATTCAATTTTCAAAATTAAAAATGTCTATGCACATACATGCAAGCAGATCATAATTAGAAGCAAAAATAAAGTCTGACACTACTCAGTGACATGCCTTCATGACAACAGCTATCTGCAGATACGGGAAATGCAAGATATAATCAGTAAACATAGAATCATAGTATGGTTTGGGTTGGAAAGGACCTTTAAAGGTCATCTAGTCAAACATGCATGATTTTCCTCTGTTGCATTGGTCATGGCCAATGCAACATGATGTGATTTAAAAAAGTTGAATGTTCTGTTCCATTCCAGGTCATAGGCAGGACTGAAGAATTTACTATTGCTGAGGTATAGCAGGGAGGTACAGGAGGAAAATAAGTTTCTAATTCAACCTGACCTTTAAAAATACCTGTTTACTGCAAGAGTAAGGGATCCCTCATCCAGTTCTGAAATCACCAGCATCCTAAAAATCAATGTTCGTTATACAGCAACCTCTATCATAGTAGGAAGTAGTTGGCACAAAGAAATATTAACAGGGCCAGGTAGGAAATCCAAATAGGTTGTGAAGAAGTGTGGAACTGCCCAGGCCTCTTAAGACCCAAAAAAAACCCTGCAGCAGAGAAAAACTTCATCTTAAAACAGTATAGGAAATAAATAGGAATTCAAGAAGAAATTTAACACTTTGAGGCAGGAAGTACTGAAGTACCTTGAAATTGCCTTGGAAGAAAGCTTCTTTCTCAATGCTGCTTAAAAGGAGGGGTGTGGCAAAAAAAAAGAGGATATTTTAAGTCTAATAAATACTCAGATTACTCCTTGTCACTCAGTGCATTGTTGAATGGGTCTTCCTAACCCCTGGCCCTCCTCATGCACACACATTATTCCTTAGCCTAGACTCCTTGTTCAGTCCAATTCTGGCACATCCTTATTTGATCCCTCTCTCTTTTGAAGAGTGTTTCAATTTTGGCCAAGTGTCTGACTTAAGTCTCTGAAATAGCTCTTTTTTTAATTCTGAATTTTTCTCTTTAAAATGCCCTAGTTGGTGAATTTATAAAATGGTCTTATCCTTCTTGAATGCAGATAAATCCGATGCCGGATACTGTAGCTGAACGTAGTATTTTGCTGCTTCTTTGTCTCTGGCTCCCTCAGTGGACATAAAGTTATTTCCCTTGTAGTGTTCACTGTACTTAAATATCTGCTGATGTTTAAGTGAAAGTACAAGATGCTTTGGGATACACGCTTCAAATGCAACTGCTTATTTTCACATTATTATCCTTAAACAGAATTCTGTAAATAATGAACAGGAAAATCGCATGAATTTCACACACTTTTCTAGGTCATCTCAGTATCATCCATTAGTCAAGTGTTTTGTGACCTAGTTCAGATACAGACATAGGCAAATAGGAGGCTGACCATACCATTAATGTAAAGTGAAAGTAGAGGGCCAAGAGTTTTAAAGGTGAATTTAAGAAGAGTAGCTTCATAAACCTTGGAAGCCCATATGTAAAAATTTCTGTCTTCATTATATTCTCAAAGTAAGGAATTGTCCCAAGCTGATGAAGGATTTCTTTTCTTCTTTTACACTCTCAGCCTCTACCACTGGGTCTTTTGCAAGTATTTAACCAGATAAGTGACCTGTATAATATCTAGTGCTGAGAAAAGGGGAAAGTGGAAACAGAGAGGCAGGAGTGCAGAAGGAAGAGCCAGACAAACCTTTTTGGAGGCAGTACATTCTTAGATCAGTTTAAATTGATTGTGAAACCACAGCAATGAGAGTGAGAAGCAGTCAGGATTTTTGCAATTTACCAGTAAGAAGACCTGGAAAGGAGCTAGTGAAAGAAAATGAAGCAGTTGGTAAGAAACAGAGGGATCTACTCACAATTTTGAGAAAGAGCTTTGATAGCAGGTTCTTGGTTTAAATATTGCTTCTACTTTTTGATGTGATTTTTTCTTTTTAATAACTGCATCAAAGTTCCCAATGATTTGCTGTCCTAAGTTACTCAAGTGCTTTTGGACACTCCCCAATAGAGCATTTTTACCTGGAGGAAATAGTTTTCTTAAGCCATGCCTTCCACAAAACTAGACCTAGAGAAAGCTTCACATATAATTTTTTTCTTCTGAAAGATAAAAATGAAACAGAAAAACTGCTTCTGATTCATACTTCTCATGTGAGTTCTGTAAGAAAACTATGTGAGCTCAAAAAACCCAACTAACAAAGCCCCCCAAAATAAGCACATGTGTAGCTTTTTATTATTCTTTGCCCAGTATCTTGCCTTTCATTTACCTCTACTATAATTCAACCATAATTGTACTCCCTACCCTTTTTGTTTATTGAGACTCAATAGAATTTTATTAAAAACCTTTTTTGTTACCAGTTACTAAACAGCTGACTTTTACCAGGTCATTTTACTTCCCTTCTCTATTCCCATTTCAGTCCTCTTGTCTCCTGCTTCATGTTTCTTAAATCAGTTCTAAAAACGAAGTAGTGATATTGAAAAGTATTTGGAAGCTACACTGCCCTGTGTTTTATTTCAACAGTTATGATAGTTAATTAAAGATTTCAGAGAAGGAGTAAGCATCTGCTCCAAAGGATAGAGCAGTTTTGTGTTATCAATCTTCCTTTGCAATGGAAAGAACTCATCTTCATACAGATAAATGGTCATTTGTATATGATTGGTAAAAAAAAAGTGCTGGTTAGCATTTCCTCAGGAGTATTACCTGTAATTTTTTTTAAGTGTCATTTTTCATCTGAAAACCTCGGAGTACGTTGCAGAAACATGAGAGCTTGAAGCAATCTCATTGCAATACTGAGGCACATACTCTGGACTTGGATGAATGGGTAACAAGAAGAGGAGATCGAACTTCTCAATAAGAAATAATCAAGCTCAACAGTACATTTAATGAAGATCAGAAAGTATGCCACTCCTTTACAAGTGCTACAGAAATTGTACTTTTAGAAGTATTTAACATGATCCTATATGATACCTAAATGAGCATAGTAAGTCTGGACATCAGTAGAGGAGAAACACTAACCATTGTGACAGATTGTAAGAATGGACATTCTTCCCTTAGCATGATAAGGTAAGTGCATATTAAAGCTGAGAATCTCACTAAGTAGCTTATGTTTTTTTCTTTAAGGAACTTAAAGAACAAAGCAAAGATACAGAATGCCTACAGGGCATTTCTTGGTATAGGAAAAGAAGAAAAGCACTAACAAAACTAGATTCAAATTTTCAGTTAGGTGGCCATATGTTCCTTTAGTTCAAGAAGTTCACAGATCATTTTTTTTTGGTAAATCAACAACAAACTTCTACCCTTCTACTGTCATTCACTTGAATTTGTGCCAATGCATTAAAGCATTTTTTTTCCCTGAAAACACATCACCAGCATTATTTACTACTCCCTCTGAAAATACTTACAACACAACATTACATGCATACTTTGACAATTGTGCTTTTGGAACACATCATTCTCTGTAGCAGTTAGACAATAAAAGCTTTTTCATGCCAGAAGGATACGGTTTTAAATATGTGCTACTAAGAACAGACAGATCTAAACAAGTACCTTCCTTAAGATAATGTTCATTTCTTGTCTTTATAATCATAAAAGGTTTACTGTGTAGACGTACAAGTCCGGGTAAACACACAGTCATCTAACCTTGTAACCTCCAGCCCTCAAAAACTTATTAATACACCAGTGTTTGAAAATTCTTTTGACAAGAAAAGCCATTTTTATAACACTTTTTTATGCCAGAGTTTTTTATTTTCTTGCTCTCTCAAACTAATAATTCCTGTAGCCAAAGTTTAACCTTGCTTTACAAAGCAAGGTTAACGTTTTTGTAGATGATTGTCATCAAGGAACACAAGAAAAGTCAGGTGACTAAAAAAAAAGCTATGGTTAATATCAGAGTATTTTTCACTATTCTTTCTTGTTAAAGACACTTTCACTTTGCTCCATAGATATTATGCAAAATGGCATGTGCAAAAGAGCAAAAAAGATGGGATCTGCATAAAATGCAAGCTGACAGAACACTACAACAAACATGACAAGCACTGTGTTTATATGTCCATAATCACCTGAAGGTAAGATCTGTTAGCTATTCAAGAATAACAGATGGATTTTAAGCCAGGGAAGATTAAACTTGATGATCAGACTATCTCACTATCTCACTGATTGAAAAATATATGTTCACAGATCTCATACTCAGTATCACTGAGGACTACAAAATGTAGATACTCCAATAATACCAGAGGAGAATCTATATAACCCCAAACCTGTTTCCTATTTGTGGTTTGGACTTTGTGGATTGTATTTGAACAAAAGCTGCCTTTCCACAAGTTGCTGTGCAGTAGTCCCAATCCTTCTGCACTGCAAGTCCTTTTTGAAGTCATACCTTTGCAGCTGACACAGGCAAACACCTGACTCGCAGAGCCTGCTTACATAGTAACTACAACCACGTAGCTCACAGACTGCAGCTTGCAGTTACTCAGCACAAGCTTATCTGTGAACACCACGGTTTCCAACATATTTACTAATTTGGGTCCAGAACCTGCACAGAGAAGTTACTTCATTGTACTCTGAGAATGAGCCAATCTAACATCCCATGTCAAGGAGTTCTTGAGATTTCTCCCTGACTCCATATGCTTTCATGGCTGGCTTCAGCAGCACAACTATAGATTTCACCTGCCAGAGCACAGCTGGTTGCTAGTCCAAGACAGGCCAGCTGTGTTTAAATAAAAGAACTGAAATGAGAACTAACAGTAAACCAAAAGACCTTGAACTCAAATTGCTTCCTTCACTTTCTGACCCCCTCAATAAACTGAGGCATTTTAAAAGAAATAGATAAGGAGACTGTGGTTACTACTGTGAGGGATATTTCTGAAATAAGGGTGAAGTCACCCACCTGACTTGTTAGACAATTCTATGCTATTTCTGCATTACCAAACAAGAATGCTGAAGAAAATGAACAAGTAGAAACTCCTTACCCAGGGAGAAATACAACTTTTATCAAACTTTGATACTTATATTAACCTTGCTCAGGCAGTGCTAGAAGAAGAAAAGCCATTTCAGACGAGAAGTAGTAAGGAGAATGGTGATGTCTCGAATAGCAAATTCTATAATGAGCTCATGCCTCTTCTATTTGTGAAAGAGATAAGCACTTACTGAACAAGGAACAGGCAAAGATAAGATGTAATAACCTTGGACACAGTTCTTCATTAGCTCATGCACTAAAGAATCAAAATTCCTCTGCTGAAATCAGAGATTTTAGAAATGTTCACTGCTGGTGTTCAAATGATGCAATTCGAAAAGAGGTCTACTTTGTGATACTATCAGGAATTATTTTTTTTCCCTCAATTGCTATAATTTTATTGTGTAATACTTGTATGAAATGAAGACTGAATGGGTAAGGTAAGGGCATATATTTTGGTTCTGTTAGTTCTGATTTAGTTAGAGTTCTGAGATACAGACTGTGGCAGAGTCATGAATCCAAACATCAAAAATAAGACTCATGTTTTGAGCACTTAGAGGAATTAGAAAATTTTACAATATGGCTATGAAAATACCAAAATGTTTTTTAAAAATATTTTCATTTCATCTGTGGGATATTTGTTTCACATAAACTAATTAGTAAAATCTGCAAAACCATGGCTAGGTGTTTATCTATTGAAGGTGAAGAAAGATGCCCTTGCAAACATTCACTTAGAAGAAGTGCCTAGGCCACCCATAGTGTGTTTACTCATTGCACACATAGACTTGCTGTAAAGAAAGCAGGAGGATAATTCTGACTTAATTTTCAGGTTTTAACACTATGCATGAGTGATAAAATTAAATTTAGACTCCAAGTAAATATGCAAGGGTTCAAGCACGCAGGTTGGTTAAGAGCTTTTGCAACTGAGTAAACAAACAACAAAAGAAATTGAAAAAGGTGTAACATAATATCATAGAAAAGAGAAACCTCTGTAAGACAGTCACAGACTGTGTTTCACAGAAATCCAATATCTACCTACATGATTATGCCTCTAAATCTATGTTTACTCAACTACATAAAAGGCTGACTGCTCACTGTAGCATCCTACTTTATCCATTACATCTGCACAGCAGGGACCTGATGCAATGTTGCTGAAGAGATGTGTTTGATAACAAAAATTACAGACTTTTTTCCCCAGTTTTCCAGACGCAAGACATTCTTCCATGTTTAAGGCCCTCTGAGGATGCATAAACTCAGATTCTTGACCAGCTAGAGAGATAAAACTCAGAAGCTTGATCATTTAAATAGAATGCAGAGCTCAATCAAGACATCTCAGCAGAGTGAGAAAAATCAAATTTTGGTGCCCAGGGCTTCCACTGGACACACACACACACCCCCCTCCCATCCCACAAAGAAGAGAAGAAACCAGAGCAATAAGATGTTAAGATGGTTATGGATGACAAAGGAAACTGAGTGGAGGAGCCAGAGCAACCTCTGAAGTGGTCAGCAAGGTGTGTAAGTGAGCTCTGGGTAAGAGGAAGGGTCCCTTCAATCTTCATCCAGATTGCTGCTTTTTTCTCTGCACCGACTCTTCTCTCTTTTCAGGAATGAGCTTCCCATCTTTTGTCCACCTCTCTACCACAATTGACAGAACCTGCACTCAACAACTAATTGCACTTAGTTGATCCCCCACCCCCAGGAACAGCCATTATTCCTGTACCTCCGGTGTTGCTGTGGGAAAAGGGGGAAACAAGAGAAAAGGGCACAGGCTCAACTCATTCCTGCTGCTGAGACATCAAAGTTTATGTCACAAAGCAGTTCAGCACTCACTGACAGCAGCAGTGTTGTACAGAAGCACCAGGGATAACTACCTCAATAAATTGTACCTTATTTAGAGTTAACCTTGGGTTTCCCTGCAAGAAGGGTCAAACAAAGGGCTTGCAGTCAAACCCCTCAAGGTACCATTGCAGTTCCTTCGCTAGCAAGATCTCATTGCCTACTGCTTGTTTAACTTAAACACTAACAGGCTCATTTTCCAAATTAAAGTTTAAGCAGAGCTTGGCAGGTGGATAACATGAGATTAATAGAAGCTTTTCACTCAGAGTTAGACATAAAATATTATGCATACAAATCAAATTGAAACTTTTCCTACATTAAAAAAAAGTAAACCTTAAATTCTCTGTGAAGATGAGAAAGCACGTAAATTTCCACAAATAATTAAATTCTGAGGTGAAGATGTATAAAATTTGATGCAGCCACAGTCTGGAAAGAGTAAGAAAAGAACTAAATACAGGAAGAGTATATGCTTTGTTTATCTGAAATGCCTGGTGAATGCTGCAAGTTCCACACATTTCAGTTTAGGAGGTTTGGGGCTTTTTTTGTTGTTTGGAGGTTTTGATTGTTTTGTTTGGAAGGTTTTGTTGTGGGTTTTTTTGGTGTTTTGTGTTTGGTTTGTTTGGGGTTTTTTTGTTTGGGTTTTTTGTTTGTGTGTTTTGATGTTTTTGTTTTGGGTTTCTTTTTTTTAATAATGAAATAGCTAAGTAAATACAGGAACACGTGGAAACTTCTAGGAAAGCTATGTCCAAGAAAACAAATACCAATTAGATTGTATTATTGGATCTGCATTACTACAGGGACAAGTCACACAACCTGCTGGAGGGGATTCTTCAGTAGCAACTGCTGAAGTAAGAGAAATCATCATCAGAACAGCTTTATTAGCTCTTTGTGCTTTGTTTTAAAACATATTTTAATACTAATGAGCACCACATACATTGTAGACAGAAGAATAAATATAAAATGCCATCAAGATTATCTATTTTTGCTAGTCCTTGGATGTATGCTGTCCAACTAAAGTAAACCAGAGGAGATAAGTATCAGTAACTTATGAAAAATGCCATTACAGCATGCTAGAAGCAAAACAGCCATGTGAAATGAGAGGAACAGAACTCAATATAGCGTGCAATGACTGTAAGCTTCAGTGCCCACATACTAAGCTTTCTGTACTGTAATGGTCTGATACATTCATTTTGACCCAGAGACCAGAGATAAATTGTCTTAGCAATACAAACAAACAGCTAAGCAACTGGGGCAAAGTTTTTGGAGAACATGTTTGGAGAACATGATGATAACATCTAAATTCATTGTTGGGTGATAGGGAAAAAACAGCCCTGGAGATTTGGGGTTTAATCTGAAGTAAAAGAGGGAGTATAATTGCTTCTCCAAATTACAGTGCAATAAAAAAAAAGGCAGACAAGCATCTGGCACTAGTATTTGTCTGGCATCTATTTCAGTGTATCCAACCTGAAAAGTAACATTCATTGTTCCATTTGGAGTTAATCAAGTTTCATCTATAAAAAGAAAGATTTTGCATGCGCAGCTGTGAAAGTGTCAAGAGTTGAGAGATCCATGAGGAATGACCACATTTTAAGGAATTTCTATCACTTAAATTTGCTTAAAGTAACTTAATGAAATAAAGTCTCTAAGCACTGAGGATAACACAGTAGTCAAATGACCAAAGCAAGAATTTTCTCTCTCAGCTTTTACGTATCAGCCCAATTTAGAGAGTCAAACATAGAAGTACATTACGTGCAATGCAGAAGACTGGCTGCAATATCTATTACTTGCCAGGCACAGAAATAGAGATAACTAGCATTTAACTTAAATTGTGTGTTAATTGAGCAACAAGCATTTGGTTATTGCTTTAAAACTTTGCACAAAATGTTATATACATAAACACGAAGTATTATATACATTTAGAAATAAGTGAAATATCAGGCCTAGAATACATTCCTTCATGTTGGTTAGGATTACGCAAGGAAACAGCCATAAGCAGATATAAAATATCTTAATACTAAGCTTTATTTTTTTGAATGCTCTTGTTGTACACAATAAGATAGCTGTACTAGATGGAGATGCCTGCTCATTGTAAAATATCTACATTTGATTTTAATATTGCAGTGTGGAGAAGATAAATGCACGCTGTACTTTTACTGGAGCTGAATGACCAGCAGTCTCATAGTATTAACCTAAGGAACAAAATTGGTATTGTTTTTAAATGCGTAATGAAATGCATACAGCTCTTTTTTTTTTATGAAAGAACTTTCTTTTTCCTTGTAAAGATTTGTCTTTGAGATAAATTTTTAAAAAATCAATAAGACATTTTTAAAGATACATAATTAAAGAATTTAAAGGAGAGGTGGTTTTGGAGCTGTCATAGATGATCCATAGTCCTATCTCCATCCCATGTAACAAAAGTACCTTCAATAAAAATCAGCCATGTGATCTGAACTCCAAGGTAATTTAATGCATTGAAAGGAAGTATATGTCTTGCTCCATCCTTTACTGCAATGTAGTATGCAAAGATCTACAAAAGCCACCTGAATTAAATGCACAATTACTTATATTTCAATAAGGAAAACCACTTTACTAGTAGTTCCAGAATAAGATTGTAGAGATTAGCAAATAAGATAAGACTGCAACGTTTGTTGTTAAACATCAAATTAACACTTAAAACGACAGAAAAAAGTCTATATTCTTTGACTCACCCTAAGTGGGCTGTCTACCTGCTTTCTGGGTAGAAATAAATTAGAAACCCTCCTTTTTTTTTTTCTTCATTCAGACTCCACTATGAAACATCAAAACCAAATTATGCTATTTTATTTTATGATTGATATATTATTTTACAAGCTATTTTGAAAGATTTGAAATACTTCTTCATAATACTGTTACTTATTAAATATCACAGAAATCAACCATAGTGTGCCTTAACTACACCCCTGTTCTCCACATCAGTAATCACATTTTCTTTCCTCTTTTC
Organism: Actenoides hombroni; assembly: GCA_024336885.1. Classification (NCBI taxonomy): domain Eukaryota; kingdom Metazoa; phylum Chordata; class Aves; order Coraciiformes; family Alcedinidae; genus Actenoides; species Actenoides hombroni. The sequence goes on along the minus strand of WUAM01000267.1, from coordinate 898,899 downwards.
TTCACATAATCTATTCCTCACAAATTATCATTTAACAACACTGAGCTCCCTTAACTTCCACTTCCAGTTTCTGTATTTTTCTCTGCATGATACTGCCCCAGAAAGATGTCTGTAGGAGGAACAGTCAACAACGCTTCTTAAGTAGGCAGGCCGTCACTCTTCCAACTACAGGACAAGACTCTGGCCTGCAAAGATGTGCTGTCAATACAATGCTCAGGATAGCAGTACAACACTGCTAAAATTGTAAAACTGATACACCCTGCCTTAGAGAGAATGTTAGTTTTTTAGCCCATCTCTTCTCTCCACTGCCATAACTTGAACTCCTAGGAAAACAAATGGTGTCGTCCTCCTTCAAGCTTCACTCTTTCCCCCTCCAATAACTTATACATTGCCAATCAGCAGGAGTAGTCTGCCTTACTTTCTGCCACAGAACCTTCCCAGAGAAGCAACTGCAGGAGGAAAAAGGAAGGACCACTGGTATATGCAATTTCTAAACTATTTTTTCCTTTTGCATGCTGCCAATACAAAACACTTTCCAACATGGCTTGTGGATGGAGATAGATCAAATCAGGAATGAACTATGCATTTTAGCTGCAGACACCATGAAGTCCTATCACTCTGCTTTTCCTTTCCCTAAGTACACTTTACATAAATGGACAAAACAAATGCAATGAAGTGCCTGTTAGAGAATAGGTATATGCATGATTTATATACATCAAATTTAGTCTCAAATAAAAAGCATTAAAATCAAAACTGTTACAAAGCCATGAGATCAAGGTTAAAAGAAAACATATGCTCATTTATTTCTATTACCTATGCCATGGTAAAGGACAAAGTCACACTTCTCTGTCATTATAATCATCATGTTTATCAACCTTTTCTTATTTATTTTTTTTCCCAGAAAAATGGGTACCAGGCTTGGCCCTTCATTTTGTGTAACAATGAGAGACTGAAGTGATCTGGGTTGTAACTCTCATCTTCAGCAAATAATATACTTTAATGTTACACCTTTCAAACTTTGATCACAGATGCATATAAATGCAGTTGTCAATATTGTCAAGTGTCATAGAGCTCAATGGGAAAAATTATTTGCACTGTAATATGAATCTTTAACTGAAAACCTCAACAAATTATGAAGTCCAAACAAAACCATTATAAAATTATTCCTCCCCTTTACTAATCTCATCCTCACACGTACAAAATGTGCCAATACTGAAGACAAGGAATCCAGTCTAGCTCTTTGCACTTTTTTTTCAATAAGAAATGAAAGAGTTGCTTTATTTCCATTCTCTAACTTGCTACTGAGATAAACAGTAATTTCTGAGTAAAGGAAAGCCACAAATGTGAGTCTTTTACTTTGATCTGAAAACTGTGACATTCTTTGTAAACTATTTCTTATGCAAGACTGATATTTGCAGCCATATATCCCAGAGTCATCTCACCCCCTTCTTGAAAAATTCTATTCCTACTGTAAAAATCTGTGAAATTATTTGAAAACTCATTAAGAAAAAGATTAATTATATCAAATGTCCTGTTTTTGTAGAAGCTTCTGTTTCCAAACCAAACTTTTATTTTAGACTTTTTCATCAGATCTGAACCATTTATTGCACTGAGGCTTACATGATATATGCACTTAGTTATATTTTGACAGCCTTCTGTGGGCTGTTACAATAGTCTGTTTTCCAGAAAAGAAAGTATAACCACAATACCAAGTCGAGCCTTTGGGGGTTGGTTAAGTTTCTCATTAAACTGATGAGTTCAAGTACATGTAGCATTTTTCCTTAGTGTGGCAACCTGCCAATTCGACAGTGGGGAAATTCAGCTGCTTATAAGTTAAGTTTATAATTAAGTTAGTTGAAATGACAAATCGCACTTTGAGAACTGAAAAGGGAGTTTCCGTCTCTCGTTGTGTTATAGTGCAGTGCCCTCCACTGGCCAAATGTTCTCACTTAAGAGCAAAAATTCTCTGAAAAATTACTTTAAGATTAAAAACCAAAAAAATCTCCAAAAACCCTCTGCAGCAGTGTCAAATTCTTAGAAAAGGTTACTATATAATGGCACCAATTTATACTAATGTCAGTCTTGCTTTCATATTACATGGTAATAAAAATACTTTGGGTGATGAAATAAATCCTGGATCAGCCTTTTAAGAGTTTGAAATTGGAAGTGGCAATACAAAAATAGGCGGTACTAAAAAGCGTAACATGAGGCCTTACAGTGGTAAAAAGCATACAACCAGATTAGCAATTACTACTGGTCTGTTGAATTTTCATTATTTTACCTTTTTCAGTTCAGAAATTACAGACTCATCTGAATTTCTCTTTGAAGCAATTAATGACACTTTTTAGTGCAATGGACAGGGCTAGTCTTATCAGTACTACCTATATCAAATGTATCTGAAGAGTGAGGATTAGTAAGTGCTAAGCACCAACAGCACAATGTGAAATTGTGAAAATCCAGAATGTGAATACCACAATGCGAATACCCAGAAACAAGGTACACATAAATGTCCTCCCTTCATGTTACTGTGGGTTGCCCACCTACTTGTTTTTCATCTCTCCCTCTCAATTTTGTGTTTTGAAAACATGGCTGAAATGTAAATGTGGTGATGGTAGGCAAACTGTAACATCTTCAGGGATATTCTGTACTCTGACCAGCCTTGCTGCTGTCCTTTGGCCAACCCACTCCCCTAGGGTCATATTACCATTCCCTTCACTAGCTGGTTGTTGGCCAGTATTGCTTCAAAACTTCCTCTAATACTTATATTAACTCAGTGACAATACGGGCAATATTTACACGATACACCAAGTGCCTGATCATGTTTTTAAAAATTAAGAATAACAACACTTTGAAATAATCCATGAACATGTACAAAAGGACAACAGGTAGTGCAACGGATCTAGCTGATGGTTAAGGACCGTAGAGACACTATCTTACTCATGAAAGCATTATTAATGAGCTGTCAGTAGATTCTATTATCCTACACAACATTACTACCTAAATATTAGATCTAATTGTATTCAGTATAATAAACAGTTCATCTTATCACTCTTTAATAAGACCAAAAGAAACAAGCTATAGGAGGAAGTTATGATAAAAATACAAAGATAAATGGTGTTTGCACTGTTAGACCAAAATAATGCAAAGATTGAAAATATGCTTTGTGCCAAGAGTTGCGCACCATTAGACTTTCAAGCAGAGACAAAGGAGGAGGACACAAAAATATTCTTAATTCCCTAGTAAAACCTTCACTGCCATCTACAGATGGAGAGAACAACTGGAAGGCTGAAATAGAGCTGAAATATGGGTTTAGCATCTGCTTTTTCAAGTGCTGAATGATAACTTTAAAAGGGCTATACAGCACCATTTTATTTGAGCACACCTAATGCAAGCTTTAAGACCCAGCAGAAGTTTCACATTTTCTTCCATTCACTTTGTATAAAATTTCTGTGCTAGTGAACAAAGGCGTTCAGTAATCCTCCCCTGGGAGGCTCAGTTTCCCCCTGTTAGAAAGAAGTGTTACATGGTAGACCTTGAGGTTTTGTAGCCATCGCCTTACCTCAAATCTATCTTTTCGCCCCTTCTCAGGGTCCTTACATAGCTTATGGCAATCAGACATTTCCTTTTTTTTTTTTTTCCTTAAGCAGATATTCCCCACTTCCTTTGATTGTGCAATAACCACATACTAATGCTGGGTCATCCTGCCAATGATTTTGCAGATTAGACCTCGTACAGTCCAAGAGCTGCATTTCATACTATGAGCTTGAAAGAAAATAAACTGGAAATGGGAATGGTAGATATCTGCTTCATTCCACATTTAGATCTCTATGCTTCCATTTTAAGACCTCAAACTGAAATAGCCATTTTCACAGCTCTGTTACACATAGATTAAATAAATGTGAATGTAGTAGAAGTACACAAATGCTTTCTAAACTTTTGCATACAACTGTTTTAGCCAGAATTGTATTAAATCCACGTTTCCTTCACATAATTTGACTTTGTTGTGCAAAGGGCCTCAGAAAGACGAGCAACTGTTGGTCTCGCTATCAACCATGAAAAGTAATTAAGAGCCCACTTTCCTGCGGGGAACAAGTGTAGCTATCACTTCCCTGGCAGCCTGTTCCAGCTGAAGAGTTATTACTACAGCTGTTCAGCTGACAGTAATTACCACTGACAATGGGCTTTGTATGTGGATCTCACCTTCTAAAGGTTTCCTCCCAAGAGAGCTGATGCAATGACTGCTGAACTGCAGCATTACACTACTTTCTGCTAAGAGACCAACTGATGTTTACCTTTATGTGACCTTAGCAAGCTACAAAAAGCATGCTCAACCGCAATTGCTTAACCATGCTGACATACAGGATTTTTAACTTTTGCTTTTCCTTACAGTGTAAAGAGCTTTAAACACCACAGCTTCAAACCACAGAACTCTGAAAAACAAAAACAGGATGTCTGCGTCTAAAGCTGGTGCTGTGTATATTTTTCCTGTGACTGTGCTATCTGGGACCAGGTTGGTATAATCTTTCAATACAGTCTATCAGCCAAAATCTCTTTCCTGCTGGAAGGTTAACTTGGGTACGTATGACAGAAAACATTTTCATGGCCGAGGGTTATTGTCACCACAATCTGTGTAATAATAGGGCCAACTGGAGATAGCAAAAAACCAAAACCACCAACATTAAGGCTTAAAGTTATGTACAATGGTCTCTTTTACTCTTGCAAAGTTCCAGTGCAACCAGGAAGAACCCAGAAAGAGAATGCCATTTGCACAATTCAACGTAGGAACAATGCTACTGTTTATTCCTCGAGAGTGGGTTTTGATACTGCAAGAATATGTAGTGCGGGTCTACAGGACTTGTAGCTGAATACACTATTTCAGTTGGAAGAGATCTGCAAGTATCTAGCCCAACTGCCTGACCACTTCAGGGCTGACCAGAAGTTAAAGCACGTTATTAAGGGCATTGCCCTATTGCCTCAAATATCAACAGGCTTGGGGCATTGACAACCTCTCTAGGAAACTTGTTCCAGTGTTTGACATCCTCTTGGTAAAGAAATGCTTCCTAATGTCAAGTCTTAAACCTCCCCTGGTGCAGCTTTGAACCATTCCCACATGTCTTATCACTTGATACATGGAAGGAAAGATCAGCACCTCCCTCTTCACTTCCCCTCCTCAGGAAGCTGCAGAGAGCATTGAGGTTACCTCTTAGTCTCTTTTTCTCCAATCTAGATAAGCCCAAAATCCTTAGCTGCTCCTCATAGGACGTTCCTTCCAGACCTTTCACCAAGCTTTGTTGCCGTCCTCTGCATGCATTCAATGGCATTCAAATACTTGCTTGTCAAGCCATATACTCATCCCCAAAGGCTGTGTCACTTAACACAGGTAAAGCACAACCATAATTTCTGGTGTGAACCAGCTGTTGGGAGTGGCTGGTCTTAAATGTTCAGATTAGGAAGAGGGATCAAAACCCCACTAATCACAGAATAATCATGTTTGGAAAGGACCTCCTAGATCACTGAGTCCAACCATACCTACAAGAACAAAAAAACACCTAAATACCTGACCATTATGAAAAATAATAAAAAAAAAAAACCCAACCAAAAACCACCAAACACAAGCACCCTATGTGCCTGCCCCTAGAGCATGTCACGAAGCACCATGTCAACTTGTATCTTAAATACCTTCAGGAATGGTGGCTCAACCACCCCCCTGGGCAGGCTGTTTCACTGTCTCACCACTCTCTCTGTAAAGAATTTCTTCCTAATACCTAATCTAAATCTCCCCTGCTGTAACTTCAGACCATTAAATTAATCAAAATTAATGTTTGTCCCTGTTCTCATTCTGATGTGTATTTGTCCTCCTTTCCTTTTCTCACTTACCAAATTCATACACACTGAGAGGTTTTACTTGCAATTTTGTCGCTAACAGATACAGTTCAAGAATTAGCAAACTTAGATTATTCATTTTACAGACCTCAATAACATCAGCTCTTTTCCTCAAGACCTTGTGATACATAAGACAGGCTGCATCAGACATACAAAACACTCCTGCCAACAGTGGATAGGAGACAAGACTCAAAAAAAAAACACCCCAAAAGAAAACCCGCACCCAGCCCTCCACCCCAAAAAAGTAGAAATCACAGCCTGCCACTGGCTTAATCAGTGTCACTTGAAGCAATGTCTTGCTTCTTTCATTAGTAAACAATCTGTTACAGAGATACAGGAATTTTCCACATATTATTTTTACAAGCAGGCCTAATTCTAGACCAGGTACTCTGTACTTCTGTCAGAACATTTGTGTGCATACAGTAGTAGTAAATTACTAAGAGAAAAGGGCTTCAAACGTATTATCATGAAGAAAGAAGTGGCACTATGCGTTATGTTGAATCAAGTTGGATGATGGATTCATCCTCAAATTGATTTAACATCTTTCACCAAAAAAAATTAATAATAATAAAAAAAATCCGATGATATAAAGAAATTACTACAGTTACCAAGAAAGAGCAAAGTGATAAAAATGCACTTTCCATCTCTAGAAGTAACATTCTCAAGATTTAGACCTTCCCTAACGTTTAACTTAATTTAGATAGTTACCATTATATGCAGAACACTAAGGACGAAGCAAATGTGCTACAGCACGTAAGACAAACATGATCATTAGGTTGTTTGATTTTTTAATAGGTTTCAAAGAAGAGGCAAAATTTTTTCAGTGTCTCTGTGCAGATGTTTGCCCAAGGTAGAACAGCTCAAGGGTAGGATGTCTCTTCTCCTAGGACAATATCTGCCTTACCAGACAATGAAGAGAGTTTTGAAGAGAGTATGGCCAAAAGTAAAGTTTCCTGTCATCAGAGAATGGCCCTTCTATCATCTATCTAGCAGAGAGAATTTCAGAAAGATCTACTGTTCAAATTACAGGATAAAACAAAAAAAACCCCAACCCAAACAAAGAAAAATACCACCCCCACACACACACACAAAAAAAAAACCAACCAAAAAAAAAAACACAAAAGAAAAACCAAAAAAAACCCAAACCCATCCTCAAAACACTACAGTTGTTTAATAATCAACATAGCAGCTTATGAAGTTTAAAGAATGGCCAGTTACTAGCTTTGGAATAAAGGCATACTGCGAGATTAATTTTGTAACTCACAACACTTGTTGACGGCAAGGAAAGCTTTGCCTTTTGGCAGCTCAAAAAGTCAAGCTTGACTTCACAAAGACGTGCTTCATATGAAACAGTTATCATCATACCATACTATCTTTAACTGTTACATAAAAGCCATGTTTTCACTTACTTTGCAAACTTTGAAGATTCATTGCATATATGTATACACAGCTTTAGCGGAATTCTACTCTTAGAAGAATTTTTGTCTAATTCACTGACTGCATTGTGACTCTAGGATGAAGATTTGTCACACTAGTTATCAAATGCATGTTATTCCCAACTGAGTTAAAATGACTTTCCATTATGTAGTTCACTCCAAAGCAGCAGAGGGGTGCAGAACAAATAAATCTAACTGATACATAACTGCAGAGCATGAAATGACATCTACATGAACAAATGAAATAACTGTTTGTCCTATCCAGGTAAACAGAATAAAAGTGGAACTTCTAACAGGGGTGTGTGTGTGTGTGTAATAAAAATTTCTGATTACAAATTCCAAGGCACACTAGTGTAAAGATTACACTACTACATGAAAAGCAAAAGCCATGCTGTTTTGGAAAGCTCACACACCAAAAACAAGTATAGTGCACATGAAGACTTACCTGCTTATACTTCTGCTAAAAGACAAGATAAATAATCATGCTGAGTATGTCTAATATTTGTGTAGAAGACATACGCATATCAGGTGAATATAATGTTAAGAATTTATCTTATTGCTTGCATTAGAAATAGCAGTTGAAATCCAAGATCCATAAACACATCATGGTCTGTGCTTCTTCAATGAAATTCACAAATTGAATAATGAGATACTATTTTCTAGTCAAGAATCAGGACAACTATTAAATGAATGCATCCTACTCAATAGAATTAGACACGAAATGAGATTATCAGTCATAAAGGTGAAAAACGACATGCTTCACTTTAGAAGCATGAAATGGTGTTTTGGCTTTGTTTTTACATAGTATTCATATTACATCTATAACTTTTGACCTTATGTTTTCTGTATGTTTGAAGTAATTGCACATATTCAGAAGCTAAAATTTATACATCTATATAGTGGATTTTAGAATTTAATAATCATTAATTTATCAATATTTAGTTGCAAGATCATTCTGTTTATATGCATCCAGCATCCACATCAAGAGAAATTAATCAATTGATAGTATATTACTTTAATCTGTGTAGTATATTACTTCAAATACTCGCCATATTTTAAATTTTTTAATTATTCATTTAATTTGTATATTTGTTTAATTTTCTACTGTTCTTTTACTTACTTTCTACACAAGAGACAAATGCATTTAGACTCTGATATGAGCCAGAAACACAGGTACCATTTGCAAGGTCCACTATACAGAGTAACATACAATACCAACATTTTTCATACACTAAATAGTAGAAATAAGATTAGAACAGTTTCCTTCCAAATGCAAATAAAAACAATCTGATTTGAATGGAGCAACTTATAATTCTCTGATTTGAAAGAAGGTCCAAAAATATAGCATGTTGGGAAAACACAAGTACCAGGATACCTTGTAGAAAAGCATAGTATAGTTTCTATAGATTTTCTAGACGCATCACCTGTATGAGTTACTTGGACAGAAAGTAACCACATGATGTGAAAGAAAACATCTTAAAAGCAGTAACACTGTAGACTGGAATCCCATTGCTCTGAAATTAATCCTGAATACTGCTGTGTTTGTTCTTTTCAAAGTATTTTTGCAATGACAATTCCATATTTTCTCTTGCAAGCGTGAACTCAGGCAAATCTTCCACCAACATTAACATAACATCCAAATGACTAGTTAGACCTTCACGAGCTTGCGTCTGCTGTATTATACCTTTAGGCCATATAGATCACTGCTAATTCAAGTTCTATTCACCAACATCATTTGTATCAGTTTCTTCATGTAAGATAATGCCTTAATATGATAACTGGATGATCTGGTCCATTCAGGCCTTGCTGTATGGTTTGACACTTTGCTTTACATTCTAAAATTTACACCAGAATTCCCATCCCTAACACAGGAATTGCACATTATAGGACAAAAGCATAAAGGTTACTCAAGGTCCTGTCAAAACACAATATGAAAGTGTCCTGCATGAAGATACTATTATGCTTAGTTCAAGAAAGAGATGTTTGCTAAACCAAATATGAGCAACAGGAGAGATCATTCAACTACTGCAGTAAATTCACTGCAATGGGGATTTTCTGTCCTGGTCTATTCAGATACCTTCAGCATCTCCTTAATAATTTTACTTTCCTATTTTTGGAACATAATCTCCTTTCAAATCTGCCTACTTTATCAAGATATTACACATAATGTAGCCTTTCTATTTTCACATTCTATCTACAAATGACTATTTCAATTATGTTTCCCAACAATTAATACATTATTTATATTAGGAGGGCTTTAGACTCAAACTGATTCAGAATTCTACAAAGTATAACCTACTTGTAAACTCAATGTTAACTCAGGAACAGCATCAGATGCCTTAAAAAGTGAAACAACAAAACCACCCAAGACTACAAACCCCCCATCATAGAGCAATGCTTCTCTTTCCGAGTGCCAACTATTTCCATTAGACTTAAAGCTAAACTTGGATTGTGTAGAGATGTTCACATGTAGTTAAATAAGATCAAACTCATAGTCACTTCAGGTGCATCCAGCCAAAGAATAATACATTTTTATAGTAACAAGTCCTCCTCACTATTCATGAGCGTTTATATTATCAGTTAAAAATTGTTCCTCTACTTACTGTGCCACATCAGATACAGCTGGCAGTGGTGACTCTTCTGATATAAGGTCAATGTCATCAGTGAAGCTGTTGGCCCGTGACATTTCTTGGGTATTCGCTTCTAAACATCTTTTCACTGCACAAATGATTAAAAGAAATCATAATGCATTAGGGATACAACATATACAAACTCTGTCACTTACTTAAGATACTGTGCAGTAGACTAAAAAAATGGTTCTAATATGATACATAGCCTCCTTTTTTGTCAGACTCTGTGAAGGTGATACATATAACATATGCCATACAAAAATATGTATGTCCATATATATAGTTCAAATACACAGGAAACTCTTACAAGAAAGGCTTGTCTTCTTGAGGACTGTCTCCCTACAAGCAGAAATTCACTATACCCACAGTTTCAGTGAGCATGACAATAGAAACCATCTGGCTTTCATTTCCTCAATTAATACATTTGAAGTGTATAATTTCTCTAAAACCCTTCTTTATAATTTTATTGCTACTATCATATAAACAGTACTATTGTTTCAAGTATTCTGTTTGGTCACTATATTTACTAGTGCTCAAAAATTCTCCCACAGAGCTCAGTGGATCCTCAGGTGTTCGAATGCAGCCAGCTCAACAGGGTAACCACAATGGATACAAAGCTGCACTGTAGCTCAGCTTATGTTCCAAGCATAAGAAAGCTGCAAATTTCATTATGATTCGGAAAGACATATGATGGCTAAATGAATGGAGTTCATTCACAGACTGCAAAAATCAGTTCAGTACATCTAGCCCTTTAACTGATGAAAACTAATGTTTTAAAAAGCTTTAGCCTCAATACTAATTTCCATCAAGTATAGGGCTGACTTCTTCCACCATAAATGTGAGGTATACAGGTACTGGTCATTCTGAAGTCAGCTACATCCTAAGCAATTTCTGCTCTAAGGTCTTTTCCATATCTTTTCCTATATTTACTTTGTTTGAAAGTGATGAAGTACATCTAGCTCAAACTGCTGTGATCTGAAATAGCAGTGATTATTTTCATAACTACAAGTGATCCTAACAGTTTCTAAGGAAGTTCCCTATCTACTTTAATTCTGATCATTCTTGAAAGTTTGGCACATAGAGTTATGAGATGGCAAAGTCTAACTTGTAAAATGCATAGGATGACACATAAATTTAAGGGAGAAGAAAACAAAAATATTTGCAGAGGCAGGGAAGGAATCACTGAAAGGAGGTGTCCAACAAAACAAGTAATGCTGTGATGAGCAACAACAACAACAAAAGACAAATCCCCCCCCCAAAACCCCAACCCTCATAACAGAAATGAGAAAGCTTGCCTCCTAGAAAACTAAACTGTTGAAATTTCAAGTTAGTTCTGCAGCACCATTTTGGCTTCATTACATTCAAGCTAAATACTAAAAAGCATACAGCTTCAGAGCTTATTATTGGAAGAGCCACAGTATAATGGCAAGGAGTGAAAGTGTAATCTATGGACTATAATAATAAGATTACTTAACTAAACACTGCTAAAAGATGTAAAATTACAAAGCTATTTTATGAACATCTGCTGCATTTAATTACAAACTATATTTCCAGGGGAAAATCAGATCTTCCTGCCACTGGGAACACAAACTTCTGTGCTCTTCCAGCACTACTAAAATATTGTGGTTGCTCTAGAGAAGCTTTCTTTTGTGAGACCTGACAGTTCTGCACTTGTTCTGATAAGACATTTTTCTTTAAAAGATGTATGTAGCCTTATTTCTGGACAAAGTCTTGAGATACATAGGTACAGTATCAGAAGTACTGCTTTGGAAAGCATCCTCAAATTTAGGAATAGGCTGCTTCAACCTCTGAAGAAGCAACATTGCACATGAGCACATCTGCAAAATTAAACTTGGGGAGTTTTGGCTTCAATTTCATTGAAGTTTTCCTCATAGAAAGCAAGCAGAGTTTGAGCTGACCAAAGGCAGACTTAAGTCACCGTGTTCATGTAAAGCATAATCAAATTTAAAAGAAAACATTGTATTGCTATCAATTCCTACTACACAATGGGCTGCTGAAATGGTAAGAGAAGGACCTAGTTAATTCATGGGGCTTTGCCTCCTTTATAGCACAGGACAGACATTAAAAGTACTGCAATGCATTTGTCATAAGAAGTAGGATTTTTTTTAACCTATGATTTTAAAGGTTTGGTTCATATTGACTCAAACTTATCTGTCTCATCACATTGTTGTTTACAATCTGCATCCATGGGTTCTTAAAAAAAGTGCCCTAATTCTTTACATTTCACTTGCTAATTCCTTTTCTGAGAAATGTTCAATTATGAGAAAAGAGGGACAACAGCAGCATGCCAGTTCTGAAACCTTGACTTTCTCATTATTCCCATTGGAGGTGCTGTGCTGAGCACTGAAGAGAAGCTCTGCTGTTACTTCAGGGTGAGCCTGGATGCACTGCTTCTGTGACCATGGATTTTCTGCAGAGACATCTAGAATGTAATCCTGGGTTTAATGGCCTCAGACCATGCTTGGTTAACTACACAAGCATGATAAACTTCTGTTCCCTCTCTGTATAGGGTAAAAACATGAAAATTTTCTATTTGGTGTAGACTTTGCTATGCTTCTCTGTGACAGTCTCATCCCACAAGCAGTACACATACATTTCACTCCTACAACCATTTTGAAAAAGAAAGTTATGCACTTTATACAAACAGGAGTTCTCTAACATATACTCCACACTTCATTTTATTAGTTGAAATGAAGATGTGTATTTCACACCATAAAAATAAGTATTTGGTCATGTCTTAAAGATTGCACCCCTGCTTCACCTTTCCCTTCCCACACAGGCAGATCTGTGGACAGAACAATTTTTTCAGTTTCCTTACAGACTGTATTTATCTTTAAAATCTGCCTCTAGCTTACACAAGCATTAAGAGAAAGAAGAGCTTCTCCTAGAAGTGCTGCTCTTAACTATCATGTTAAAGCAGACATCACAGCTCTGAGGCTCATAATACTGGGGTGGTGATATTACAACATTCCCCACTACTCTCAGAGCCACTTAATTCAGTCAGTTAAGGTTCATGTTTTGTGAAGTATTGAACCATCACAAGAGAATAACCGTTTTGTCCTTGTAACCCTAATAAGAAAAGCTATTTAACACTAAATCCCACCCATGCTTTTTTCACTCATTAATCCCATGTGTTCTCACTTTAAGATATTAACCCATTAACAAGGTTTTCTGGTCCACACATCCAAACATTAACATCAACAGTAAATGCAAGTAGCATGTCCTCTGTTCTAAAGGTGAGTGTCAGAGTCATGAGCAGTTATCTTCTTATTTGAGACAGTCTCTGGAAGTAACTCAGTTTCTGAAGTTAACTGTCACTTTCCCCAAGTGAACTTCCAAAACTCATTTAGACAGCAATGTTCAGTCATAAATCAAAATTCCCCCAAAAAGGAACAAAATATCTTTGTTTATGTCAAGAAGACATAAGCTCCTGACTAAAGAAGTAATTCATAATAATGAGCCATGATAACACTTTCATTTTCAGGAAATCTGAAGCATTAGAATACATTCAACACAAGGCAGTGATGTTTTTCAGAAATAAAACTCTTAAGTTGTAAGGGCTAGCTAGTACATATGGTAAGTTTGTAACAGCTGTAGCTCAAGTCAGAACAACTGTATCTTTGCTCTCTATGTTTATTTTAATAAGCTTTCCTTTTCCAAACTGACTTTAGGGGAAAGAATGCCTAATTTTTGTTGTTGCAGAGTAGTAAAGAGGGGAAGCAAAGAAATATGAAGGGGAAAGAGAAGAGAAGCCATCCTTCCTTTCCACATGCTGTTGCTACTCACAATATGAAGAAGCTGTACCTATTAGGTTATAAAACACATTTTCTGAGCATGAACAGTTGGAAGCAGAAAGCTGAAAATACAGAATAGTGTCTACCACAGCACAACAAATACCAGTAAATGCCATAGAGCTGGGAATCTATGAAACCGATGAGCTCACTAAATGAACCCCCCAGAAGAATGCTGAGTTTCATACACCTCTATTTTTTTCCCCTCAGTGACAGTTTCTAAAAGGTTGGGAATATATAATCACATCAGAATGTAACCCGGAGATATTTTTTGCAATGGGAACATATAATCACATCAGAACATAACCCAGAGATATTTTTGCAATGCTGCTTAACTTTATCCAACCTCTGATTCCATATCTATATTACACTAACTTCTGTATTGTAGTATGGGGAAAAAAGTGAACTATTTACAACTGCACTAGAAAAGATGATTACATGTGGTTCCCATCACCACCCTCAAATAGGCAATGCCTACCAATACCAGGACAAAATAACCAAAAAGATTTAGACTACTCTCTTCTGAGATAAGGAAAGTGCGGGAAAAAAAAAAAAAAAGTAAATCACTTCTGTTTCAAATATTTCAGGCTTAATGTTCTTATTAGGAGTTGGGTTTTTTTCATATTCACAAAAAAAGTCCCTAACGCTAATTTAAAGATAATTCATACCATTCCCACACAGTCTACTTTACAAAAGTCTGCCAAGAATTACAATGGCTGCTTACATTATACAGCAAGGTACCTGCAGTTGCTACTCCGAGGAAGTGAAACACCAAAAGTTTTTTAATGAAAGGAGAGATCTGGCAAAACTGGGAAAAAACAGGCAAATGGATAGAAACCGATGGTAAATTTGAGACAGTTTAATATAAAACAGTTCCTATCACATGATTATTTATTCCTTAAATTAAGTAATAAATAGTACAACACCAAGTGCCTGGTGACAGGGAAGAGCTCACACAGCAGCTGATTAAAATGACCAGGAATGCTGTAGAGCTGTGTGTAAAAACACAGGGAAGGAGAAAGGCCAGATGGGACATAAAAGCTAAACTAACCCAGTGTTCAAAGTAGTAAAAAGACTAACATATAGAGAGGGCTGATGAGAATAAGGTCTCCTCTATTAGATGAAAGTAAGGATGGGGGTTTTTTCTGCTTTTCTTGGGATTTTGCTTGGTTGGTTGTTTCTAAAATATTATTAAAAAAACCCAAACCAAACCACAACAAAAACAACACATGCTTAAGAGACCAAAAGTAAATTCCAATCTATTCCTTCAGTGCTACTGTCTCTTACTCGGTTTCAGATCAGAAGTTGTTAAAAAACTCTCTTATAACACCAGAGTCTTCTACTCAATGTAATGTATCTATGAAGTAAATATATAATTAATTCCTTTAATTCTGTATGTAAGGCTGCTGCCCTGGTTTGAATGAGAACAGAACTAATACTGGTCAGAGATTTTACTTTTCAGCTCAGTTCTTCTAACTGCACTGTCTGAAATTAGCAGCCCATTTTCACAGGCAGTGTCTGCTTCTAGCAGTGATAACACCCCATGTTAGTACCAAGGATTGGTGTGCAGCCCAAGGCCATTGCTGGATCCTGTGTGCCACACTGGGGGGTGCAGAAAGTAAAAGGCCATGCCTGTGGGGAGGAACTGACAGGACAGGTGACCCCAAACTGACCAACAAGGGATTCCAGCCCAGATACATCAAATGTGGTACAAAGCTGAGGGATCACATGGGTCAAGTGCTCGGCTATTTATTCTGGCTTCTCCCTCGCTTCTTCAACAGACAGTATCCAAGGAGGATGTCCATTCTTCCTTTGACCTTGATCTGTATGTTCCTGAATCTGGTGCCAGAATCCAGCTCCTGAACATGGTTTCCCTCTGCTGCTGGGCCCAGTCTGGGACTTCCCCAGTGCCTCCTCCACAGCATCAGTGGTGACAGTGACATAATTGCCATCAGGGGGTTGGATTCAATCCTGGTTTTGTCTATATTTTTATATATTCCATTTTTGTTATTATTATTTTCATTTTCATTAAAGCTGTTCTAGCTTCCTTTTCTAATTGATAAATGTCTCTCCCTTATTGCCTTTCTCTTTCCCTTTAGGGAGGGAGGGGGCTTAACAGAGAGTGTCTGTTATAGGTTCTAGCAGGCTGCCCTGACCCTAAACAGTACTAGCTGCACCTTGACAGAAAAATCCATAGAATAACTATGCTTCCTTTATCCACAGGGAGGAACTTCCTGTGAGATCACAGCATTATTTCTTGTCTTTTCTTGTGGCAGGAACTCATATCACCTCAGTACTCCCAACCCAGCATTTTTAAAGCTATTATAGAGAGGCAAACTGGTGTGGAGCTTAGACTGAGGCATTTCCAAATCCTTACTCTTCAGGAAAAAAAAAGGAAACTTAATGACTTATTAAAGCCCACGTACCTATAAGTGTCTGACACCTGACCAGCAGCCTGCCTTTGAAAACCTATTCAACTTAGTATTATACATCGCAGCAGCTAAATGGTATTCAAGCTCATCTGGGCTGTCCTGTTGGAAGAATAAGGCAAAACATATTAGCATAGATTGAACATCTTCTTTATGAAAGTTATATTATGAGACCTTCATTATTATTGTGGAAAAAAAGTGTCAGAGTGTACTCAGTACTAGTCTAAATAAGAAAAAGCTTTTTTTTTTATTTCAGTTTTCTCTAAAAGTGTTAAAAAACTGAGCATCTGAAGCTGGGATTTTAAATCCTCACCAGGTACCCAAATGTAAGCCATCTGCAAATGCCAAATACTGAATTGTCCCACACACAGCTCTAAGAACCTAAAGTCCCCAGTACAATTAAAAAAGCCAAGTCACTTTATGTACCTACTTTTAGGCATCTAAATTTATTGCCATTAGAGACATGGCTAATACTGGAATTCTTGTACATTTGACCAAAATGAATTAAGCTGTATTTCACTAGTGGAACAGAAATAAAAGAGCATCTGAAAAAGTGAATTGAGAAATGAGAATAAGTTTGTATTTGCTACAAACATGCTGCTAAGTATATGCAAAAAGTGCCATGCACTATTGCTGCTGTACTTAGCTACATGTTCAGGCAAGTGTTATAGATAAAATTTGACATCCTGTGTATCTGATTTGAAACAATCAGCACTCAAAATACACTAATGCTGACTTTATTTGTTGCACATTCTTTTGGTTAGATAAGTCTGCAGACCAAATTACATGCTAACTTACACTCCATGGAAGCCAATCACTCATTACGTGTCTAATGGGCAGCTCAAAGACGTAAATGAATACTAACAGGTAATTCAAAATCACAAAGGCTCCCAGTACTAGAAAACATGTGGAGAGAAAACAAGGAAATATACTTCTGAATACATATGAAGATGCTGTTACCTACTCAACTGCCTGAACATCCTTCTAAGGTCTAGCAAATGAGAAGGATGCAACATATTCATAAAAAAAAAAAAAAGCCAGAAATTTTCTAGAGCATCATCATAAATACAGGTCTACTTAAGGAAAAGTACATTTGGGAAAAAAAAATACTTTTCTTTAAATGAAACATATTGGTTTAAAATATTTAGGTGAATGTTTTGTATTAAATAACTTGTAGAGTGAACAAACATCCATACCACTGACCCTGTGTAATGTTTGGCACTAAGTGACAAGCAGGACTGCTGATAGATTTAGAAAAGTGGTGAGGGACCAATTGCACAAAGAGTTGTAAGTACCTCCTCATATACAGATATGAACTGTCAGAAGAGAATTAGAGATTAATGGAGCATAGTAGAGAAGCATGCAGTGCTGGTGCCACTCACTATCTGTTCAGATAGCAAGCTATGATCTCCACTACTCTCAGTCCAGTCCTTTTCAAAAGCATGAAGTTAAGAAAGGATTTTCTTTGGCCAATTTAATCTGAGAAAATGAATTATTTTTAAATGTCTATTGATTATGCTGTGCTAAAAGCACTAATGAAAACATAGAGCTAAGTGACAAAGAAGAGCTACTAATCTAGCTATTTTAACTTTTACATTTCTAGTTGTATTATGTTCAGGATTGTTATTTAGTTTTCCTCATGGGAATGACCTGCAATAGAAAGCTAGAGGAAGCTGTTTTCAGTTCCTTGTCAGAACAGCAAGCTAAATTTGTTCCATAAATATGTCAGATGTCTTTTGTTTTGTTTTAGACAGTGCTAAATGCAGCTAGCTGTGAGTGATCTGTAGTCATTCTGCTATCATCATTTATTCATACTGCACTTTGGACAATAACATGAGCATTTATTATATAGTATCTGGTGCAAGTGCCTGGATGCTTCTCTTTAGCCTTCTGCCTTTCAGCGAAGAAAGGATACGTCATTTCAGGAGTACATATAACTCTGCCAGAGAGATACCTTTTTCCATGCATATGTATAACATGCCCTTAAAGCCTCTACTTGTTACAACAAAATTTATCTCTACAGCCTTTTATCCCCTATCTTACCGAGCCAACCAAACTAGAAGACCCCAAAAACAAACAAGCAGACTGTAACTGAACCATACAGGGTTTCTTATTTTCAACTGGAATCATTCTTAGAAATGTCCCATCTCTAAGATACAGCGTATATTTGTGTGTATATCAGGTAATGAGGTATCGTAGGTTTCTATGTGGATATAGAAATGAACATTTATATCTTTGTTTTAACAGTTTTTCTCTCCTGGGCTCTGTCCTAAAAAAAGTAATGCCTTTTTTATTATGAAAGATATTTTTCCTATACAAACAAACCAACCAGCAGGCTTCCAAACTCAGTCAAATGTATGTGGTTGATATGGACAGTAATAAGGGGATAAAGGTCTGGCAAAGAATTTGGAAAACAGATTTTCCTGATTAGCTGGGGAAGAGGAGCATTCAGAGGAACTCAGAGTGAGCTGCAGAGCAGACACAGTTCAGCTATTAACTTTTGCCACAAGGCAGTAGCAGGAGGATTGTGACTGCAGGAAAAATACGTTAAGTGACATCATTAGGAAAAAGAACACGTATAAAGAAAAGCACCTACCTACCTATATTAACTAAAGACTCCCCAGCACTTTAATGTATACTTCTTCAGGTGAGGAGAATAGGTACCTCATCTCAAACACCAGGCAAGTATCTGTCTTGAAACATATTGTAACATGTTTATATTGCCAGCCCAACATCATCATCAACAAGAGATCCCTATGTATCCTTCCTCACCTGTTTCTCTTTTTTGCAGGTTTACTAGCTTAATACTGCACAGTCTTTCATTAAACATTTCAGTAACTGGGCAAATCTGCAGTCATAGCTTTTCCGCAGAGCAGCTCCAATTCTCCCACAGTCATTTATCTTTGCCATTAACACTTGGTGGCTGAAACAGCACAGAATAAGTAGCTGACATCCACTCTCGGCAACGAGCTACTTTTCCTGCATACGCTAGGCACAAATACTTCCACAACTGGTCAGGGAGAAATGTGAGATGGTCATATTTGGGAAACCATCTAACAAGTTGTATTTAAATGATGTCAATAAACCCATGTTTCTCAATATTTTTTGACACATTTCAACTTTGAAAAGTATCTCCTTTTTCTCTTAACTGAAGCCTCATTCTGTTCCTTTTGCTTATCTGACACAACCCTCGTGCCTAAAGATATTGTGAACACATTTTCCAAGTTGGAGATACCATTTACACCTTGTGAATGTGTTCAGCTCTAAATTCAAGACCAAATTCAAGTCACCGATACTAATGCATTTGACTTAAGGTTAGCAATACTTGTTAGTTCAGTTATACTTAAGAATAAAACAAAGTAAGAACGACCAAGAAAAATAAGATAAAATTAGGTTTGAAAGTGATCCTCCTTCATTGCTTGTCCTTTTTAAAAAAAAAAAAAGAAAAAAGATAAGAACTTGACCTTAAAATGGAACAATTATTAGCAAGTGAAATGTAATTTGGCAGCTTGTTAGCTCTGCAGTGAGAGCTCTTAACACATACAAACTCTTAGAATTACACATAGGGAATATATCATGTAATATAAATATACAGAGTTACTTTCCATTATGGGATTCAGAGCTGCCATTGCAGTAAAAATGTTTATTTTAAAAAGGAAGTACAGTTTTAGTGTGCCTATTAAAGAAAATAAATCAGTCTGAAAACATTTTTATTTTTCATGACTGTTAATGCTCAAATCATACAAATTGCAGTGACAGTAAAATTAGAAATATCTTCCGAATCATTGTCAATGTTCTGACTCACAAGAACACAAAACCTAATTATTGTAATTAACAGTGAAATATACCACAATTATTTGTGGGTCTATTGCAGTTCTTTGCATCACACACTTGAATACTTGCAGAACAATTTCTTATTGACTAGCATGAATTCAAGACATACAACATTGTTACCAATCTGCTTATTCCATACTGACAAGAAAAATGCTGCAAATTAAAGTAAAACTTAATACTAGAGGAAATAATTGCCATATTTGTCCTAAAACTCAAAGCAAGTTCAACAAAACAATCTGTAGCTATTGACTGCACTAAATCAAAGCTACTCCTGTCTAAAGCTCCAGTTGTTATCTTATATATTCTGGATTAAAAGAAACTACATTTTATGGGAGTGTCCCCTTCCTATTTCAAATACATGTGCTCTGAATACTTATTTGCTGAACAGTGAATGCGAGGATATTTTAGTTAGGGCAGTAATTTGAGTAAAAGTCTAAAGTACAACAATTAAAAAAGGAATTCAAACCAGATATTGTATACACCCAATACTATAAAATTTTGACTGACATCTTCAGACCATAAAGTTTGAACTTTAACATCTTATAAGCACAAAAACTCCTCACAATAAGTGATCTTGCAAGAAATGCTGCAAACCAACTGGTTGCATTATTTAAACTCATGGGATCTCCAACATGTACTTCAGAGCTCAATATCAATTTATGCATTTATTATTAATGCCACATTCACGCTTTCTCGTATTGCTTATTCAGAATTGCCATTAAGAAATATATAGAATATTTAAGTTCTTAAATTTATTCTTATTACAAAGCAGTTGCTGAGCTTTTGCTGCTACAAATAAAATACTCATTTAATCCAATTTTTTAATACTCGAACTAATAGCTTTAAAAGATCCAGCATAGTTAGCATTCTACACTCCCATCAGCAACTGAAAAGTTTACATGACAAGGGAAGAAAGATGTTTCTAACCAAGATACAACTCTAAGCTGACACATGCCCTCAGTCAGAAGCCTAAGGTCTTTCTTTACTGATGACATTGTGGAAACACATTTGAATGTATCCTCTAGCTCTTGAAGCTTAGGGTGACCTTGACTCTCCTCTGGCAGGGGGTCATGATTTTGCTTGAAAATATCACTTCGACAGTGAGAACCACACTGACAGATGCAATAAGACACACTGCTCTACCATATGTCTCATCTTTCCCTCCACAAAAGGACCTGTGTGCAAGAGGGTAAGAAAGCTCACTCTTAAGCACAGCTTGCACTTCTCAGTTGGACTGACCCACTCTCCCCTTAACACACACCTCTATGGAGCAAAGAGTGTTCTTGAAGAGACGTACAATGAAGCATCGAAAAGCAGAGAACTGAGGGATAGCTGCTAGTGCTGAGGTTGCAGAACACAACAGTCAGTACATTTTGAACTGGCTATAGATTTTGCCAGTCCGAAAGAGAAATCTGGATGAGTGATCAATCTGAGAAGTGACTTGACTTGGATCATCATCTTCAGAGAAAGTATATATTATACAAATCACAAATGATATGTATTCTTCTTACCCTATCAGTCCCATTACAAAAGTTTGGTTCCATCCGTGTTTCTTTATGCCACATTACTGACAACTGAGATAAGTTCATCTTTGTTATGTGTGAAAGAGACATGGCTCAATTCTCAGTCTTAATGTCATTAATCCCATGATTTATCAGAGTCAATATTTTTATACATACACAACAGCACAGGAACAAAATAGCTTCCATGATACTGTTTTCATTTCCAATGAATATTCTTCTTTTAACTAAAAAAAATAAAATATATACATATATGTAGACATACATACACACATGCAATTTGTTTTCTGAATACCACTAATGGTTTCAGACACATTGTCAAGAGGACAGAAATTGCAAACGTGATTAGGACAATCTTCTTTCTGCCACTGATGGACTAAAGGAGGTCTGCTATTTGTTATTAGGCAAGCCACAGACTACACTTGATGAATATTCCCTTTGGTTTTCTGTGGAATGAAAGAGTCAGGTATCACTCAGTGTCTTAACTCCATTGAAGAATCCAAACAGTGATTCCCAATTTCCATCCTCTGTCTTACAATACATTCCAGGGTCATATGATAACTGGAATAAAAGTGTCTCTATAATTATGTTAGAGTCCTTGGGTAAACTTCTTCAGCTAGTAAAGACTCACAAAAAATTGTTAACTTAAGGGTTTTTTAAGTAAGTTAATTTAGGTAAACTAACAAATATATTTTTAGATGAAATAAGAAAGATTGCCCAAGACTGAACTTCTCAAGTTGGGGGATGTTTAAGGAAAACACTCTGTGTCCAGAAGATAAAGCCAAGAGCACACCTGAGTTAAGTCTGTATTCTGAGCATGACTACTAGCTCCTTGTCACAGGGAGGATGTGTTTTGAAGGCAAGTAAAAGCACTTTGCTCCAGAACAGTTTCTATGGTATTTAAAGACTAGGTTAGAATAGAACAGGTAATCCTGTCTCTATCTTTGCCTTTGGCAAACATGAGATATACAGGCTACATAAAGAATATTTAAGACTTCAAGTGTTCATTCATCAATGATGGTTTGAAATGACAACCATTTTGCTTCATCCATTAAATCTGGTCAAAGTGGATGATTCATTATACATATATTTGTTAAGTGTCAAGTAAAGAGGTAGCAGGATTCCACAGTTATTCAAATGCAAACATATATATACGCCATGCTGGAATGGTTCGCACTTTTGAATAACTGCTGAAACAGAAAAAACAGCTGGATTTTCCTACTCTTAAAAGACAGATCAGGAAAAAGAACTCATTGCCTTGTCTCCAGCAGAGGTGAGGAGCAGATGCATAAGGACAGGACAAATATACAGTACTAGTTTCACAGATAACTTCCTGTGGTTTGCATCTGTGGGACTTTCCAAGGTCCCACATACAGTGAATCAGAAGACCCATCAAGAAATTCTTGGATACCACCTTGGAAAGTGAATCAGAAAATAGATTTGTTCACATGAAGTTAAGAATACATCAAAAGTTTGTTTACACTGATTTTAGTAGATCTGAACATGCATTTGCCCAATTAATAGAAAACTCACCCAGTGGCCTCAAACAATTAATATAGCTTGGGGGGGGTAGGGTGTGAAGATATGCAACACTAGTGATGCACCATGTCACAATCCTAGAAAGGTAGGATCCAAGTAAAATTAATTTTATTCCAATAAACCTTTACAGGAAGGTATTACAGAGTCCAGAAATAATGAAGGCATAGCCCAAGAGGCAAATTACTTCTTTCAAGAGGAAAATGTGAAGACTCTTACTACAATCCTACAGCATTAAGACTCAAGATTTTTACTGCTATTTGGACTTTTGGCACCATAAAGGCTACTGACCGGAGATCTGCTTTTGGAGATCTGCTTTCACACCAATAAGCAGAAATGAACACCTTGTTCCATCTCCTATATACCACCCCACTCTCCCCCCTGCCCTTCCCCCACCCTTTTCATTGTTGCTCTTGTGCAGTTGCTATCTTGTTCTGAGCATTGTGTTTTTCTATTGGGAACCACCACTAAGACCACCACAAACCTCCCGAAAATCCACATCTTATGAGTTGCATCTTAAGCTATAAATGCTTTAGCGTTCTTTATCCAGTTTGAATATGGTCCTTTTTCCATCTGAGAAACAGATTTAAATTAGTTGAAGTCACAAGTGAAGGGAAGATCTTGCTCCTTGGTTCAAAGCACTATTTCTGGTTTTCCAAAAATTATGTTAGTGTTTGCTAGCATGGCATGAAAGCACCTCCTTGACAAGGATCTGCTTCTCTTATGCCCAGATCTAACCATTACTCATCTGATATTACAAAAGATGCACAACCTTAGCACTCTCCTGTTCTCCTCAGAGGTGCTTATAGATCGGCAGTCACACAACATACTCAGTTACTTGCAGTTCAACAGATTAAATGAAAGCTGGCAGCATGGAGACAAAATTCAGCAGCATTATTTACCCTGGAGTAGTTATCCCGTTGCAAAAGCAACTGCTTAAATGAGATCACCAAAACTGAAGAACGCATTTCTACAATAATTCCTTCATTTTTTCATGGCTCAGACATCAATTCCTTTGGAGAGAGCCTTGTGGAAAAAACACATTTCAGCATTTTACATGGGACTTTTGCACTACACAAGGGAGGATGCTCAAAGCTAATATGTCCTATCTCACTGCAGCACAGTTTCTTCAGATGGCTGACAGAGAAGCTAACAAGATAAACATTGGAAAAAAATCTCTCAGACAATTCCATTCTTCTTAGAGAAGAATTGCATGACCCAGTTGAAGCAGCATCTAAATGAAGGGAGGGAGACAGAAGAGTGTCGATTATATCCTATGAAACAGGAACACACTAAGGTCCATTCAGTGCTGGAGGGGAGACAGAGAAATGAATGAAGGTAGAAGGGAGAATAAGAGGTCTCCTTAATAAGCCTTATTCTGAATTAAATGCTTTTAAATAGTAAACAGCAAACTTGTTCAAATTATCCTTTTTTCAGAAATTGCTACTGACACAGACTTTATGGACCCCAACTTAAATTGCCTTGTTCTTCATTTGTAAGAGAGGTTCAAGAAGTATTTTCTCCCAGACTGTTTCTACTCCAGCCTGTCCATATCTCAGTTTGGCATATACTAATGCATTTATTTTCCTAGCAAGGAACATCTTTGCCCCTCTAAGAAGACTTAAGCAGGAGATAGCAAATAACATAAATTGAGGATCTTTACCAAAGTAATTTACCGTAAAAGCCACTATTACCTTATCCAAACAGATATCTATCAGCTAGAATTGATGGCATTCATATGACACCTGAATAGGCCTACTGTTTTACAAATGTAATTTTACCTTCTTAGAAACAGTGTAACTGCAGAACTTCCAAAAATACTACTTCTCCAGCAAGAAAAGGAAAAGACCTTTTTAACACTAATATTTGATTAAACTAAGGCAAGTTTGCATGTACTTCTGTATATATTTTCTACTCATCAGGCTGTCTAAATTAATTCCTGTAACCTTAAGTTGCCCCATGTACACCAAAATCCAGCTCATGCTCGCTCACTCTCTCCTCTCTTACAAGGTTATAGAAACAGTATCCAGTCTGAACCCTTCAAATAAAGAGCAAGAGAAACTCGTAGACTTCTAGCTAGGGCTGCCAGAACACACTTGCTTCCTGATGGCTCACTCAGCACAAACTAATCTAGGCTAGATTCAGGTCAACCTGACCCGAAATGGAGCTTAATTGAGTTAGTACAACCAGCTCTAGAGTATCCCATTGCCATGGTCTGATTCACCTCATTAAAAGCAGAATGAAAAAGCCACTAGCAACAAATACTGGCACTATGCTGGTTAAGATTTTTTTTGAGAACTGGAATCAAGTTCCAAGAACTCATCATAATATAATACTTAAAGAAACACAAATGGATCCAAAGGGTCAGAACACAGTTACAGTTTATGTACCCATGAGGCTGATTTGGGACAAGGTAGCATGCAAGCTAGAACTGCTGAAATAATTTATCAAAATTATATCACAGATGATCACCCCATAATTCACCTTATTTAAAGATGTTTAAAAAAATATTTTTCTTTTGCATAGGCATTTCTATGTCTATACCAACTATACACAGTTCTCTTGGCAAGACCATAATGCTACAAACCATAACAATAATGAAAAAGAGGAAATCCAGAAGGGTTTTTTTTTTTTCCCTTGATCATGGTTTGCCACTGATAGAAGATGATTAATAAAGAAATAACACTGTTAAAATAATACATAATTTTAAAAGCCATCAGTGTTGCTTTATACTTCCAAGCTGGGTGCTTTTCTGCTGCATTGATTATGTATTTATTATTCCTTAAAAAAAGACGTGTGTCATATAGGAGTCTTACCCACGTTAGCATGGAAGGAAAAGCAAGAGAATGACCTAGTAGAGGGGGTAACACAGAGAGGAAGAGCTGTCCAGATACATTCATTACCCATCCCCTTCACTTCTGTGGGCCATACACCAGAGGAATTCATGTAGAAATTACAAATTCAGCTGGGGTATTGACTGCAAATTTATCTTCAGGAGAACACTAAGAAGGAAGAGCCTTTCCCAGAGATAAATTTACTCACTGTTTCCAAAGAGGTTCATTTAAATATAAATGTTCTCCTGCAAGTGAACAGGGTTTATACTGAAAGAGTGTATCTTCTAGTTTTGCCAACTTCCTTTGTAAAGAAAGAATGAGTTGTCCTAATGAAACATTGCTTACATGTATGTTATTTTTTTCCTATATCTCCCACTGATTTTTTTTAACAATGGTTAGCGTTTTAGCCAGTACTATTATCCAATTCAGTGATGCCTTCAATTTTATTTAACAGAAAAGTCAACTGAAAAGTAGATATCAGTAGCTCACTATAAAACTTCCAACAGCATAATTCTGCAAAAAAGGCTAAAAATTAAGCAAAACCACTCATAGATCATAGGCTGAAGCTTTTTACACCCTCAAAGTTTGCTCATAATTCAACACTGCATTCTATTGAAAAGAGTAACAAGGTCAAATTGTTTCATCAGTTGTAGTCAAGCAATGCTAAAGAGTTCAGAATTTGGCCCAGATTTAATCATTACAAATATGCAGTCTTACTTAGAAATTTATTAACTCTGATCAATAGATTTCATACAACAGCTGCACAAAATCAAAGAACAAGGCAACCTATACAGAACATTGCAAATGTTTGCCCATTAGGAAATTACTGTTGCTTCCTCTTTTCTTTCCAAAAGATAACAATATTGCAAAAGATTATTT
Source organism: Actenoides hombroni (assembly GCA_024336885.1). Classification (NCBI taxonomy): domain Eukaryota; kingdom Metazoa; phylum Chordata; class Aves; order Coraciiformes; family Alcedinidae; genus Actenoides; species Actenoides hombroni. The sequence continues at coordinate 872,106 of WUAM01000267.1, read as the reverse complement.
AGCCAAGTATTCTAATGCTAAAGGTGCACCAGTTGTATGTACACAGCAGATTACTGGACACTCCAAATTGAAGGGGAATCAGTTCCAGATGTTTTCCACTGATTAAATTCAGACTAAGCAAGGTTAAATAAATGACAAGCAGCTGCTTTTCTTTTTTTGCAATAGTCATGAAAAATACTCCCAGAGTTCCAACTATGTCTAACGGGCAGACACGTAGTGCAGCAGATACTTTCCTAGGTTTTCATGATTAACAGAGACTGTGGACAGTTCAGAGCAACTATTCTCACCTTCAGTCTGCAATATTTTATGGAAATTAACAGGAAGAAGCATTAAGATCCATTAAAAAAACCCAACAAAACAAGCTCTTTGGAATGCCTTAATCACATACATTCTGAAAACACAGCCACTCTCATCACATACACCGCGCTTTGTACTGGACCGAGAAATAAACCAGAAATATGTTAGTGTCACTAGACCAGGTGAGTGCAATATTAGCATTATCCTAATGATCCATCGCTCCATTTCAAACAGGACAGCAAAATGCATTGGTATCAGGTCCTCAAACGTAACACTTATGAGAACAGCACAAAGACAATCTTAGTCAGCAATAGATGCAACAAGTATAAACTCAAAATTATTCAAGTGTGAAGATTCACAGCATAATAGCAAACAAGACCGCTTTAAATGTACTGATTGAAGTTTTACTTGCAAAACACAAAGATCACTGACTTGAATGTGTCAGGTTTTGTCATGTACAGATGTTGAAACAAGCTTTATTTCTTAGACTTCTCTCCTATTTATACTCAGATATACAGAAGATTTTTTTTTAACACTTGATTAAACTGACAGAAAGGTGTAAAAGTCCCTTGTGCATGTATCTCTAGGCAAGTTGACAGGCCGGATGTTTCCATCACAGCACTTGTTCCAGGTCGCGCATGGAAGCATTTCCAAAGCACAGAAGTAAAACTAAATATTCGGATGGATTTGTGGTTGGGAAAAATCTGGAAAGAACACCACGCATCCCTGTATATCAAAATTATTTTCCAAGCATTATCTATGTGACTGCAAACAGTATGTTATGTAAAGAGATATATCAAGCAAACTAAAATTGTTTAGAAAGTGGCTAACACCTGGGTATCTAAGCAAGAAGCAAAGATGAAAAAAAGAGAATTTTTTTTTCTTTATTTTTTAAGTAATAGTCAGTGTTGCATATATATATGCACATATAAACAGATACAAAGAACCAGAGTTTATTTTACTTCTAATTCTGAAATCTTTTTGGCTTTCTCAGCCAACATACAAGGTAAAATACGTAAAATACATGTTTTTCAAGCCATGTTAACTCTCATATTCAAGATGAAAAATACATTTAAATGTGTAAAATATATTTACTAAATTTGAGTAGAAGAAGTGAAAAAAAGCCATAACCTTTTTAACATGATGCCCTGATGTCCCACAATAATGTTCTGTCATTCTCATCAGAACAATTTTTTGTAGATAGAAAGTAACTTTAAATTCTGGATTAAAATCAAATCTTAGTTTCCCCACAGATCATTCGTTACACTTTCTGCAAAAATCAGCTTCTCTTCTTGCAAAAACTGACATTCCTAATTACTGCTCCTCCTTGTTTATGCTAACAATAAATAAATGCATAGGCCTATATTTATTACTGCTTTGACTAATAGCATTCTTCTCTTCTGTAATGCTGTGTCAGTTTAAAAACACTTCATAAATAATTAAGACTCACAATATCTCTATGAAAGAGACAAGACTTATATTCATTTTAACAGAGTGTTAACAGTGAGTTGTCTGCCCAAGGTCACATAGCAAATCAGTAACAGAACTAGGAACAGAATCCTGGAACACTGACTCATGCAGTGCTCCCTCCTCAACAGGAGATGAGCCTTTTACACACAGCCTCAACACCAAAACAGTGTTTCCATTGCAATCTAACAGCCCATTACTACATGCTGGAGCCTTGCAATTGTCTTCCATTCTCATTTTAACAGTCTCTAACTGCCTCTGCTGCTTTTGTGGAAAAGAATTTCAGGCAAAAGCTGACAATCCTCATTCTTTTTGTGAAACCAGTAAACAGGGACAAAAAAGAAATGCAAAAAGTCATTCTTTATCACATTTAAAAGAGATGGCTTAATCTCATTAAAAAGAGATCATTTTGAGATGGCTCAAAAAGGCCTTCACTTCCGTACAGTCACTAGTGAGCTGCAACGGAAATCTTCAGTCTACAGTAGTACAATTGCTCCTTAGGTCACCACTGGCCTAAGTGCTGGTTGAGTTTCTCCTCCCAGCCACTTTCCCTTTTCTTATCCACCGGATCTCATGGAGTTGTACCTTGCATTTTGAAACCAAATTGTTTGAAATTTAGTCTTTGGCATGATAGACCACATACTCTGGGCTGCACTGCAGTAAGACTATTGCTACCTCACTAAAATATATAACAAAAAGATATTTGAAAGGAGCAGTGGTGAGAAAAATCCAAATTGCATAGCACATACTTATCTGTGCTTTCAAAGGTAAGTCTCCTAGACTGTTTCCCCACGTAACCTCCATTTATATACTACTTTTCTATGCCCTGATGCACAATCGGAGTTATAATTTCTAATACTGTTACTTAACTTATTAGAACAGAATTAAAAAATTACGTTCTTAACCAGTTCAAGCCCTCTGTAAGAAGGGAAACCTTAAATCTCCAATTGTTTTGTTTGTTGTTTGCTTTGGGTTTTTTTCTTCTCTTGAAGGTTGCCTTCGAGAATGAAAGGTGATGCAGTGTTATGCTGTACTGGAAAGGGCTACTGCCTACAAGGGCTCCTTTGAGTGCAACACATCCCCCAGTGCTGCGAGAAGGTTATCTTGTCCACACTGTGGCATTATGTACCATAAACAGCTAGTTAATAGACCAGAGATCAGGTCAAGAAGCTGCTTTTGTACTCTATATCAAAAGTGTGGAAACAGATCACTGCAGTGAATTAGCAAGATACAGCATTAGCAGAGGAACATGAGACAGAAGCCACTTGCATGAGCGTTGCAGCTTCTGCGGGAGGCTCCCAGGTTTTCTCCCAAAGTGCTCTCAGCCACTTCAGGGTTGATATCAATTGCATATTGAATGAAAAATTCACTCTAGTCCATGATCTGACCCACTGATGGGCTTGTTTGATAGCATCAGGCTCAGAAACATCTCTAAACAAATTTCTTAGTTAAACAGTGAACCACTAGAAATACTTTGCTAAGTGCCATATTCCAACACATTTTCACCTCTCTTAGAGTAGCCTAAACTGATTTTCCAGACAAAAATCCAGACCCTGTGCTTATGCACATACAACTATAAGACAGGAAAGAGTGGCTAAAACCAGTATGTAATCTGCCTTCTAGCTCCTTTCTACCTACAACACACATTGTCACATGACAGAAGACCACCTGACATGATCTGATGTGATTGCTCTTGCCCAATTCATGTTCACTGTTAATATATTTCCTCAATACTGGATTGGGGTTCTTGTTTTGGTTGTGTGTGTTTGTTGTGGGGTTTTTTGTTGTTTTGTTTGTTTGTTTTTCTACAACTATTTGACCACTCCAGCATTCTTCTAGGAGATGGACTTTCCTAGAAATAGAAATTTCTCCTTCCTTACCCTCCAAAGCATGCATTGTGTGCCCTTTTATAGACCTATACATGTCACTAGCCTCCTATCACTCCTGTTAGTAGCTCTCATTTTGTTTCTGATCACTCCCTTACTCCTCAATTATTTACTTTGCAAGCCTAGATAACTAAAAGCAAACTTTAGTGTACCTTTCCCAATTCTTTCTCTTCAATTCTGACATTATTTCCTCCTCACCATTAGCCAAATAATACTGAGTGACAGAATTTCTAGAGTCAATTTTAGCAAATTCAGCATTAATTTTCAGTGAAAAGAAAAAAGCATTAACTGCTTCCTCACATCATTACTGTCAATACATTTTAACAATTGGGTCAACCTTCCATTTTGCGTAGATTTTTATCTCAAGTTTAGATCACTATAGAAGCTCACAATTTATCCAGCTTGTTATTATCTTTCCTATATTTTGGAAAAATGACAACTTGGAACGTTCATGTAAATTCACTAAGGATCCATCTGGTCCCATCTGCTCAGTGGATGATAAGGGAGAGGAATCATTAAGGTCCCCCAAAAGAGGCTCTCCCTGCACAGCTGGGCCACAGAGGCAGCAGAGTCACAACAGTGACTTGGAGGAACAATACAAATTTATTGGTTTTCCCTGAGGATAATCTATAAATAGCACAGATAAAGGTGTTTTAGCAATAAAGGTTATTTTCTTATCAATGATGTTAAGACACAAATACATATGAAGCAAAAGAAAGGAAAACAGAGTAGCACGAAAAGACAGGGGGAGAGAGAAAGGAAGATCTCACCACCCTTGAATCCAGCAACATCTCATGGGATCAGTCCAAGTTTTTCAGTAATTCAGTGGTGGGTGCACCCAGATTAATAATTTACTGTCTCTTTATACGCTTGGGCCATGGGCAGTATCCCAAATTTAGACAGGAAGCATAGAGAGGCAGTGCTAATTCACGAGACCCTTCTAGTGTGGTGTGTGCTACAAAATCCCCCCCTCCCTTGCCTTGCACAGTCCCACTGATCAGCAGAAGTAGTTAACTCCAACACAGAATTTCTCTCTTCCTGTTGTCAATTTATCTGCAAGGAGCCAGGGGAGGATGGCAGAGCCATTGACACCTCCTCCCTCCAGGAAGGTCATGCTCATTCTCTGTTCAGATCTTACCACCACACAAGGTTCGAGACATCAGTACTCGGGCTCTTACAGGAGTTCCTGTGTCTCTGGAATTCTGTGTTGTCCTGTAGTAGTGCTGCTAGTAGAAGAGATTAGATTTTGTACTGCATCTGCAAGATCCAAGGAATGAGTCTTCTCAGGCCTGCTCTATCCAAACTTTCCCTGGCCTAAGTGATTTAGCTGTGACAGCAATTTCTCTATTTGACCAGGTGTCTATATCTAACTTCTTTTACTTTTATTTATCTTTGTGTTGTACAGCCATAGCTTCATAGCTAGAGTAGTAAAAGGAGTTATTCTAGCAAAATGGAATATTTACAACTAAATAATGACATAGTTTATAGAAATACAAGCTGAAGTGGAAACACGGAATAGTATAGAAGTGTATAGAAGTACAGGCATGAGATAAGAGATGGGGCACAGGCTTGGCACTGGAGACCCCACAGATAAACAATTCACTAATGGTTTGTTAAAGAAAAATGCAGTCCTGAAGCAGGACAAAACTGGTTTGAAGGGTAACAGATAAAGAAATATTATCTCACATACATAAATGGTAACAGAAACAGTAAATTAAGATGAGTTCAGATGAAATCTGGAGCTGCACATCAATGAAGACATACGTAAAAGTGTGTTAGGAAACATAAGTGGCCCTAAGTGGATCCCAGGAGAAGAAGAAACTATCACCACAAATATTTCTCTCTGCGAAGGACAACAGATTTCAACAACTCATTGTACCACTTGTCCTTTTTCCCCCTGCAGCAAATGAAACCTTAGGACCAGAGGAGCATAATTGCCAGAAAAATAGGTAGAAAGTAATTATATGTTACAGTCTTAATTGTGTTGTTACTATTACTGCAACATTTTAAATATGCAAAAAACACACTGCATTGATTTTTTTTGTAACAACTAGATCTAGACTAATAGCTATTAGATCAAGGTTGCAGTTATACTACCACTAAATTCTACTTTTACTTTTATAATGTGTGCTTCCTCTTGCTTATAAAGATGACTTTGAGCATAACACTTCCTAGCCGTGTTTTCTACCTGCCCTATCTATTAGCACTGAGTTTCCATTCTTGAAGTCAAATAGCTCTATTGCACTTCACTCTTCTTCCCAAGGGCTGGTTACTGTCCATTACACCTTTCATATTTTTAGTCAAATCTCTAGCAGTACAAACCAAAGAACAAAGCAGTACAAAACGAAGAACAGCCTCTTTTCTACTTCCATCTCCACATTCTGCACAAAGGCTACTGAATATCTAGCTGAATCACAGGTATTTCCAATGTATTCCTTCACACACAGGTGTCAAGAAAACCCCCCAAAGTCCTTTATTGTGAGAAGATACTGCTGCTTGCTCAAATACAAAATAAAAACTGATTTCCTGTTTTTATGGTCAACAGTTGAATTTTCCCTTGGCATCCCTATGACAGGGTCTTAGATCTTCCTTCCTTCCTTCTCATGCCCAGTGACTTATACAGCAAGTATATTCACAATGTATATTCTGGATCCAAGAGCAAAAATTATCAGTATAATTTTCCGGGCTATATCAGTACTGTAAAATAGCTTACCAAAAATGATACAATTATTAGGTCAATTTAATCTCACTTTTAAAAGCTTCCTGTTTTATTACGAGGCAACAGCATGACCCAAATACAATTTATTTGCTTCTCTAGTTTTATACATTAAGGTTTTAACAGTTATCTGAAAGTTTAATTTTTGAAAACAAAACATACTATTATGGGCTATGCCCTCCTTTACAACTCAATTATATTTCTCCCCACTGCTGATAGTGTTCCTCCCCGCCCCATTCCAATAGTCAGCTCTACCAGGAACACCACTGCTACTAGTCCTTCGTGGACAAGACTCTGTTGTTCATTTGTAGTTTTTTGTTTGTTTGTTATTAACTGTACAGCACAAATTTAATATTCACCATGTGTCTATCCTAAGCCAACATCATCATGAAGTCTCCCTACCATACAGGGAAATTTTCTTTTGCTACTGAACAGCTAAATTCAGTACTACGTCACAAGACTTTCAACTAAATGAAGTTAAACCTAAACGTACTGTCTTTGATGACGCAAAAATGTTTTGGGGATAAAAAAAGTGCAAACTCAGTCTTACTGATATTACTAATCAGAAAAAGTTTGAGGGAGCTGTAAATACCTACTCTAGCTATGCACTCCCATGGTCTCTGGGACCATATGGTACAAAGTCTCTGCTCAAGTCCAGTCGTGACCCACGAGCAAAACTCTGGCCCTAACAAAACAAAAATAATTTCTTAAACCTCAAAAGCTGCCAGATTTAATAAGAAGAGTGAGTTTGGCAGAGGCAGCTGTTCTCTTCCTCTTAGCCTCTATCTCCCCTCACACCACCTCTTTTCCCCAGTTCTACTGATCCACTTTGTCATACAGGATAAAGCACAGAATTCACTGCAAGTTCTCTCAGGACAGCCAGGGCTGAAACAGCAAAGATGGAAAATTTTCTGGTAGAGGCATACAGGTATGTTTCCACAATCCTTTTTTGCATTAATACCCGTAAGTCCTGAACTGACTGACAAATATAGAAGTTAAACAGCCCTATGCTGAATACAGATTCTCATTGCAAAAACCACCAGCATCTGCTAAACTCGCCTTCTTAAGAGCATGATGTTTTTCCAGGAGCATGGTATCTGGATACTTTCTTATGCTAATTTGGAGCATATCTTTATATTTCTGCTTTTCCAACTTACTGACAGTTCTACAGACCCTCAAATGCTTTGGTGTTTGCTTTATTCTGTTAATTTTAGCCAAAATTTTTTTCCTTGCTTTTCACTCAGCTTGTCAGCACTGGAATCTATGAATACACTTCATTTGAAATGTGCGCTTCTTTGTTATGTACTGCAGATTGCAATCCATCTACAGCACTGAGGAAACGCAGCCCTTTTTCCCCCACAATGGAAATGCAACTTGTTTCCAGGAACAACCAACCCATCACTAGACAGATGAATTCTGGAACATCAGCATCCAAACCAGTGTTACAGACAGAATAAATCAACATTAACACTATTACACACTTTGTATAAGAGAGCTTAAAAAGGTGTTCTGGGAGTTACTGAGAGTTACTGAAAGTTACAGTTCTCTTCCCATTCCTGGTGAAAAGTTACTCTTGCACAGTTTTACTTTGACTGGGGGCGGGGGGGGGACGGGACAGGGATGACGACTATGTCATCATGCAAGAAACTCCAACAAGCAAAGAGAAAAACACAGTGATAAATAGGGAATTTTAGTTTTACCCCAGCAGAGATTTATCATTGTGAGAGTCTGGTGACTTTGGCAAATTCTACAATAATGAGTGGTGTGTGCAACCTACAATAACTGACAGAGAATAATACATTCCATCTGCTGGAGATGTCCCAGGAGACTGATCTTCAGGGTCCAAAAAATTTCACATTTTTGTATTTTTTTAATTCCAAATAAAAAGCATTATAAAACAGCAATTCGGTTCATTTTGTGAAGCATACATTGCAGTGAATAGCAATTTGAAGATGAAACTCAAGTGCATGTAAAAGATTTCACTTACAATCAAATGATATTTGTTTTTCTTATATTTGGATCAGTCTTTATGACCAGCCCCTCACTCCTACTATCCTAAGTAGCAACCATCTTGATACTTAAGTGCCTTCTTAAAATCTTACAGGAACATTAATGATGACAGAGTTCACACATGTCTTGCCATCCTGATAATAGACCCGGTGCAGCAAGGTATGTACACAATGGTAGACAGAAGTACAGGTAAAGATCAATTTCAAAACTATAGAGAATAATTATGGCTATAATCTCAGATGAGGATGAAATTACTGAGTGTTTTAAATCACTACATGAAAAAAATAAATCATCCACCCTGGTGTGAAAAGAGTTCTTCAGTAGAAGCAATAGATGATAGAATCATTAAGGTTGGAAAAGTCCTCCAAGACTACCAAGTCCAACCTTCTACCCATCACCTCCATGACTACGAGACCATGTCCTGAAGCATCTCATCTACCTGTTTTTGAACACCTCCAGGGATGGTGACTCCACCACTTCCCTGGGCAGCCTGTTCCAATGCTTAACTACTTTTTCAGTAAATACATTCTTCCTAATATCTAATCTGAACTTCCCCTGGTGCAACTTGTGGCCATTTCTTCTTGTCCTGTCATTAGTTACTAGGGAGAAGAGGCCAACACCAGCCTCACTATAACCTCCTTTCAGGTAGCTGTAAAGGGCAATAATGTCTCCTCTCAGCCTTCTTCCTCTTTAGGCTAAACAATCCCAGCTCCCTCAGCCTCTCCTTATAAGACATGCTCTCCAATCCCCTCACCAGCTTTGTTGCCCTCCTCTGTACTTTCTTATATTAGAAAAGAGCAATAGGACAAAAAGAAACAGTCTCATGTTGTGCCAGCAGATATTTAGGTTGGATTGTAGTAAAATTTTCTTAACCAAAAGGGATGTCAAGCCCTGGAACAGGCTGCCCAGGGAAGTGGTGAAGTCATCATCCCTAGAGGTATTTAAAAGACAGATAGATGTGGTGCTTAGGGACATGGTCTAGTGGTGACCTGGCAGTGCTGGGTTAACAGTTGGACTTGATAATCTTAAAGGTCTCTTCCAACCCAAAGAATTATATGATTCCCTATCCATGAAATGAATACACAGTACTAGAATATCTTCAGCACCACAGTTATTTTCCAGAATTGTTTTTCTGAAATCCATGTTTGCTGTAGCTGTTCCTTTTAAATTTCTTTTTTAAATAGCCTCTTCATTCTGAAAGGTTTGTCTTCAAACAAGGAAACTATTACTGCAGAAGACTTTTGGCCTTTTCATTCCTCCTATGATGGTCAAGTTCTTAGGGTTACAGAGCACTCTGTATTAGTCAGACCTGAAACTCCATGTATGGTGTAGAAGCCAGTCAAGAACTGTTCTCCTTTCAGGTTATCAAGTGTTTGTTTCAAGATTCCATCATTTATGGTATGTAAAGATCTAGTTTCTATACTATGAACTATCCAATACATGTTTTTTATTACACATACACAAGTATCTCAGAAACCTTAATGTTGATCATATCTCTAGGCTTTAAGGCTTCCCTTTTGTCAAACCTTTATATAGAAGAGGGAAAAATTTTTGTCAGGCTTTGAAAGATATGCCTCCTAAGCAAATTTTGAGCAAGACAAGAGGATGCTGGGTTGACACAAACACATGAACAAGATATCCTAAGAAAAAAACCTTTTTTTCCCCCCATCAAAAAAGGTGTGCTCACACAATGCAGTTCCTGAATTAAGGTAAATCTCTCCTTAATAAACAAAAATTAACTTAAGTGTATTTCTGCCCAGAACAAGGAATTTTCTTAGTGGGGCTGTTACTCTGTTCCCTGCACTTGCCAGGCATTTGTTTCAGGTATCCCTACAGTCTCTCACATCTGACCAGAGCAGTAGGCTAGAAGAGCTGTTTTAAAGCAACAGCTCTGCTCCTCCTAGGTCATGCCTATAAAAATGATCTAAGTCAACCTTGAAGTTTGCCACAACCAATGAATAAAAATATTCCACTACAGCAACACTGAAATAGAAGCTAGCATGGCCCTTTTCAATAGCCTTTTTTAATTATTATTTTCTCTGCCTTTTCTACCTTCAGCATGGAAAAAACAACCCACCCCTATTTACAGGCTTGAAGCCTAGTACTTCAATTTCTCAAGAACAGAATCCTATTAATTCTGGCAAGGAGAACTTCACTAACAGAAATCAGGTGGAAACTTTTGAGAGCTGTCAAGAATGTTCAGTGAATTGAGCAATTGTGTTTAGCCAACTACATTCCTAGAAGCACTGGAACAGAAGGAATGAATCAGAAAATTAAATGAAGTATGACTTACCCCTGACACTGGCTAAGGCAAAACATGAAAGAAAATTAAAAATAGATAAAACCTAACTGGTAAGGGAACAACATGCATAAATGTCTCGGAATAAGTTAGACCAGCTATAACAAAAGTACAAGAAAATATTTTCAGAAAAATTGGAAAAAATTCTTTCATTTTCAGTGTTACCAGGATGCCAGGCAGAATACATGCTTGTCTTTTCAATCCCTTTCCTCTCATGTACAGAGCTTTGCTCAGACCAACTAGGAATGTTTAAGGAACATTGCTTAAGTGAATAAATGTTGAACGGCAGTCATGAATACAGACAATGTAGTCCTCAACATCTTTAAAAGCTACACAACACTTTGCTTCTTCTGTCCATCACTGACTGATACCACAATATCAAAATATATTCAGCAAAATTTGCTATTACATGGTCAGCAAGGGAAGCTGCACAGCTCTAATAAACACGCTGAGAATAAATATAGTATTCTGTTAAGAGACATGTAGTTAAAGCAGCAGCTTTATTTATAAATTCTCTCTTTCATCCCCTTTCCCAGAACCCCATAAAAGTACTGGAAATACCAAAGAACAACTAAAATACCACCATTAGAATGATTTGGAAGGGACCTTAAAGGGCATCTTGTTCCAACTCTCCTGCAATGTGCAGGGACACCTTCCACTACATCAGCTTGCTCCAAGACCCATCCAACCTGGCCTTGAACACTTCCAGGGAAGGGGCATCCACAACTTCTCTGGGCAAGCTGTACCAGTGTCCCACCACCCTCACAGTAAAGAATTTTTTCCTAATATCTAATCTTAATCTTTCTGTTTGAAAACAACATTCCTCATCCTACCACTACTTGCCCTGACAAGACAAAAAAACCCAAAAACAAAAACACAAACGAAAAAAACCAAACAAAAACCCCACAATCGCAGCAGCATAGTGGTGCAGCAGCAGCACATCAATCATTTTGGCTGGAAGAGACCTTCAAGATCATCAAGTCCAACATTTTTCCTAGCCACATCAAAACCACTAAACCATGTCCCTAAGCACAACATCTAGCCGGCTCTTAGCCTGCCCGGGGAGGTGGTGGAATCACCATCCCTGGAAGTGTTTATTTCAATGCCTGACAACCCTTTCAGGAAAGAAATGCTTCCTAATATTCAGTCTGAACCTCCCCTGGTTCAACTTCAGGCCATTTCCTCTTGTTCTTGTCACTAGGGAGAACAGACCAACTCCCACCTCACTACAACTTCCCTTCAGGTAGTTGTAGAGGGCAATAAGGTCTCCCCTCAGCCTTCTTCTCTCGAGGCTAAACAGCCCCAGATCCTTCAGCCTTTCCTCTTAAGAGACATGCCCCAAACCCTTTACTGGCTTTGCAGCCCCCCTCTATACCCTCTCCAGCACCTCAACATTCTTCTTGTAGAGAGGGGCCCAAAACTGGACACAGTATTCAAGGTGCGGCCTCACCAAAGCCTAGTACAGAGGAATGATCACCTCTCTGCTCCTGCTGACCACACTATTCCTGATACAGGCCAGGATGCCATTGGCCTACTTTGCCACCTGGGCACACTGCTGGCTCATGTTCAGCCTGCTGTCAGTCAGCACCCCCAGGTCCTTCTCTGCCTGGCAGCTCTCCAGCTACTCCTTCCTATCTTTCCTGTAGGTCCCCTTCAAGTACTGAAAAGCCACAATGAGGTCTCCCTAGAGCATTCTCTTCCCCAGGCTGAAAAAGACCATCACTCTCAGCCTGTCCTCATAGCAGAGGTGTTCCAGCCCCCTGGTCCTTAACAGCCCCTCCTCTGAACCCACTCTGACAGGTCCCTGTTTTTCTTATGTGGTCCCAGCATAAGAATGCAATATTCCAGAAGAGGTCTCAAGAGTGGAGTAGAGGGGCAGGATCACCTCCACTGATGTGTTGGTCACGCTTTTGATGCAGACCAGAATGCAATTGGCTTTCTGGGCTGAAAGCACACATTGCTGGCTCATATTCAATCTTTCATTCTCCAACAACCCTATGTCCTCCTTCACAGGGCTTCTTCTCAGTCCACTCGTTGCCCAGCCTGTATTTATGCTTGGAATTGCCTCAACCCAGCTGGAGGACCTTGCACTCACCCCTGTTGAGCTTCATGACAATACTATTTGATACCCACATTTAAACCAGAAACTGAATTTAAAAAGAGAATTCTACAAACAAAGCAGTATCTTAGCTCAACAGTGAAATTCAGCCAGAAAATACAACAGAAATACAACGGCAACTTACAGAAACACACAGTATTTTAAGTCAAGCAAGAAAAATCCCCAGTTATCAAAACCTCTTTGTTGACCGTAGGTATAAAAATACTTAGCTGTTATCACAGTTTATTTGCACAATGTTTAAGAGAGTGCTGTAAAAAAAAAAAAAAGTAAAGACTTTTTCTTGGTTTATTTTCCTTCCTTGAGGCTCTATGTGAGGTAAAGTTTAAAGGTGGGATAGATCTGAGGAAGCTTTCCATCTACCTCCAATATAATTAAAAAACAGAATTAACAATATATCCAACATCTTAACTGAGTAAACTTTGTTAAACAAATAATGCTCTATTGATATTCACACCACATGAATCTAAAGATTTAATCTGTATCCCACCTGTTTTTGTTATGTAGTTCTCCTTGGTTTATGGCTTCTTACTTCACCGATTAGTTTAAAACTATTCTTCAAGAAAATTTTCCCTTTATCAGTTCAATTTGCTTTAATATTGTCCAAAATAATGCTAACCTTAACATATGTAAAAGTAAATTACCTCCTGGTTCATCAATGTAGAAAGACACTTTTTTGTCTTTGTCTTCATCAATGTGATCATAAGTGATTTGTGGAACAGACAAGGCATTCTCTCCTGGGTTTATTACAGGTGCAGAGCCATTACCATTGCTTAGTTTCCCTTTTCTTTTGTATCTTCTAGCCTGTTGTAGTAGAAATAGGATGATATGAAAAGATACTATCAGAGCCAGAAAAGTACATGTGAATTTCATTATGGAATAAATTTATCCGAAGTTGTGGGCTGGGTTTTGTTGTTTGTTTTGGTTTTATTTTGGGTTTTTTTGTTGTTTTGGTGTTTGGTTTTTTTTTTTGTTTGGGGTTGGGGTTTTTTTGAATGTAACTGATATTCAGTAAAAGTGTTACAACCTTGGTTAACATTTTCAAAGTGCCTGATTCTGAATTAGCAACTTAAATCTGGTAAGAATTTGATTCTCAGGAGAAGATGCCTAGCACATTCTGAAAAATCAGGTGTCAGGTAAAATTTCCTCATACTGGGTCCAAAACTCAAGGCACCCAAAATACTAATCACTAGAGTATACAACAGCTCGGCTATATATATACACACATATTTCTAAAGCTCTAAGTATACATAACCATAGACTTTGAATTATGAACTAGGTACAGCAGAGCCTTTTAGCTAAAGAATTTCACCTTTACAAAAAAGGCTGAATTAAGCACATCAGGAGAAGAGTGAAAACTGGCAGTTTGGATTTAACTAGTTCCAAGCAAGGCTACTCTGCATCTGCCTTTATGACTACAAGTGACCAATATAACAACCACTTATACACTGACTATATGGCCTGTGCTATCTGCCTCCTGGATGCTGAAACAACCCAGCTCTATAAATAGTACTTCTCACAACATAGCATTTATGTCCAGTCTTCAAGGACTAGACCCTTTGGCTCTAGTCTCAGCTGGTTCTACTACTCACACCTCAAAACAGAGGTAAGAGGCGTACTTTAATTTGCTTCATGCACCAGTAACTTTCTGACTACGAGGTGAGATCTAGGGCTACTGCACTCAATTCTGCAAAATACTCTGGTCTCTGAAGTGGCCACTAAGCGGCTAGAGAAAAGCATCAAAAGAGAGAGGTTTTTTCACACATATTAAACACAAGACAGTGGAGGCTTAATATAGTCACAAACAGGACAATGCTATTTGGTCTAAGCAAGCAAGTTCTTATTTTATTATTTCGAAAATAATTCTTCTGTTCACCTGTGCAGCAACTGAATGAAACCATGTTCAAAATTAATCAAATGGGACATGAAAAAATAGTAGAAATGGCCATGTCTTGTAGACAGTGGATGTGCCACCATGCACTTCTAATGGCAAAGATTATGGGCTCTCATAACAGGAGAAGAAACTAGGAATACTCTGGAGAACAAAATGCTACAATAAGTACAATATGATCACTACGAATTTAAGTCTTTAAAATAAGATGGGTCAGGAGGGCCAAGGCACTGGAGCTGAGCGTGGCAAGGGATGTAAAGAATAACAAGAAGGGATTCTACAGGTATGTCAATGAAAAAAGGAAGGTCAAAGAAAACATACCCCCCCTGAAGAGTAAAAATGGTCGGCTAGTAATAACGGACGAGGAGAAGGCTGAGGTTCTCAACAATTTTTTTTCCTCAGTCTTCACTGACAACCTCTCTCCCAACACCTCCCAAGTTAAACCACAAGGTGTGGGCCAGGGTGGTGAAGTCCCTCCCACTGTATGTGAATATCAAGTTCGTGACCACCTGAGGAACCTGAACATACATAAGTCCATGGGACCTGATGAGATTCATCCAACAGTCCTGAAAGAATTGGCTGATGTAGTCGCCAAGACACTTGCCATAATATTTGGAAAGTCTTGGCAGTCAGGTGAAGTCTCTGGGGACTGGAAGAGGGGACACATTACATGCATTTTTAAAAAGGGTAGAAAGAAGGACCCTGAAAACTATCGCCCTGTCAGCCTCACCTCTGTGCCTGGGAAGATCACGGAGCAGATTCTCCTAGAGTGTCTAACAAGGCAAACAGAGGACAGTGGGGTGACGAAAGACAGCCAAGATGGCTTCATCAAAGGCAAATCCTGCCTGACGAATCTAGTGGCTTTCTATGATACGGTGACTACCTCAGTGGATAAGGGACGACCTATAGATGTCATGTATCTGGACTTCTGCAGGGCTTTTGATATGGTCCCCCACAACACCCTACTCGCCAAGTTGGACAGATATGGATTTGATGGATGGGTTGTTCAGTGGATAAGGAATTGGCTGGACGGTTGCATCCAGAGGGTGCTGGTCAATGGCTCAATGTCCAGATGGAGATCAGTGACAAGTGGCGTCCCTCAAGGGTCTGTACTGGGACCTGTACTGTTTAATATTTTCATCAATGATATTGACAGCGGGATGGAGTGCATCATCAGCAGGTTCACAGATGACATCAAGCTGAGTGGTGCTGTTGACAGGCTGGAGGGATGGGATATCATCCAGAGGGACCTGGATAAGATGGAGAAATGGGCCCAGGTGAACCTCACGAGGTTCAACAAGACTAAGTGCAGGGTCCTGCACCTGGATTGGAACAACCCTCACTATCAATACAGGCTGGGAGACGAGGTGCTGGAAAGCAGTTCTGCAGAAAATGACTTGGGGCTGTTGGTGGATGAGAAGCTGGACATGAGCCAACAGTGTGCGCTTGCAGCCCAGAAGGCCAATTGCATCCTGGGCTGC